>QVAJ01000151.1:1879759-1921098 GCA_003546035.1 Mixornis gularis | reverse complement strand
TGAGTTTCAGCTTTATCCAGGTAAGAATGGCTGGCTCCTCCCACTGGGTAGAGCATCTCACAATAGGTATGGTATGTGTTGGGAGCTTGGGGTGTTAATGGCCCATTATGGAGAAAGATAAGAACAATGCCCTAGCTGGTATTAACCGTTGGGCCATTCTCAAAAGGCACCCACCCCCAACTCTTTTTCCAGCAGATGAAATTGAATATATTCTTTAACCCAGGACAGCAACATTCAGATGAAATGTTAACAGAATTCCATCATCACACACAGTTCCACCATTCTAAGGATTTAAGCCCGAGGTTACCCATATTTCTTCTAGAGGGGGCATATCACATGGGAAAACTTTCCTGCCAGTTTGGAGAGAAGAAGACAGAGCTGAAGAATGTCACGGCTTCAAGAAGCATATAAAGGGTTCAGCTGTAGAATTTTTTATTAAAACCCTGGAATGCAGGTGCAATAGCTAGTGGATTAATGAACGGAGTATCTGGTAATCTAATTCTGGGGTTAGGCCTTTATGGATTTCTGGGAACACAACAGCAGCATAGAGGTCCTCTCTTTTCATAAAGCAAAAATGTTTATACAAAAATGGCAAATAACCCTGTGGGCTGATCTGCAAGTTCACTTCTGCTAAATTCTGGAAGTCCTTTTAGCTTGCCTGCAGAGATGCTTTGCACCAGTTCTAAATTCCACAAGAACTGCAAGGTTAACTCCATATGGATGATGTTAAATAGATGCTCAAAGCCTGGAGCATCAACCTGGACCACTAATTTTGTTTTTCTTCTTCCTGTACAATTGCAGATTGGAGCTTTATCCTCATAAGCTGACGTCTCACTGCAGCTTTTCTGGAAGATGCCCTTCCTCCAGCATGCAGAGCTGAAAGATGGTAAAGTTGATTGGTCTTTATTGTTCAGGAAGGTCTGCCTGATCCATGCACTACTGCTGGCAGGGATGCTCTTGTCTTCCAAATGGCACCAGTATGGGGTTTGTCAAGGAGTGCTGTCATTTCAGGTGGGATTTACCAGCTGTCCCCTGGAGACCAGCAGGTCCTGTGGGGGCTCTCTGAGGGGCAGGACAGAGCCAGCAGCCAGGGGTGTCCCACCACACCAGCTAGGGAGAAAAAGTGCAGCCTCAGCTCAAGGCATGGCTGAAAATCAGCTACCAGAGGACAGAAGGGGCTTTGCCCTTTACCTCCTTGCAGGGCATCTGGAAGGCCCTGGCACTAGGGGAACACAGTCATCCCATGTGCTGGTCCCAGGTCCCAGTGGCCAAAACTCCTGGAGAGGCATGATGTTTCCAGGCCCTGACATAAAATATGAGAGGTATAAAACCCACGGGCCCATTCTTTCCGCAGAACAGTAGAAACAGTGGCATCCTGATCCTCAGTTCAGATTTCCTCTAAAAATCCATTCATATTTCAAAAATTATTCTCTGTGCTCACATGCAGATTTTAAGTACCATGACATTACCAATCAGACTCTAGACTTCTTGGGAAGTATTTTGTGGTCTTTGTATTAATCAGATATAAATTTAAATAATATTTGTTTTGGGCTAAGATACAAAATCAGTAATGACTATTTCTTTCTAAATGCGTAGGATATTTGTAACTTTGAATGTTTCAAGAAAAAAAAAAGTGCTTTTGAATCCTCAACCTCCTTTTGCTTTCTTGAATCATTTCTCAGAAATACAATAAGCAGAAAAGGAATTAGTGTCTAAGGCTTTAAGCTTTCAGAAGCATAACTTGCCTTACCATGTCCTGCCCATTGCAAAAACATTGGAAAGGAAATTGCTGCCTCTGGCTTCAATGCAGTTAGAACAAAATTAAATCAGTAAAGACATGAGAGAACTCACTCCTTGTACTAATAACCACATGCAATAGCTCACAAAGCCTAGTAGTGAGGAAAAGTTGGACTGCTGCCTAATGAGTGTACATACAGACTTTGAGTACAGATCATCTTCTTGAGTGTCCTAAATACAGACAACATCCCAAATACTCTGGTATATGGCAACAGAACTCTTCACTAGAAACTTCAGTTTCTATACTCTTCTTCTACCGTCTACTGTATGAGAGTACATACTCACACAAAGTTCATAGTTTACTGTAATATTACTGCACATGGGTCAGGGCAATCCCAAACATACATACAGGCTGAGTGGAGAATGGATCCAGACTAGCACTGGGGTGAAAGGCCTGGTGGGTGTTTGCAGAAAAAAGCTCAATATGACTCAGGTCTGCATGCTTGCATCCCAGAAGGCCAACTGCATCCTGAGCTGCATCAAAAGAGGCATGAGCAGCAGGTCAAGGGAGGTGATTCTGCCCCTCTACTCTGCTCTTCTTGAGAACCTCTCTGGACTGGTGAGAAAAAAAGACATGTACCTGTTGGAAGGCATCCAGAGGAGAACCACTAAGTTGATCACAGACCTGGAAGATCTCTCCTATGAAGACAGACTGTTCAGCCTACAGATGAAAAGGTTCCAGAGAGATATTATAGGAGCCTTCCAGTACCTAAAAGGGTCTTACAAGAAGGCTGCAGAGGGACTTTTCACAAGGGCATGTAATGAGAAGAAAAGGGGAAATTACCTTAAATTGGAAAAGGGTAGGTTTAGATTGGACATTAGGAAGAAATGTTTTGAAGTGAGGGTGGTGAGGCACAGGAACAGGCTGCCCAGAGAAGCTGTGGATGCCCCATCCCTGGAGGTATTGAAGACCAGGCTGGATGGGGCTTTGAGCAACCTGGTCTAGTAGAATGTGCCCTGCTCACAGCAGAAGTGTTGGAGCTTGATAATTTTTAAGGTCCCTTCCAACCCAAACCGTTCTATGTTTCTATGATTCTGGTACATGGGACATCAGCTCATTTACAGGATAAACACAGCCYTCCAGAGCCCTACTCAATATCTTCTAAATAGAGATGAGAAATTACATTAGAAGGAAAATTATGTTACAGACAAGACGTAGCAACTCTGCCTATATGTAAGTGACTTCTGATGACTTGTATAAATATGAGCTCTCTGTTGTTGCACTGCAGAGCTTTAAATGGCCTTGCACTGTGACCCAAAAATGGTGTTCAGGCACCTTGATTCTTTGCATCTGTTATACATTTAGTTTTCAAGGATCTGCAGGAAAATAAAAATGTCAGTTTTTATCTTCTGCGCCATATGGTTCAGGCATTTTAGATCTGGCAGCTTAATCTCACAGATCTGGTAGTTTAGTCTCACTATGTTGTTTTTCATTTTTTAAAACAAGCTCCTCCCCTTTAATACATAGCACAATGCTAAGTATTAAACCCTCAGGTAGTATGTATAGTCTCACTTATAAATGTTGTCACAGGGATGTGTGCTGGAGGACTTCTGGGTTCTTAGGCAGAAGACAGGCATAATTCATACATGGAGATCATAACATTAGGGATACATCTCAACACAGTGCTATATCATTCTCCTCAGCCAACAGCATTCCCTCTCTAAATGTAAACTTTTGGGAGCTCAGATGCTTTTGTATTATTCATTCAGACATAGCTTTGAACAACAGGACACTGATCGCACAAGGTGCCATAAAAGAAGAAATTACAATGTTTCTAGACTTTCAGCTCAAATGGCTTCAGGGCCTTCCCCTTAGATGTTGCACGTTCTACTAAGGTACAACTTTGCTATTTAGGATATTACTTGATGTGAAATAGTGTGTATTCATCTAAGACAGGTCCAGCTGGGAAGAGTTTTAGTGCTTTTTTGTGACTGAAATTGTAAGCTCTATAGACTAGAAAGGTGGAGATGTTTGCTTAGATACACTTTCTTGTCTTCATATTATTACACAGTTATATTACAGAGACCACTTTTCTCTGACTTGCAACTGTAACAAAGGCCAAAAAAACTTATTCTTTCTGCATCTCTTCATTATAAGCCTGTAGGAAAATGCAAATACAAAACTGTAGCCTTCTGCTGCTGCTTGTTAGCTGATGTAGTAAACTTACTGCCTTTGTAGTATGACTTGTTTATGACTGCTAGGGTTGGCTTTGCAGTACTCGTAGGCATTTAAAATACAAAATTCTGTTTATGGTAGCTGTATAACAAATTTACAGTCCACTATGTGCTGGAGAGTTTAATATGGAGTTTGTTTCCAATGTGGTTATTACCATCACTCAAAATTACATCATTTGCATTTTACAAAACAGCAAATAAAATTACTTCCAAGTCTAAAAACACAGTTGGGAAAGTGTGAGAATGAGCAATCTAAATTATATTGACCAGGGTATTTACATGTAAGCAGAGATTTGGAATATCATCTTTAAAAAAGTAAGAATTGTTCTTCAGTCCCTCTAATCCATCTTTCCATTTCTCAGTCTGACAAGCACTGGATGCTTCAGAAGAACGTATAAGAGTGTTACAGAAGTGACAGTAGAATAAAAGTCCTGTACAACTATATTCATCTGAGTTCTAATAGCTCAAATTCAGGTTAACTTCTAGAGTCTGTCTAACAAACCTGTTCCTTTCTAAGTGCCTACAGCTGCAATAACGCTAGATTTTGAGACTGTAACCACCTGTTTTCTTTTTACACTTGCTAGATTACTGTTCTTGATTACTTGCTGTCATGATGAATTCCACGGGCTTAATGTACTACACCTCTGGAAAAGTACAGCCTTTATCAGTTAGAAATTTTATACTTTCTTGTAAAACTGAATAGCTCAAGTTTTGTTAGAGAAATCATATAATCTTGAATCCTGATCTAATTTACTTCACTGAACATTTTAAACATGCATGCATTAAAACAGCACCTCTTATTTATTCCCTTTCCATGGTAAGATGGTTTTCTACATCTGTTAGAAAAAACACACTTTTATGTTTTAACAACTTGCATGCTTCCTTAACACCTGACCAAGACTATGGTAGAAAATTACGAAACTACTGTTACACACAGATGAAAGTAAGCCACTATACACCTCTGTGCTATTGTTTTCCATACTGATCAGCATGCAGTTTTCTCTCAAAAAGAGATCTTAGTTTTCCTTTGTGTTTTGTTGCTTGTTGCCTATTTTTGCAATAGGTTCATATTGAATTGGCCATACAGATGCCCTACTCCCTCACCCACAACCTTAAAGAACTCAATTAAATACAGAAGTCAAATGTTTTCCTCCACTGAAGAGCAGATGATGGACTTGTTTAGATTAGATGCTGTCTGCCAGCTGCCCACTGCAGCAGGAAGGTGATGGACTCAGTATGTGAATCTGAACCTTGGCTGAGAGTTTCTGTTTAAAGATGGACCACGGCTMTATATAGCAAATAATTTCAGGAAAGCAAAAGTGATGTCCCTATCTTTTCAGCCTTAGAAAATAAAATGGAGAGCTTGCTTTCTGAGGAGCTCCCATTTCAAAAACTTCCACAACCTTCCAGTCCATCTGAAGCCACTTTGACTTGAAAAGCAGGTAAGATCTGACAGTTCTGTCAATAGAAACATGGCATTTCTGTCAAAAGAAATGCTTTTCTTCATGGTGTGGAAGAAGAGACCATGACAGTACACTTCTGCAGTAACTTGGTTCTCTTTCTTCTGCAAAATAGTAAGATTTACTTATGTTTCAAGGCAGATGTTTGAGACAATTCCTACAAAGCAAAGGGTCTAAGCCTGTGTTTAACTCTAAATGTCTTTTCTTGCCTCATTTTTTAATTATTAACTCTATCAAGCTTTTCAAATTGCATATTGAAAAAGAAATCACAGAGCTACACAACCGTTCAGTTTAAAAGCCTCATCAGTTTGTCATCCTGGGATTTCATGTCCATCAATCTTGTCACTGAAACAATCAAAGTTCAGAACAATCAAGCAAGTGTCCTGTCTATAAGAGAGTAATAGCTTCTAGAAATCTGAGGCCGCTATTATAGACAGTGGTAGTTATAAACTAAATGGAATGGGAACAATAAGCCCAGGGGAACCCACAGCAAAAGAACCAAACAATTAAAAATATCTCTTTTCAGGCAAAAAGTAGAAATTAATTAGTGTAAGTAATAGAGAAAAATCACAGTGAGTAATTGCAGAGTGGCAGAAAAACATACAATTGAAAGAAATCATGAAATACAGACACTCAAAAGAACGGTGTGCACACTTCTTGCATGTTCTCATTCTTTACAATTTAGGATTTTTTTGTTGCTGGCAGTGAATCAGATTTACAATGTATTCCAACAAAAAGTCATCCCAGACACCTCTCAGGATGATGAAATTTAAATTCAAAAAAACCTCAATGATCTGAAAAAGCAGAAAATAATAGTGCTGCTTCTTCAGCTTAACTTTTGTTCAGTATTAACTTTGTGTAAAGCTTTGGGCATATGAACCTCAGGGAACTTAATTGCACAAGTGGAAATCACCTCTACCTACGAAGGAAATGAGGTGAGCTTTTTCCCATATAAATATATCTCAGACCTGCTCTAGAAGCAGAACTGCCATGGGTGAGACAAAGTCAGTGCAGAAAGATAATAAATCCTTACAATTTATGATTACTTGCTAAAGGTAAAAATTGCAGACAGCTCAACAATCAGCAATTCTAAAAAAGTACTGCAAATAACCAGAAGCTTGAATACTTTCAGTCTTTCCTTATTTAACAATGGATGCAGCTGGCATACAACTTGCAGGAGGGAGGCAGTCACAGTTTGGTACTTGGCTTTTTATCAGTGATCAAGTGATGATGATGAGGATGAAATGAATGAGTGATCTAGCTAGAGAGGTGTTGTCCTTGTTGATCGTGCACTTCTGCAGTTACAGAAAAAGGTTCCTACCAACATCCATAGCATTTAGAAGCCTAGTATGGTAAGATGCTGTTCAACATCAGCAGGAATTATATTTTTAATCATATTTTTAATAGGCATCTGCACCTAAGAAGTTTAATTTCTATCAAAAATCTAACCATGATTTGCCTCCTAAATCCCACCAGTGCCCTTGGAGGATCTCCTTTGGAGCCTGAAAATGGCAATTTTTTCACTTAAAATATTGCCTATAAATTGCAGAGAATTACACAGTGATGCACTTATTTAATATCTGATGCATTACCAACTAAAAATATTCACGGGTTTTTATCTAGGATCCCTTGCAACAGACAAGCTGTAATATGGGAATTCCCTTTGGTCTTCATGAATTCAATACAATTCAAAGACTTGCAGATTCAGCAAGGTTTCGTATGGTAATTTAACTGGCCTTTCAGGTCAAGAGCATTGATTTGCTCCACTTGGATAAAGACCAGAACACCACAAGAACACCACAAGAGCAGGTTTTGTGTTTGGAGGTCACTGACCTCCAGTCAAAGGCTAGCGTGCAAGGAGTCATTATTCCTGTCATATCTGGGGGAAAAAAAGGACTGTTGACCAATATGAATGAAATGGTATCTCCGACTCTATTTTGTTCATTAGGAGATATTACAGAGTTAGTAAAAGTATTCATAAACACTCTGAAGCATTGTAATAGGCAGACTGTGCAAATAGTACACATAAATAGCAGTACGCAAAATAAAAATGAACTTCCAGCTGTGAAAAGCCTGACAAGTGTTTTCACCTGGTATAAGACAGCATCTTGAGACTTCTTGATCCCTCACAATATGAAGAACTATATCAGGTGCAGTTGGCTCTGTATAAATCACACATCAAGTTCCTTCATACTTTAGAAGAGAGATATCTTCTAAAGAGTAACCCAGTAGCTATTGAACCTGATTCACTGACTCTTTTCCTTATTTTCTGTAGAAGGTAGAGTTGCAAGTAATTTTAGTTTGCTTAATCCTTTTTTATTGCAATGGCTTCAACACGTTTGCCTAACATTGAATCAGGGTCCGTGTTCTTCCAGTGATGTGGTGTGAGGGTGTGCCACGTTTGTGCTTTCAGAGAGGCAGCAGAGAACACTCTCTCCCTGCTAACCTCAGCTCAGCTTCACCTGAGGAGGTGTCTAAGAAGGATTTTTTGGCAGTTAGAGAAAACTACTTAACTGGTCTGCTCCCAGAATAATAAAAGCTATTTTACTCTAAGATCTAGTCTCACACTAGGTACAGAAACAAGCAAAAGAGTAATCATGCGAAACAGTCTCTGGCATATGCTTACAACACAATTATATCTGGCTATATCAAGGGGTTTTGCGATGATGCAGTGCTTCTCTTGGGGCTTTCGCCCACACTTCCTGGCCAGCTCTGGCACCGGTGTCACAAAAAGGTACGGTCCTGGATTCCGGAATACAGTTCCAATCCAGTGCATCCTTGCCTCGGCGGTGAACAATGTGAGAAATAAAAGGATGGAACTCCGGTGGGGAACTTCAACTGGGTTTTATTAAATTCACACGACTTCCTTCCACCCAGGAGTCAGCCCGCCAAAGCCCACTGAACTCCCGGGTTTTTCCCCTAAATCTGGGGTTGGGGGAGTGGGGAAGTTACAGCTTGGAACCAATCCAGAGTGGGAAGGGAGTGACCCCAAACCTAAGTGACAACCCATACAACAAATCAAGGAACAAAGGGTGAAGAGGAACTTAGACCCAGCCAATCACTCAGAGTCCTCACCAGAATTTTCTAGACACCTGGGTGAGGCCCCGAAGTGACAGACAGGATCCAGGTGTCACATAAATGATGATTGATCAATAATCATTACTCAATTGGGGTAAACCATAATGGGGTAAAACATGGGGTGCATGGGGAAAACCATTGTGAAACAATATAAAACAAACAGTTGCATATAAAAAACCTGACAAAACCCCAAAACACACCACTACAAGGTTTATATAGTATACGTCTATATAGGAGATATGTCTGTATGTTTTATAGGGGATAAGTCATTCATGAAGAAGGCCCTGGGTGTACTGGTGATGTAAAACCGAGTATGAGCCAGCAATGTGTGCTTTCAAGCCCAGATCAACCTCATCCTGGGCTGCATCTGAAGCATGGCAGGCAGCAGGGCAAGGGAGGAGATTCTGACCCTCTGCTCTGCTCTGGTGAGACCAAACCTGGAACACTGCATCCAGCTCTGGGGGTCCCAGTACAGGAAGGACATCAGCCTGACATCACTAAGAGGTTTAGATGGCTGGAGCAGCTCTCCTCCAAGGGAATGTGGGAATACAGCCAGAAAGCAGGACTCAGATAACTGCTGAACTCGTGACAGAAGCGGATGTGCTAGCTTTAAAGGGCAAAAAGCCCTAGCAAGTTAAGGTAGAACGCTGGAGGAGGAAGAGAAAATGGTGTGCTTAGGTATGTTTTGTTTTGAACAAACCATGCAAGACTGTACATGCCTGTGCAGGTCTGTACAAGGCTATTATTTAGCAGTGGTACTAAGAGATATGATTGTTTTTAATTTTAGCTATCGCTGAAAAGCTACATATACTAAGTTCTGCAATCAATAAATTGACTTTGTGCATGCAAACCATGGACCCCGGCTCTTCAATCACCGACAAGGGAAGACTGAGAGAACTGGAATTTTTCAGCCTGGAGATGTCTCCAGGAAGCCCTCACTGCTGTCTTCAGCAGTTAAGTGGAGTTTATAAAAAAAATTAGGTAGAGCAATTTTATACACAGACAAATGGCAATAGGACAAGGTGGGAAAATTTTAAACTAAAAGATCAGAAATTAGAGTTGATATTAGCGAAAAAAATATTTTTTTGTGAGGGTGGTTGAGGCACTGGAGCAAGCTGTCCAGAGAAATTGTAGATGTCTCATCCCTGGCAATGTTCAAGGCCAGGTTGGATGGGGCCTTGAACAACCCAGTCTAGTGGAAGAGGTCCCTGCCCATGGCTTTGGGGTTGGAAGTAGGTGATCTTTCAAGTTCCTTCCAACTCAAAGCATTCCACAATTCTACGTCTCTATTCTGGGAAGTGTGACTCCTAATACAGAAGCATTTCCAAGGCTGTTTTAATTCACGGAGACCAACACAGCAACTGGTCTAGAGGTCTATCAGATGTTCAGGGGTCGCAGTGTCAGCGTCCACCTGCCTCGGCCAGCCCTGGCCCCAGTGGCAGAGTAAGTACGGTCTGGTGTAGTGACACACCTTTCTGATCCTGTGGGGTCTTGGTACACCGTAGGGATAACGTGACGAGAGCAGGGATAAGGAAGAGAAGACTCTGCAGAGGGTTAACTACTGGCTTTATTGTTCCCACAACGGACACAACTTCAGCTCAGAGTGTCTACCTCAGCAGGGCACAGGACACCTGAACACAGCAACTTTTAACTGGGGGAGTGTTGTGTTCCACTAAGTAGTTAGTTCATTTTTGCACTGGGTGTTGCGTGATTTTACCTTCCCATGTATCTGCACCTTCCTTTACCTGATGCCCCCTGTATCTCTCCTCCCCCTGGGTCTGCCCCCATTGGCCAACAGACCCCCRTTCATCCCCTCCCCCTTAGGGCTTAAAACCCCTGGGATGAAGGGTCCCATTCTCTTTCTCCTCCTGGATTTCAATGTATTAGTTCTACATTAAACCTGTGGGACTGTTTCCCACGAGGAGTCAGAGCACCTTTTGTCTTTTGTTCTCTTCCCAGCCCAGGTTCTTCCCCGAGGCCCACAGGTAGCCAGGGCTGGACCTCGGGAGCGAAGGAACTCAGGCAGGGGAGGAGTGAGGGGGGAAGGTACAGCATAGGACCAATCAAGGCAAACACGGGAGTGGCTCTGCATATGATAGACACACAAGGGATCCACATGAGAAGAGGAAGGAGGGGAGAGCTGGGATCCTGTCCAATCACTTGATGGCCTCTCTGGAACATTCCAGACGCAGGGAGAGGCCTCGAAGTGATAGACAGGACCCAGGGGTTACATAACACAAGATTGACAAGTAACTGTCACTGGGGCAAACCATGGAGAACAAACTCAAAGGGGTACGTGGAACAAACCTCTGTAAAATACACAACCGAATAGGGACAACCAGTGAAAACAAACCCAAAAACCACACTGCTACATTCAGGGATCCTGAACATATTTTTCATTTCTAGCATGGGCTCAGGTTTTGACTGCCGTGTTTTGACACATTATCTTCCCATCAGAAAACCCAGTGTGAACATTGTGTAAAGTAAAAATACATCCTCTTCTAAAGGTTTGGTTTCCACTTATCGAACTCTGGAATTGTTAATAATCAGCACCAAGAAAACTAAAGTTCAGTCCCAGGAACTGGTTAACCCTGCTGCTTACATCTTGGTCATCTTGGTACATTAGAGTACCACAGAATTGAATCCTTCTTCATTTCTCCCATGTATCTAATTGACACATTCACCTTCCAAGTTTGCTATTTCAGGCAAGTTTTGAAAGGTCTTGCTCTTGTTAACCCTGGGAGCAAACTGCTGTCACTGTTTACCTGAACTCTCAGATGAGGAAAGGGTTCAGTCTTCTATTTAAGAGTAAAAGAACAGTGTGCCCACAACTGTGGGAATTGAACTTCACCAACATAGCTTTACAGAAAATGTTGGCATGTTTGGCAATGATCTTGGCAATAAATACCTTAGGGTTCCACTTTGGGAAAGAGATTTTTCTCCTTCGTTCATCAGAAAAATCACTACATTAAAGTGCCATGCTGCAGAATATTTTAGTTACGTGTTTGTGGCATCAAGACTGTGAAATACATGGGATTTATCAACACACATTCAACTGTGCTAGGACTGCCAACAAACAGAATGGGCTGCACAACACCAATGGACCTTGATTACAATGTTTTCCCCTATGGATTTCAGGAAGCTTTCTAAACAAAAGTGCATCTCTTTTTTTTGACATGTGTGTGCTATTTTGTTCACTGCAGTTGTGGTTACAGTAATTCTGCTCCTGAAGTAACAAACTGAAATCTAATGTCTCTCATATAGGTAGTATTCTGGTCTTTACAGGTTTCAGTTAAGAGTCTGCCCATTTGTTTCTATTCTGATAAATTTATTATTTGAGGTCCTGTTTATCAAGATGCCATCATTGCTTTGATTAACCAGCATATAGATTCCCTCTGTTTTCCTGCTGAATGCATGTGACTGTGTTGGGCAGCTGCTGAAAAGACAGAAGAATGTTGCTTGTGTAAAACATAGAAATTAGGACTTATATTCAATTATTCCACGCACTAACCTTGGAACCGGTTTAGAAATTGTTTATGTAAATTTGAAGCGTTTTGTGTCACCTAAGAAAAGTACATTAGAAACATCTGAAAAGGCAGCGTGAGGAAAACTGTCCTTATATGCAAATGCAAAATTTCAAAAATTCAAAACATGAAGACATCTTGTACACCCCGGCTAAGCTGTGTATACATCTCTACACAGAACAGAAGCAAAGGAACAACAGGATTCAAAAAAATTTAGTAAGATAAAAGCAAAGGAAGAGGGTTTTCGGTTTGAGTGTATTCTGTGGAGTACAAGAATGAAATTGGCTAGCCTCAGCTGTTTCAACCTAACTTATTTCCATATGGTAAAATAATCCATTGCAGAAATCTCATGATTTCTTTGCCTGACTCATCTCTGTATTTAACCAAAAAGCAATTTCCTATTCAAGTGGAAGAATTGTTGAACCAATCTTTCATTGGTTAGGGACGAAAACAAACCTTGTCCCTTAGTTTTCCTCGGGTGGGGGGGGAAATAAAAACAAAACAAAACAAAAACAAAACAAAACAAACAAAAAACCCCAACAAAAACACCAACCAAAACCACAAAAAGTCAAACTTACGAGGAAATTACAGCTCTGTAATTTTCACACTAATGCAGTAGAGGCCCTCATCACCACTCTGTCTAGCTGAGGTTTATAGGCTACTGTTACAAATCTAAAGAAAAACACAGAGAAGATCTTCATTGGGAGCACCCATTTAGTGAACAGTCAGTTTTAAAGCTATGTAAGTACTCTTTTTTCCTTTCAGCTATAAGGAAAAAAGCTTTTATTTTCCAATTTTTACATCTCAAGAGCTGGAAGAGTAGGAGACATTAGGCACRCACTCTGTGCCTGAACACTAACTCCTACTTGTTACAGAAGTGTATAGATTAGGCCCCCAACTGATGCAAATCACAAGCTCTATTGGAGTTGCATCAATCTGCAGTCATAAAGAGTCAAACCATTCTGTTCTCTAAGCGGTAAAATTACAAACCAGTCATATCCATTTGTTTTCATATTAACCGCATTGGAGCAATACTCTTCCCATGCTTGAGAAATTGACAGGAGCTATTGTGTGGTTTAACTCTAGCTGGAAATTAAATTCCATGCAGCTGCTCAAATCCCTCCAGTCCCTCAGGTGAGAGAGACAAAAGGCAAATATCTCAAGTTAAGACAAAAACAATTTACTAGAAACAGCAATGAGATAAAAAAACACACAGTGACAGCAACAATACTAATGTATTGTAATACTAGTGAGAAGAGGAAGGAGGGGAGAGCTGGGATCCTGTCCAATCACTTGATAAAAGAGGGTGAGTATATGAAAAAACAAGGCAATGACTTTCCTGCCTGACAATTTTTTTTTCCAGCTGGGGCTATAACTCACTTCTTCCCAAAAGCCAGAATCCCTTACTTCTTCCCCAGCAAGGCATGAGGTGATACAGAGTAACGATCCAGACATGCCGCCACAGCACCAGGCTTTACTTGCTCTCAGCTACTGTGGAAAATTAACCCTGCCCTTGGTTGATACTATGACTCCTATCCAAATCATAAATACTTTTATAGTGTGAGAGAATATATTTTACCTTCCATGTATTAGATGTTACTTTGATGGTTTTTGCAAATTAATGTAAGAGAAATTAATACCTGTTTTCAGTAATATTCAGTGGGGTTTTTTCCACTGGTATCTAATTGCCTCTTGATGATGATGTTGAATATGTGCAGATTGCTTTACAAATTAAGACTGTACCAAAATAATTCTTCACTTAAAACACTAACATTCTATGTTTTCTTTAAAATGTTTTACTATCCTACCATTTTCCCTATTGATTCAAAAGCAATAAAAATTAACCACAGTACAGCTTTGATTGATGCATGAGGTTCAATTTCTAATGTGGTTATTAAGGAAATGCTTTGTTAAAGAGCTTGCACTATGTATTTGAAAGATGAATTAAATCATAATTAATGTACACCTGCAGTATCAGATTAATTCCAAACTCAGAAATCCTCTTATTCTTCCCTGAGATACAAGGACATTTCAGGATCGGTGAGCTAAATGACAAGCATTTGTGCATTAGTAAGTTACCCTTCAATTAATGAAACTGGGCACAGATAAAATTTCAAGAAAAACAGCATCATGTTGCATGAAACATATCTGCAAACATAATAGCCTTTCACTGACTCCTAGATCTTCATTCATTCCAATCTAAGCATAAGCTTGTATGTTTTCACTAGGTGCAATTCCAGAATATCTTAATATTCAAAGTCCACCTCCTGCTGACCTTTGCCTGTCAGAAGCAATGCCATATTCAGGCTATCTCGAAATCTTCTGAAATCAAAGTACGAAATCTTTACCAGAGAAGAGAGGAGTAAGCTGTTTAGCCAGCACCTTAACCTTGCAGAACATTTGGAGCACTGATGAGCTTCTTTTCTCATTCAATCAAAGTGCATTTAGTTCCCTACCTGATCTGAAGTTCTATGTTGTTTTAAATTAATCTTCTGCTGATGGTGATTGTAGCTAAATCTTTTCTGAATGGATATAACAAGGATGCCACAGATTAAAGTTGCCCTTAAGGAGATGCTCTGATGCTGGCAAAGAGTAAAGACATCAAAATCACTTATTTAATTATTTTTCAGATTAACTCTTCCCCTTTGCACTCCATTCTATGATTTACAGTCCTAAGGGATAGGAAGAGAGATCAAAACTTTGTTCTGCAAGTTCAAGAAAGACCACAACATTGCAAAGTCTAAGTATCTTTTACAGCTGAGTTCCATGGGCTGGAAAAGCCTAAGCCATGGTGTTGCAGAAGCTTCCTACATTCCACTCTTATTGTAAAGACTGCCACCACTTCTCAGACAGCAGCAATAAAATCACTAGAAATTACAGGTCTGTGTAATCAAATAAATGGTACTGAGTTGTGAACTGTAAAGATTCTGCAGTGGGAACCACTCCAACTGCTTCAATCTACCCTGCCCAAATACTGCACCCTTTGCTTAGTATAGTTTCAAAACACTGCTTTCCCTTGGCTTATTGAAGTATCTTGAAATTAGGCAAGGTGCATTACTTTATTACAAGTGCTTTATCTAGAAGTCTCTGTGCTCTCCCTGTTTAATGAAGGTATAACAGAAATTTTTACTTCTAAAAGTAAAACATTTAGGATATTTTTGTCCTGATTCATTAAAGCTGTCATTACAAATACAACCATTTCAATGGCATAATAGTTAACATATTGAAATTAAGAATTAAGGCTTCAGTGAGACCTACATGCCAAATCTAGAAACATTTTCTTTCTAAAAAAACAGAAGGAGATTTTTACACAGATGTTCAGTAATGAAGGAAAATTACAACAGCTGGAAGGTTTTGTATAAACAGGCTAGATTTCTAGCTCTTCCTCTCTTCTTTCATTTAATTCAGTTCTCATGAGTCACACAGCAAGATGTCACCAAGTTTTCAATTCTTTTTACATATAGGCATTTTTTACAGTTTGATATGTTCTGTTCCAGGTATTCTAAGAAGACAGCTACACCTATCCATATTTCATATTAACCTTCTACACAGAGAGGGTTTTGTCATGTGTGATTTCTAAAGCATTACATTAAGGTCTTGCTTTACAGATTACAGGCTATTCATATCCAGTTAACATTCTCACATCAAATTAAACTGATATTATGGAATGTAAAGTGATATATCTGCAAAGACACAAGTATAATTTATCTGTACCTTGTGATGATAGACAACTGGTATTTCTATGCAAGCAGAGGCTTGATACTTCTCTCATACAAGTTCTATATTGCTAAAATTTCTCCATTTTGAGTAGTTTTTTCTAGTGTTCATTTACAGAAGTAACATGACAGTGAGGGATGTTTTCCCTCTTCAATACATAAGAAAATGGAATACTGTTTCCAAGGTGGTAATATTAAAACAGTCAATTGAGAAATGCCTGAAATTGTATCCATTTTAAAGATTGGTTGTTCCTATTATGTGGTTGTTCATACCTCTTTCACTTTTGAACTTTTGAATTTTTACAGCTGGGGAAAATGAGGGGCAGGAAAATTCACAAAAAAAAAAAAAAAAATTAAAATCTGCAAATATTTTTTGCCTGTTTTTGGAAAATTTGCCTCATCCTAAATCCAGCATTATTGCCATCCACAGATATATGGTGATAAAAGTTTGTTGATGCTGGATTCCTTCAGGAACTTACATGGATTTTCTCTGCCTCACATAAATCCATAAAATATATTGATGCCATGTTTTTATTGATGCCAAGTGACAACTCTACAGCTATAAGTGGAGTTCAGCACCAGAGATCTTCACTACCCATAATTTCTCATTATAATTACTCTCCCATTTTAGACAGGACAGGCTGGTGCTGGTTTCTTATGAAGCAAATAATTCTCCATGTTTTGTGTTCCACATGATAAACATTTGATCCTCTGTGCTATGGAAGTAATATACAGTCCTTGGTTTGAATTAGTGTGCTTCAAATCTTTTCAGAGGTCCAAAGTAAGTGAAGTGGACCTACCAGTGTTTCGTTTGTTTCTTTGTTTTAGCACCTAGTTGACTAAGTCCGACTAATGACAGCTAATGAGAATAAATTCAAGACTTTATTTGCTTCTGCAAGACTTCAATAGATACCAACATTTCCATTAACTCCCAAGATATACTATCACTTTGACTGATTGAATGTAGAAACCAGAATTCTAAAATTCATTAAGAGTATTTTTGAGAATTTCTTTACTCTCATATTGATACCCAATTTGTGAGCATGCTTTAGAAGTGGAAGTGTATATGGTGAGCAACAAGCAATGTGATACCTAAAAAATTAATCAGAATTCATCCTACATGGTATCAATAAATTTCATGGATTTGAAAGGAGGCAGACAAAAGCCATGTAAGTTCCTGAAGGAATCCAGCATCATCAAAATTTTATCACAATTGAGATATGATCCAGGGGTTAAATAGTCAAATATATGCTTGCAACAGCCCACTGGGCAATTTTCCAGTCAGATATCCAGTCACCATTGCTGAAGCTCAGTGAAATTTACACCATGTCCACAGAATACAAAATGACTGCAAGAAATCTCATATCTCAAGGCAAAAAAAACAGACCACCTGATCAGGATTGCCCTTAGTTTTCTCTGCAAACCCATGTCTTATTTATGTTATCCAGACTTGCAGGTGAATTATTTCTTTGCTTGATACAAACTTGATATAAACAGTTGGTTTACAAATTAGTGAATGGGACCCTTTGGGAACCTGCCCTTGGGGGTAAAGGATGACAGGCAGAATAAACAGAGCTGACATCTGTTCAGAACCTTTAAGGACTTTTTCCTTAGAGCTAAAAAGCCCTCTTTCCCATGCATAAGAAATTGGGCAAGGAGGGTAGGGGACAGGTGTGGGTCAGAAAGACCCTCCTAATCAAAGTATAAGAAAGAAATGGACATGCAGTGGAATCAGTGGCATGTATGCTGGGAATAATACAGGGATGGCGCCTGGGTGTATACAGATTGGATCACGTAAGCACAACTGGAGCTGGATTTGGCAGTGGATGTGAAAAAATATTAGGAAGGGCTTTTACAAGTACATTGGCCTGAAAAGGATGATCAAAGAAAATATACCCTCCCTAAAAAATAAGACAGGAGAGATGGTGACAACTGACATGAAGGCAGTGCCAGTTCTAACACCAGATCAATGCAGAGGGAAAAAACACTCACTGTAAACTCAGATGTGTTTAGACAGAAACTGGGGGTTGGGGGGGAAGGGGATGAAGTCCTTCCTATTGCTGCAGATCAGSCTCAAATCTGCATGCCTGGAGAAGTTTTTCAATAATGATACTTATAAGGAAGACAGAGAGAGGATTTTTACTGAAGCCTGCCTGTAAAGACAGGACAAGGAGAGATGGCTTTAGGCTGAAGGAGGTAGGTTTAGATTAGATATAGTGAAAACTTTTTTTTTATGATGAGTGTGGTGAGACACTGGAACAAGTTGCCCAGAGTAATTGTGGATATCTCATCCCTGTGTTCAGGAAGTGTTCAAGGTCAAGGCTTTGAACAACATGTTTTAGAGAAATATGTTGAGGCTGGACTACTTGATCTTTAAAGGTCCCTTCCAACACAAACCATTCTATGATTCTACATTACTATGAGCTTTTATAACATTTTATAACATTGTATTTTGTATATAGTTAATATGGGACATAGGAACAGTCAATATCCTGTTTAGGGTCATTATGAAATTTTTAGGGGAGGCAAATGAAAAATTAGCTCCCTTGCAGCACAATTGGTCATTCTGGAGATGGTCCCAGCAATGAGGTTGTGTTCTTATGTGTTGTCCCAGCTCTTAAATCAGGATTACATATTTTGCTGAAGTGAGTAAACCACCTTAGGTGACTGGCTTCCTCCTTCTTCCCCATTCCAGATACGTGCTTAATAGTTTTGTTCCAACACTACTCCATGTGCTTTTCCAGCACAAGCAACTATGCAGCAAATCAGAGCAAGGAACAAACCTGGTAGAAAAATAACCTCTTATTTAAAAATATATATATATATATATATATATATATATATTTTGTTTGCCACACAGCTAGACACAACCACAAAGGTGGCAATATTTGACCAGAGAAACACTTAACTACATAACCTGTCAATAAGTTCTCAAAAAACTGCTGCAGGCCTTTCAATGGGAGCCTGCATTCCTTGCTGGAAATCCTGATGTTATTACCACAGAAATCAAAACACTTGATGTAATATTCACATATTCTAGAAAGGAAGTGCATAATTACTGTGTAATTCTTACCTATTATGAGTGAAAGCAATCAAAGAAAGCCTGTATTATATAGACCTACATTAAGAAAGGGACTGTTTAGAAAATCCATTGTGTTTTGCATTAGTATCTTGTACTCTGCTCAACTATTTCCTAGCTCTCTTCACTGTCATGGGTAACATATATCTTAAAGTCATATTTACAGCAGAACTGGTGTAATCTCTACTACTCACAAAACACCAAGCATTAACAGTGAAAATGCATCTTCATTGCATCTTTTCAGCTAGTGATTTACAGAATCGTAGAATCATTTAGCTTGGAAAAGACCTCTAAGATTACAGTTGAACTGTTGTAGTGCTGCCAAATCCACCACTAAACCATGTCCCTGAGTGCCACATCTACACGTATTTTAAATATCTGCAGAACTAGCGACTCAGCCATGTCCCTGGGCAGCCTGTTCAAAAACTCAACTCTTTCCTTGAAGAAATATTCCCTAATATCCAATCTAAACCTCCCCTGGCACATGGCAAGAGATTATTTCCTCTGGTCCTAACTCATGAAAGATTGTACCTGTCCAAAACATGAACAGCCACTTTCTCCACAAGAATGATGCCAAAGGCATCCTAGTTCTAACCAGGACATGGTCAATTTTTGCAGCAACGAGGAGGGAGGTTATTCTATACTACCTCATATCATTGTCAGGGGTGGGGAGAAAAGACACTCTTCTGGGGAGAAGGGATTCCTTCTAGTCTGGCAAACATGGTGTGGGAAGCCATCTGGTAATAGGTTACAGTTGCAGGCTTTCTCTGTGAATCCTTTCTTTTCTTATACAATTTGTCATTAGTATTGTTTGTGTTACTGTTCATTCTCTTATCACAATGCTGTTTCCTGTAAATTGCTCTAATCTCAACCCATGCTCTCTGCCTTTGGTGCCTCCAGCTTGTGGGGGGGCAGGCAGAAGGGGAAGCAGTGGTTTTACCAGGACTAAATTGGAGAATACCATTCCCATGACAAAAGGCTTTAATAAAGTCCAGGCAGACAACATCCACACACCTACTGAGCAGGTCACTTGCCATAAAAGGCAACCAGGTTGGTCAAGCAGGACGTGCCTTTCACAAACCCCTGCTGACTGGGCCTGATTTCCTCATTGGCCTACATGTGCTATGTGATGGTACCAAGGATGATCAGCTCTGTGACCTTCCCTGGGTTAGAGGTCACATCTGCAGGCCTGCAGTTCCCTGGGTTCTCATTCTGTCACTTCCTATAGAGGGATGTCACATTTACTAACTTCCAGTCACCTGAGACCTTCCTCATTAGCCAGGGATGCTAGTAAATTATTGAAAGTGGCTTGGTGAGCTCTTCTGATGGCTTCCTCTGCACCCTTGGGTGGATTCCACCTGGCCCCTTAGACCTGTGTGTATCTAAGTAAAGCAACAGGTCACTAACTGTGTCCTCCTGGATTACGGGGAATTCATTCTGCTCCTTGTTTCTATTTTCCAGTTCAGAGGGCTGAGTACTCTGAGGACAACTAGTCTGACTATTAAAGACTGATACAAAGAAGGCATGAAGTACCCCAGTCTTTTGCTCATTTTTTGCTGCAATGTTTCCCCAGCGTCCAATAAAGGAATGAGATTCTCCTTGGTCCTCCTTCCATTCTAATGTATTTGTAAAAACATTTTTTTGTAATCTCTTACAGCAGTGACAAAAGCAATTTCTAGCTGGGCTTTTACCTTCTAACTTGCTCCCTGCATAGCCTAACAATATTCTTGTAGTTCTCCTAAGTTCCTGCCCATTCTTCCAAAGCTAGTAAATCCTCTCTTTTCCCCTGAGTTCCTATGAAAGGTTTCTATTCTTTTAAACCAGTTTTCTTCTCCACCATCTCGTCTTTCAACACATGGGGACAAGTGTGCACTTGTGCCTGTAAGATTATCTTTTTGAAGAACGTCCAGTCTTCCTGGAACACTTTGGCATTAAGGATTGCCTCCCAAGGTATTCTTTCAACCACCATCCTGGACAGGCCAAAGTGTGCCCTCCAGAAGTCCAAGACAGTGGCTTTTCTGACCTCTCTCCTTCTGTGGGAATCAAAACTATCATTTTGGGTTGCTGGCCTAAGCTGGCCACCGCATCAACCACCAGTCTAGTAACAACAGCACATGTAGTGGAGCACCTTACCTGGCTGGCTCCATCACAAGCTGCATCAGAAAGTTATCTTCCCCACACTGCAGGAACCACCTAGACCGCTTCCTCTCTGATCTGTTGTTTTTGTCTGTTTCTGGCAGACATCTGGTGAGTTGAAGTCCCCCACAAAGAACAAGGGCCAGCAACTGCAAGACTCCCACATGGTTACAGAGTATTTCATCTACCTTTTCATTCTGGTTGGATGGTCTCTAACAGACTCCCATTAGGATACCTGCTTTGTTGGCCTTCCCCCGATCCTTACCCATAAACATTAGACTTTACTGTTACAAGCCCAAGAATATCAAAACACTCCCTGACAAACAGGGCTACCCTACCAATTCTCTGTCATTGTCTATCCCTTCTGAAACATTACTGAAGTACTTCAGTTGTGCAAGTTATCCTACTCTGTTTCCCTGATGGCAACTATGTCAGTGATTTCCAGCTCCTCCTGTTTGTTATCTGTGCTGTGCCCGTTGGTGTAGATGTGCTTCAGTTGAGCTGTCAGTCCTGTCACTCTGGAGGGGGGAAAAACCCTAAATGCTGTGTGAATATAAAATTAAATCTATGCCATCTTCATCTGGTCTTTCTATATCAGCTACTAGGATACAGCAAAAGAACACCACAGGAAAAGGTTAAAAAAATTATTTTTCTTTTTCTTTACATTTTATATTTTTCTTTTTCCTGGCAGGGCAAAGTTTCTGACATAGGATTCTCTTAGACACCAGTGAGTTGCATGAATCTAGAAATTCAGTCAGTTTCTCAGTTTGGTTAGAAGAACATGATGCTGTGCTCTCCAAGCTTGCAAGTGTTTTTGCTTGGATGTTTTATGTTCTGCTCTCTTGAGCCTCCATAAATAAGACTGTAGAAGCCCATTTACTTCATTTGAGACATTTTAACAGAATATTGAACAAAGCATTATCTCCTCACAGAGAACTGCTACATAATATATTTATGGATTTAAAAACTAATACATGCTCTGATTGTATGGATTTATCTGCTTGAGAAAGAAAGACCTAATGGATGTAATTTATTGTAAGTATGGGAGATTAATAACCTTGTTTATTGATGGCAATAATCTATTAATATTTGAAATACAGTTCTATTCCTATTATTTATACATACTTTAGAACATAATTCTTTTTTTTTTCTGTGATGGTTTATCAGAAACCTCTCCATATTTCTACTAATTGCATTTTTACAATAATATATTTTAAGGCTATACTGTATTGGTCTCCCACTTTGAAATTCATGGTAACCATTCATTCAAATTCAGAACTTTAATACAGTGTTTTAAATGTTTCTTAAGAGAGCACAGCAGGTGTAGGTATAGAAAACCTCCAATTCAAAAAAGCCAAATAAATATGAAGCAAGGAATTGAAGGATTTTAAAGTCATGTCAGACTCTTCATGGGGGATGGGGGCAAGAGTAAAAGAGTATGGTATACATTCTAGCTGCAAATATGTCTTTGGGACAAGATACCTGCACCATTTTTCTCATCTTGCTCAGCTCAAAGTGCATAACAGTAGTATAAAATCAGAACTCCTTGTTGGGGTATCTGTCTTACAGATGTGCTTAAGCAGGATTTATAACCACAATCTGGGGTGAATGCATACACATCTGAATTTTCATTCAGATGCGAAAATGAGGCTGGGAAAGGTATATTAACTCTCCTGTTTGACCTGAAATTTTGTAAGACATTATCTGTTCTGTTTCTGAACTTGACCAGGATTGTCTAACTGGCACAAAAGCATACATGAAAGGTAAGTCCTGTCCAGTTGAATGTTGCAACTATATTTCTTACAGAGACTCTGACCAAAGTTTATTCACTGCTTTCTCTCAAAATTCAGTCAAAAGAGGTCACCTCGTTTTTTGTAATAAGCCAGCAAATAAAGCACTCATATAGGCAGCAAAGAATCAGTTCGTAAGCCTCCTCTGATGGGATTCAAGCCATGAAAACACCCAACCAACCCTGTTATACAGCATCAGAAAAGATAAAGAAAAAACTAGGAATATGAACTGGCACCCCCTTCTCCTACCAGTTTGAAGAGTAAGCTACCTCTTTTTGGTCCCAGAAATTTTATACTTTCTACCCAATCATGATATATGCACAGAAGAAAAGAACTTGTTGAAGACAAGCATAAAGCTGAGGAGCACAGGTTGAATACCTGTACCAGCAAACCTGTCTACATGGAGAAGTGCCTTAAGATCAAGCACACTGAGGGTGGTCTAACATATTAAGATAGCCCCAACCAAGTCCTCAGCCTCTCTTCAAAAGGATAAAATTTCATGACATCCTTGCTTTCAGGTATTTCCTATTGACTTGTTCAGGTTACAGATTTTCTGGAGCCTGCTCTGAAATACAGTGCCATCACATACTATAAAATGAGAGAAGCGCCTACAGCTCTAGGGTTTATATTTTGGTCCTGCACCACAACTTTGACTTTCAGATGTTCATATTCATTGATTTGAATTCTGAATTTTAAGTGGCATCAGATCAGCTCTTCATAGTACTCTCATAGAATATGCCAGAAAAGGACTAAACAGTCCATCCTTCAAGAACAATCTGATGTCCTTGTAACTACAATTACAGTAGTTACCACCTTATTTCATACCGGTTCATCGTTTAGCTCACTTGCAATTTGTCTTTAATGGGGTGATAAGTCTTTCAACTAAGGACAAAAACTGCAGAGAGGTCTTGGCTTTTCACAGATGTGCTACTTAAAGATTTCTCTTTTTCCACACCCCAGCTACTAGCAACTACTTTCTTGCTGGAGGTTGCCACCCCTGCAGCGCAGTGTGTGTGAATGATTCCTATTTAGCTGCCAGAAAACCAACTGCATTAATTTCAACAGTTCATGTAATAGTTTGAATTAACTTAGTTTATTTTGCCGGATCTGAATTAGGAAGTATTCCAGGACCAGTTTAAAAAGACACAATAGTGGGAGGTGGAAATTTCAGACCATCCAAGAAAGATACCCAGAGGGAGCAAGCAATAACATCTTCTGCTGCTGCACTCAAAAGAGAACATCAGTCCATAAAATAAAATGCAGTTTCAGAGTCAGTAATACTGGAGCTTTAAACAACTGAATTAACAGATATTATGAATTTGATTTGAATCAGGTGTACATATATAATTGCATTTTTATCAAATTAACCATAGCAAACAATCCTATATCCAATAGAAAGTTATAGCAAATTATGCTTGTTCCAAAATAAAATTTGCCTGCAATACTACAAACAAAATACATTAAAACCACTTTGGGAGGGGAAAGTAAAGTCATACTACTTTAGCATGTTTTATCATCGTAGTGCAACTTTTTGGATCCATATATAAGTACCGCAAATCAAAATGACATCTCACGAAATCACAGTTTGAGAAGAGCTTGTTTCAGCCTGTTTTGTTTAGGGTTTTTTGATTTGGTATTTTGGGGATTTTTTCTTACTTATTTTAAGAAGATTCATGCTTCCTAGGTTTTGAAGAGTTCCCCTTGTATGGGAGCAAAGGAAATTTCATAGAACAAAAAGGGGAGAGATGATCTCTGTGTGTCAATGAAGCTATGGAATCCATAGGAAAGATTAGGGTACCATTTACAGGAAATTCCTACTAATTGTAGGAAAAATTGCAACAACCTTGTTCATACAAACCATTGCCTTGTTTCTTAGGTAAGCCCATGGTAATTAAACACAGTGAGATCACTGGGACCTGAGTCACAAAGATCAGAGTTAGAAGAATCTCATAACAGGGTAAAGGGCACATTGCTTTGATTTTTATATTCTTTTGACTCAATATTCTAAAAGATTTCTCCTGAAGTTCAAGCCAAGTGCAAATGCTATTGTTGATGTCTTTATGAGTTTTGCTGTTGATTGCATATATGAGTTTCATTGTGATTGAGCACTGCTTCAAGAACTTGTTTTTGAAATTACACTACAAAGATTAAACATATCAACACTTTTATTATCAAAAATTACAATGCTGTATGGGGCAGATGACTGTAGGGAAGACTTAGATTTACCTTAAATATTGCTTGTCTTAGCTGTTATCATTAAAATACACAGCTGAGGGTGAGTCGAAATCAAGCAATCAAGCTAACTGCTCTTGATATAGAATGGAAACAAAACCCAGATTAGAATTTTGAATGATCGCTGTAAAGTCAGGAAAACAGTCTAGGATGAATATCTCTTGAACTACACGTGGTTTAAAATCCTGGTTAAGTTTCAGATCAATATTTTATCTCAACATTTAGATGAGACATTTAGACCATTTCAACAACATTGCAGCTCCTTTAATATCTAAGATTAAGAGAATCTATAAAACTAAATTAACCAGACTACTAGGGTGCCTTTAGACAAGTGACACCTGTATAGGGACAAAAGCCCTGCCCTTGCCTTTTGTATAGGTGTGCTGATGAACAGGTGAGTTGGTGGTTGCAAGCACACAACTCTTCTCTGCTCATCCAAACCAGTTTTTAATTGACAAGGGAGACAAAGCTTTCGGCTTTCTGCTTTCTGGCTGCTGGTTTAGGTCCTCTGTGTAAACTCTAAAGCTAAAAAACACCCCAAACCAAAACCCAATACTAGAACCCAACACACATAACCCCCAAAATTCAAAACAGGATCACCGCCACCACCAATTAAAAAAGACCCCACAAAATCACGAAAAACCAAACAAACCACTCACAAAAATTTGCAACCCAAAGCCAACCCCCTATAATTTTAAATCTGTAGATTATTTTTTGTTTGTCAAACTGGGAAAGCAAAGATCAGTCCTAGCTCAGGACTGATACTTGCACTGCAGAAATTCTAACCTCTATTCTCTAAATTGTTTCTGTTTTGGTTGGTTTGTTTGGTTTTTGTTCTACTGTTTGGGTGGTATGCGTTCAATTATTTATTTCTGTTATTATTTCTATATTTCCTAGAAGCACTAAAGAGAATCTGGGTTTGAGTAAATTAAGTTATCCAAGACATTTAAAAACTTGCAGCCGTTTCTTATGAGTGGGTTTTGCACTTTTAGTTTAAATTACTGGGACTTGCATATAGCAGACATCTTTTCAAATGAAGTCATTATCATCTGTGTACTCAAAGAAGATAACAGGACAGACCCTCCAAAAATCCCTTTTACCATAAAATTGCTATGGACTTTTTCTGTTTGGGTAAAGCAGAAAATTGCATACTCTGGATCACCATCTACTGGTACCTGACTAATTCTTTATTCACTAGAGCAATTACTTCTTTTTCTCAGTGAGCAGCTTTGTATTTTCTGTGATTTGGAGTCTTTAGGGGGTGGGGGGATCAGAGCTGAGGGGAGAGTTCCTGTTTTACTAGGAAGTGGAGAAGCTGACTAAATTGAAAAAGAGACTGTATTTCACAAAAATATTCCTGTCACCCACAGCAAATACATTACACAGCTATCTCAGTTTTTACAGCTCACTCTTGGAATGCATCAGTACCTTGGAATGTGTATCTCAGGACCTGTAACAGCCCATGCAACCCAGGGCAACAGGGGCTTGGCTACATAGACTCACTTGGGAGGACAGCAAGAAAAGATTACATGAGATACTAGGGTATAAATATATAATGGGTCTTAATAAATTATGTGGGTTTGTCTCACAATGGCCATTGTCATTACAGTTCCAGTTTGAAGCAATAATGCACTCTCCAGAAGTGGTGCCTTAGGAGACAACAGCAACCACTGTTTCTGTGTTGTCCTTCTAGTATCCCCAGTAATGACCTGTCTATGGAAAAGAGTTGGCTAGGAGTGTCCATGGGAAATGGCTTTTCATATAATTTTTTAATCTGTACTCTGTGAAAACTGAAATATTTCATGAACAGTGTCCAACAAAACAAGCATGGTTGTACCCTCTCTACCAGCTAGCTCAGGGAAAGTACTGGAACCACCATGGACTGCAGTTGCAGAATGGTATCATGTTCCTACTGGCTATCCAGAGCTGGAGAGAGCCTCAACTGTAGGTTTCAGAACAGCTAGCTTCTCTCTGGGAGACTCATAGCCAAGTCATTAAGTTCAGAATGTGTATTCCCAAAGGAAATAATAAAAGACCTCTACAACTATACCCTAAATAAATTATTTTATTCACTGCTAACTAAAAGTCCCAAAATTCTTCATCCTACTGAAAATGCTGGAAAATTGATTTACTTTTTCCAAAGAGAAGAGAATATTTTTTGAAATTTCCATGGAGGAGATTTTCAGTTGCCATTGTTCTGAGCAAGATTACCCAGTGCATTGCTGTCTTCCTAAATCCAGCAATTGCTAGTCATTCCTTTGGGAAATGAAAAAGGGGCCAAAGCTTTCCTCTCTTTCCAAACAATGTGTGCATGCACACAAACACACACACATCCTGATATCTCCTGGAGCCATAGTGATTTCAGCAAATGTTTTCAATGGGCCCTGTAACTTCTGAATTCTGATTAGTTCAACTCCCAGCTCCCAGCAGTACTGCTTCACTTAGCATAAATTATTAATTTATTACCAAGAATTTCAAGGGGATGAGGAATAATTCAGCTTGATAAAAAAAACAACTACCAGAAGGAGACCGAACTCCCCACGTAGTAAGAGGAGAAAATTTCCCTTCATTGCTTTTTAAATGAAAACATATGAAAAGATGAACCAACTGGACATGAAAATCCCCCAGCCTCATCACTAGAATTATTACTAAGTGGATCAGGTTTGTAAAAGCAAGCAATACTAAATACATACTGCTTTATATCAACTAAAGACCTCTCTTAGCATTTGAGGGAGACTGAGTTGTTTTCTAGTGTGATTTTTTTAACCCCGATGTAATTTTTTAGGACAAAAATCCAGAGTTTTGAGCATCATGAAGAAAGCCATAATATACTATGAATTTATTGCATACTATGAAAACTATCACTTGAGACCAACAGATTCTCTCCTCTGAAACAAGCAGGAAAAACAGAACTGAAACTGGGAGAAGGGGGATCTTAAAATATATTTTTGTTCTACTTAACTGCAAAAAGCTGACTGCATTAAGGAAAGAAAATACCTACCTAGAACCCTTAACTGCTCAATTTTACTGGAGCATCAGAATGTAGCTTTTACTAGTGGCACCACTTTAATTGGCTCTTCACATGTACAGAAAACAAAAAAACAGACAAAACCACAACAAAACTGAAACACAAGCATTTACATAAATTTTACTTGATAATAAGGTACGTTTGATACCAATTTCAGAACACAGAAGAGGAATTAGGTATTGGTATATATGTGCTAAAGTGGTTTGTACATTCCTGTTCACCATAGCCATTGTACTGAGCTGGGCTGCACTTGCCAACTCCTCCCCAGAGGTTTCTTGACATCTTTCTACCTCTGCCATTTCTGTGCAGCATTAGCAGCAGATTGGTTTCGTCATTTGTACAGGCTAGCCACTCTCAGATAATCCTTCTAAAAGTATCACCAGTGGTGAATCAGTAGGAATCTGTGTAGGAGGCTGCTCATTACACCTGGGGACTGTTCTCACCTACTCACCTGTTTGGACATATTCTACAGCATCTGCAAGTTGACAAGTACTCCAGCCACTGCAGAAGAATTGTAGTCCCCTGAAGACAATAGTAATTGGGGGCTAATGCTATCATAACAATCCTACCTTCACTTTTAATCAATAGAAACCAGATCAATGTTATTAGCTGCACTGTGATAGATTTCAAATCTGTTAACGTAACTTTTGCCCTGAGATCAAACAAATAGGGTCAGTGAGAGCTCCCCAGGCAGAAAGTCAACGAGGAAAATGAAACAGTTAAAGGAAAATAGGTTTTGACAGATGTGGAATTAGGACTGAAGAGACTAAACCATATTTATTGTCCTTCCACTCCTCTTCTGTGACTCCCTTCCTCCCTGCACTCTCTTCCCAAAATGCCTACAGCTCTCTGGAGACTGCATTAAACAGAGCTAATGGATCACCGGTGGAAGAACCCAGAGCAAATACTGCCATCAAGTGTCCAACAGACCTGTTTGCAGGGCACATTCTTCCGTCTACCTCTGCGCACGGAAATGAGTGTGTTAACACAACAGCAGCCATTGGTGGTGGACGCGCATATACAATTCTCTCTGGTACAAGGTCAAACAGTTAACAAATCTAAATGCACAGGTCAATGCATACCCATCCTCCTGGGGACAACAGAGATGCATTAGAGTCTAAAAAGTGTAGCCAGGGTGGGAAATCATTCTCCCTGTGTCCGGGCTTCTGTATCCGTACAGCCTATTCCATTTCCTGGAATGGATCAAAATTGGATTTATATGATTTCTCTTGGCTCAGAACTCAGGTGTGCTGACAAGAGCTTCAGGAGAAAGCACAGTTAAACACGTGGGATCACTGCTGGCACCCACATGGACTGCCATTAATGTGGGTGTCTCAGTCAATGCACTGACCGCAGCGCAAAAACACCCTGCAACATCCAGAAGGATCTCCCATCCTAACGGGCACACCCAGGGCAGTGCCCACCCAAAGGCAAGAACCAGCTCCTGGGCCTTATCCCTTCTTTCCTCCTATTGGGAGGTAACACCACATGGCCTGCCTGGCCCTCTGACTCACTGGCCACAAACCCTTTTCCCATCTTTATCTTTTGATCTTACTGCTCAATTTCCACAAAATCTAGCTGAATGTATGTAGTTTTTGAAAATTTGTGATTTCCAGTGGAAAAAAAGAGAAACCCTAGCTGAGTTTGTTTTATTCTTATTAATCTTGCAAGATGGCTGATTCAYAAAAATGGCAGGGAACAGATGGTTTCCCATAAAAAATATTTATACTTCAATTTTTCACTGTTTATTATTTTAAGCAGGTAATGTACAAAGAGTCCTCTGAAGTCTAAAAAAAAAAAGAAAAAGTGTGTCCTCTCAACATGTTAATTTTCACTCTGTAACTTACTATATGAACAATGTAAATAAAAGTTTTAAGTCAGTTGGGTTCAAACAACAACAATCTACAAAAAGCAGGAACAGGAAAGTTTTTTGGTTAAACTGTCTTCAGAGACGATCGAAGGAGACTGATGGTGAACAGAAATTGTGCAGCTTCTTGAATCTTAGGAAGCACCAGGGCAGGTCATGGGAACCTGAAAGGCAGAGAAAGATATTTAAAAAATGGTGAAATCAAAGGATTAGGAAAGCTAATTGAACTCATGAAGAACTTACAATAAATAAAGCTATAGATTAAAGCAGAAACATGACTATATGGAACAACCAAAGTAAAAACATAGAAGAGATTAAATAGAATACATAGCTTGAATATTACATATGCCATAAAGGTGAAGACTAAAAGCCTGAATGTGACATCAGAAAATAATCAGATAATCAATGTCTGTAAATGGAATTCAAGACTCTTAACAATATAATTTTATATGCAGCAGTGAGTTAATTATTCTTGTGTATTCATTATCAGTATGATAGTAATTAGTATTACTGGCCATAGTTGAGCTTTGGGACCCTTATATTGACAAAGAGAGAAAATCCTTACTTAGGAAGGCTAGATATAAACAAGATAGGAGTGATTTAATATAAGTGTTGAAAAGAGGAAGATTACAGTTAATGCAAGTAGTATAGACACCACAGTAAAACAGAATGTGGGATTTCAGTGTCACCAGAGGATGTGGGCAGGGAGTTTGGCTGTTCCTGTGTCTCCACAGAGGATCTGGGACCAAGGATGACCTCTCCATCTGGGAGCTCTCACAAGCAGCAGGGGAATCTAGCACTGTCTTTCAAGTCAAACTTTGACTCTTGCCAAGAAAACCGATATGAATGCGCACTAAAGAATTCATCTATCAGCATGTATGGACCAGATACTTTTTTTTCTGTTATTTCATCAGGGAATCAGGGTATTCGTATGAATAATCACGTACAAGAAATAGGACAAATAATGCTTACATTCACTATTCAGACCTGAAAGACAGTTCAAAAGACCAGTGCTTGCTAACATTGTCACTTTAGGATAAACAGAAACTTCCTGCTCTGACAGTCTCTGGTGGGTGGCCTACCTGGAGAACACCACACATATATTGTATTTCAGCTACCAACAAATGTTACTACTCTGCTTAAAATTACATAATTTATTAGAGCTTGTTTCCCCTTTCCAAGAAAGAAAGAGGTCAGGAAGTGCACCTAACCCTTCATAGTTTTACACATCAATCACTACGAGGACTGTAATATGATTCCCGCACAGTGTGGTTTGGTGCTGCCTAACAATTAATCTTATATACATTTGGTGCAAGGCAGTTCTGCAAGGCAATTTGCTTCCAGTGGAATTTTCGAATATACTTTAAAGCACTTAAGTGTAAAGCTTTGTAAAATGAATAATCCATCACAAATAATTAGAGCTGTCCTTAGAGAACTTGGCTAGTTAGTCAGAAACAGATGTGTCTGTTTATTTTACAGGTTAGGCACGGCCAGAAGAGTCAGCTTTTCTGATAGAGGGTCTGACTTGGATGGTAGTTAGCAACTGCAGAAGGTGCCAACGGACAGCCTGTTTAATGTGAAAAGTCCACAAAGGAAGGCAAGAATCGAAAAAGAAGTAGCAAGTACTTTTTTAGTGGTTAAAAGGAGAAGTGAGAAGCTATTTACTTTTTTCTCCCCATGTGGCATTCACTATTCAACTGGCAATCCCTAGTTTTCTTCAATCTCTTTTCTCTCATTATGCTCTGCACTCGGTTCCATAATTAACTAGAACATCTTGCCCTCAGGTTCCAATTCCTTCCTGCTTTTAAGCTAATTATGTACTTTTTAGTCCAGTGGTAAACAAATTCTTTTCCCCTTCACTACTTTTAAGCTAGGTTTGACTCCTCATACATACTGAATATGCCTGACTCACTCTAATGTGTTGTAGTTGGGTACACAACAAAGGTTTGGAAATGGATCCTGGAAGGATTAGAGTTTGACTTTCTTCATGGTACACTCTCACCTTTGTCTTATAAAGCTCTCATTTATTCACCAGTAACATCTGAGGATCCCATAGACCTATACAGAATGAAACACATGGAATTTAAAGACACGTAGAGAAATTGCAGCCTGTATGTGGTCTAGCAAAATTCAAAGGAATTATATGGGGAATAAGAAGACTGAAGTGTATGTAGGAGATTTAAGCATATGTATCACCAAATTTCAAAAGTGTTTTTAGTTCAAACTAGATAAACAAGAATAGATAAGAAAGTAGATAAAAAAGAGTAGCCAATTCTTCTGCAACAACATTGCTGTGTGTCATCAATCTTCGGATGTAGGTCACATAAATCTGCTAGAGAGCATTCTGTTGTTGAAAAAGCTGAAAAAAAATTACATTAGTGATAAGGCGAAGTGAGATAGATTACTTCTTTTCTGTCAGCAACATAATGAAAAAATGTCTTTAGGTCATGTTGTGTCAGTTTTATGAACAGGTTACTCTATCAAGCAGTGTATTTAAAAAAATTCAAAAGGTCATTAGGTCAGGAAATATTTAGCTGGAAGTGTACTAATGAACCAGCAGCACATACAGCCTGCAGTACAGAAACATTATAATAAGCTTTGGAATTTTTTTACGCACAGTCAAACAAGAGCTGCAAAAATGAGACTGCAAATATAAATTTCCCACTAACAGATTAGTTGCACAAACACAGGATCCACTGGCAAGAAGAGGAATAATTTATGGCACTGGTTGTCCAAATCTGCTTATGCCCTGTTAAGCCCTTTGCCCTGACAGACAAGATGTAGTTTTCTGTCTCTTGCACCTTTAATGAATATCCCAAATTTCTTAGTGAGGAGTGGGAGACTGCAACTCCTTACACTAAACTGTGCTTGGAACACATACTCTGAGGCATAATTCCAGGCTGGCTGTCTTGCAAAATGAGCTTCACCGATTCCTAGACAAAGCAAACAGTGCAGGGGGTGGGTGAATTGGGCCTGCTGGGATGACAAAGGGCACAAACACCTCCAAACTCCAACACTGAGTAGATTTCATCTGGAAGAACTGGTCTGGGCAACTGTGCTGTGATGCTGGGGCAACCCAGAAGTCCCCTTATTGTTCTCTAAGCCAGGTCCTCCCTGAAAGCTACCGGGGATGATAACAGCTTTAGCTGTGTTAACAGTGGTATGTTAAGAGCGATATTTAGCCACTGTTGACCTCTTCCCTTAACACTTCTCAGCTGCTGGAAAGGCTTGAACTTCTCATTACCCATTAAAAATTCAAAAGATCATTTTAAATCGTGCTTCTCCCTCCCCTGGAGGCAGCAATTTTGACAAATGCCCTGGAGTTCAAACCGAGTGCACACATTGGTTGGTGTAGTATTTCAAAACCCAGGGAATCTATTTTCTATTCTGAAGCATATTTTACTTCGACTTCTGCATCTGGTCAATAAATGCAAAATACACAGATACAAAAAATATAAAAAGGGTGCTTAATCATATGTAAGTATTTCAACGAACCAACTTCTTGATATTCAAAGGATAGGATTCTTTCTTGTAGAAGGTTTTCATGCTTCTATTTCTTTCAAATTGCATTCAGCACTCGAGAAATGACCTTTAATAGAATCACGCTGGGTGTTCCCATTGCATCAAGCAGAGAGATGCTGTATCATCTCTAGTGCACCTAGGGAACCAGTATGGGGGAGAGATGTAGCACAGTAACTTAGAATTCATCCTCATTTGTCTTCTAGACTTTATCCTCCATACTGGTCTCATTTTGGAAGATTTGTTCTTGCTGTAGACCTGTGGAATATTAATTCAAAACCTCAGTGAGTGCTTGCCCTGCTTCCAAGTCATCCATTCTACCAAAATTTATGTACGTAATTAAAGTGGTATTGTTTATCGGAAGTGTATGAGTAGTGCAGTTGCCATTCTCTCAGAGGAAGTATCAGCATCACACAAACAAAAAGCCAAAACAAAGCTCAATCAAAACGAACAGACAGACAAACGAAAAGTAAAAGTTAATGAGTAAGAAATTTTCCCAAAAAGAGCTTGTATTGTATAGTGTTTCGTGTCCTTGGACAGGCCTTGTTATCTGTCCTAGATAAAAAGTACTTCTAGTACTAGTACACTAAATTAAAGGTTCTCAAGAGTAGCATGCATCCTCCACCTCCTACGACTCTTTTTTATTTTCTTAAGGGAGCCCCTGACGGTAGAGGTGCTGTAAATTACAGCATAACCCTTAGCTCTGTTATTCCAAAAATAGAAACTTGCTGAACTGCCAGTGTGACCAGGCGATGGTTTTAAAAAGAGGAAAGATAGGACCATTTGCTGGTAGTTAAGACAGTCTTACAGAGACTTCAAGGTTAAATCTCTCATCAGTGCTGCTACTTTTCAAATCTAAGTAACTTGGCCTGCAGGTGAGGGTACAGTTCTGTGTAAAAATGCCCAACCCCACTACGATGGTTCCAGCTCTATAAACTGTGCTGGTTGCCATTTTTACAGCTGGGAATCTTTGTTGTCTGCATAATGTCTCCACAGGGAACCACACTGAGCACTGTATATTCACAGTAAATTACCTTGGATCCCAACAACGAGAGATTTATCACTAAATGTAAGGAATGTAAGTACAGAATTTTTTGTGACTTTCTCTTCATTTCCCAGCCAGTGAGGACTCCCACTGACTGGTTTAAGCTCCTGCTTATCATCAATCCTCTTGCAGTTACAAGCTCCAGAAACACTATTAAGTGTGCAAAGAAGGCAATAATCACACAGAAGAATAAGTTTTGTGTTATGATTATAGCTTTTCCTGTAGAGAAACATCTAAACACTTTCAGAACTTTTGCTCAGGTTTTTTAGGTTTCTGATCTGTCCTCTTTTTTAGTCCTTTTGAAATTCTTTATCATAAGTTAATTTGTGCTGTTAGAGCTTGAGAATCGGTACTATATTCAACCTTATACTGCACTGGCAGAATATCTCTATTTACTTACGTAAAAAAATAGTTCAATAAGTAGGTAAGTAGCATTGTTTGGATTGTAACAGCAACAAACAAATACACAACAAGCACAGAAGAAAAAACCCACCAACTTATCAGATTCTTACCTCACTTTTAAACAAGTAGTAATAATTTATGTTGGTTTATATCTTTACATGATCTTGAAGGTCTCTTCCAACCTGGTGATTCCGCGATTATACCAGATTGTTTTGCTTTAGGAAGAATACTCTGACCTGTACACGCATTCACAGACTGAGTGCTAGTTACAAAAATGTTTTCCTGTGATCTTTTGCACTGATAAGGTAATGCTTTTGTGGAAAACCAAATATCTCAAACAGGACTGTCAGTCACTAGGCAGATGGTACAGGATTCCCCATTGCAAGCGTGGCAATGGCATCTTCGCTGGATTAGACCAGACTCCTCTATTGTGTAATTGAGATAAATTTTTACAACCCTAGTGATCCTGCTAGGACTCTAGTCCTATAAACAGGATAACTACCCTAATGAGGGCACAATAAATTGCTGTGGGCTAATTTTAAGTACCTACGAAACACATTCTAATTATCTTTGCAGAGAACTAAAGACTATTCCATCTTACTATTCCTACATATGCAGCAACAGTTTCTAGCCGTTATTTAAATTCTCTTATCTATGCACATCTTAGCCCGGAGGAGGTCCCAGGATTACTGAATTTCTCCACCCTGGATAACCATTGACACATCTCAATGTGCATGTAACACCTATCAACTTGTCTCAGCCTCCTATGGGGGCTGCCAGCATAACACCTGGCACCTTTGAGAATCCAGCACCTGGGGACATCCAGTGTGTCAACCAGAGCAGAGTTTGCTTTGAGACAAAGCAAACTAGGAATTCAGTGAAGTAATTTGTCACAAATGAGTCCACTCTCTCATCTGTACAGAAACAAGCTGGGAAATTCCGGTGAAGCACTGCAGGTACGCCCAGAGACACACCTTTGTAAATGCCTTTGTAAAGTCCTTGCAAATGCCAGCTAGACTATAACTAGAATTACAGAAAGAATTTGAACTTCTTCCTTATATCACTATTATTTCCTTAAATTACCATTAATTTCCCGACAGGGTTGGTCACACCCGCCTTCGCAGGAAGTGCAACAAATAATGATACATGCAATTCACTTTCCAGATCAGAGATCTAGTTTTCACAACACGAGTGATTTGCCATCTTGTTGACTCACTGTAGCCTTTCATCCCACTGAACAGGAAATTTGCAGAAAGGCAAAATTATTACAAAGTAAAAATAAGCACGTGCCCAGGATTCCTTTTTTTTTTTTTTAACTTTACCCAGGTATTTGCCACAAGGTTAAAACACGACAGCTCTCAAGGCCCTTAACAATCCTCTGAGAAGTCTTTCCCCCCTAATTCATTGCTTTTGTTACACACGCACTTTTTTTGCAGTGTCTCCATCCTGTCAAGGGCGAACTTTAGTTCAACTGGGAAGTATGAAATGTTTCATTTCTACTGTCACAGAAAAACGAGGAAGTGAAGAAAACGAGAAACAAGGAAGAGAATAAGTCTGCTCAAATTCATACTGATTTCAAAAGATCTCAGAGGGAGAGCTGCAACCTCACAGTAAGAGCTGGAGATTTACTGGGCAAGAGTATATGACTATCAAGAAACAAAAACTGAACTCAGAATAGAACCTGGGAGAAATGGAGGCAGCACCTGGCCACCCAGCCACCTCATTTACAGTCACTTTGTATGAACATAAACGGTTTTTAAAAATGGAGATCCAGGGGTTTGTGTCCACATCTCATCAAACTTCACATAATTCTGATTTTTTTTAACTGTTTTTATCTTACAAAGAGCTTTTCACTGTCTGCTTTTCTGTTAAAAATATAAGAGCAGTACCTGAGAATATGGAGGGGAAATCCGCTTTTGATAAAAAAAGTCCCAAAGTCACAGTTTCCAAGAAAAGTGCGTGTTGAGGGACAATTTTACACATATAAAAAATTGTGTTTCTTTTCCCCAAGACAACACTTTCTTCCCTTCACCCTTTATTCTCAAGACGATGTGGAGGGTTATAGTCTAACTTTGACATTGGTATGAAAATATTTCTAAAAACTGAATAGGCAATACTGCAAACACCTGAAGCTTGTCAGTTATAGACATGAACAAAAATATATTTTTGGCCCATCTGTTTTCAAATATGGAAGGCATCTTTCACTCAGAGAAGTCAGAACAGGGATAAGCAGGACTGGCTACGTAAATGTTAGGATATATAGCAAAATGTAAAGCAATCTTCTACTTGCCAACCATTTGTCAGTGGTAATCATGGGGTTTTTTCATTCACCTTTCCTCTGAGGCATAGTTTACTCAGAGCATGTATGAAAAATTGGGATTTGATTATCTCAATACTTTTGAAAATTTTAACTGAAATGTTCATGAAATCACAACTGAATTGTGATTAACAAAGCTATGCATAATAAATAGGATCAGTTAAGAATGTAAAAAATTTTAATTTTTGAACTCTACAGATTCTAACTATGAAGTTGCTTCTCATAGCTCAACAATTAACAAAAAAAACCCCCACAATGACTTTACTCTTTTTCAGATACCTTGTTTCTTCACACTCCTGTTCATCTTCTCTATGAACCTAGCAAATTATTAAGAATCACGTTGCTATATATTTGCCTGCTGTGTGTACAGTAAGCTGTGCTGTTGGTTAATATTTTTATATTACCCAAAAAAAACCTTTCTAGCTTTCACCAGTCTGTGCCAATTTCAGAGCAAATTGAGCACTGCTGTTCTGTTATTTGAGGAACAAAGAAGTTCTGAATGCTTTACCATGTGACTAGGATTTCATGGCAGAGTTATATAGCAGTGGGAAGGTTTAATTTGCTAGCAAAATATTTTATTTACTTTACACAGCATTCCGTTTCTTTGCCATCAGATCTCTAAGCAAAAAGCTCAGCTGAAAGCCTCTTCTACTAACAAGACTTGTTGTTTCCTTCATCTGCATTAGAATACAAGGAAAAACACTCTGAGGGTGTAATAACATTCTTCTTCCTTTAAAAATTTCTGGGGAATGACTAAAACCACCTCTCACATGTTTTGAGGAAAGGATTCAAGAAAATAGCCGGTTGTACTTAAAACTTTTTAAAAAACATTAATTGCAAAAGTTTATTCATTTTCTACGTTTTAGTCATAGGTACAATGAAATAACAGTTCACTGTGTCAACTCTACATAATATTGTAAAAATACCCAACACATTAACATTAAATATTCCTTAGTCTGTATATGAAAAGTAGTTTCTGCTTTTCCAGATTGTTGTTTCAATACAATAAAATACGTTTCCTCCCTAGTTTCTCAGGCCTGCCAACTGAAAAAGCAGCATTCTTTCAAAAAGTTCATAAACATCTACCATTAAAAATAGAAGTCCTAAAAAGAGAAGCACCCACGCAAATTATTCCTCCAAATGAAAATAAACTCTCTATGTACTATTCACACTAGGAAAAATATAAATCTTATTTATATGTGAAAATCAGTAAGATGATTAGGCCTTTTGATCAGTCATCCTGTAAATAAAACAAAAAGATTCCAGAGTTTATGCAGAAATAATGAAATGGAACATAAAGTTTCTTATCACTATTCTTTGGGAACAACTGTTAAGATTATTGTAATTTTTTTCTCTGCTATTAGTCAGTAGAATTTTGGCAAAACATATTTGTTTTAGCCTAGCAATTAATCTGTTGTTGTAAAAACACCTTAAAATTTAAGAATGTGAGTCTTTAATGCTTTCTCCTCACAGCCAAAGGAATCACATAAGAGGAAAACAGTCATCCAGGCTTGTTATCAGTTGAAATGATGGCATGCAATATTCCTCAGACACATAAAATGTCTTGATATAAAATAACATGTCTTCAAGTAGTATTTAACCAGAAACAGGAAGAGTTTGCTGTAAATCAAACACTAAATATAATTCTGACTGATCATGTCAAAAAATATCAGTGAGTTACCTAATTTTCTTTAAAAATATGATGCTCTGTCCAGTGAGAAATGGCAATATTTCATTATTTTTATAGCGAGTTCAGGATTTTTCTTGGATGTGTGTGTATTTTTCTTTTAAACATCCTGTGAGTTTTCTAAGATTAAATATATTCAAAGGAGGAAACCACACTGAAATTTTTGAGCCAGTGTTATTCTGAGATTTTTTTTAAATGAGAAAAACAGTTTTAAAAATTATCTAATGGGTTGCCAGAAGACAAGGAACAATAGCAGAAAATACTTGTGTCTTGTAATTATTAGGAGGGTAGAACTTCCTTCCAACCATGCAAATGCAGATTACAGATTTTAAGATTGCATGGATTGGATTTGAAAATGATTCATTGCCTTGTTTCCTCTACATTCTTGCACTAAAAGCATGTTCAAAATTGGAAGGGGTAGAGAAGGAAGAAGGGAAGGGAAAGCAGCTGAGGTATGCAAAAATCAGAAGGCAATTTTATAAAAACTTGTTAAAGATATTTGCAGTTATTTCTTGCTGAAGATTATTGTTCAGAGAGAAGTAATTAGCCAGAAAATTTCCTCTACTCACAGGACAAATACGATTTACCAAAAAACAAGTTGATTTCAAAACCTGGGTCACCAAAAATATTCTGAACACTGTAAACCTAAAAATCATTAAAAACCGGCACTCCTTGTCAAAAAAAAACAACAAAAACTCAACTAGTGCTTCTTTTTGAGCAATAGTTATAATATTCAGAAAGCCCATATTGCAACAGTATGATTTATAATACTAGTAAAACAGTTGGAAGATTAGTCAGAAAGATGCATCATCTTATTTTTCATGTAACTGTTCATTATTTCAAATAATATATTCAGTCATGCCAACCCATTCTGCTTTTATACGTAAAACAGGGTATAGTTTTTTGCATTTCACAGAGTGAGGCATAACTCATGACATTTTCCATCTGCATGCAAAAAGTTCTGAATGTAGGCAGCTAATGAATTCATAAATATACTTTGCTGAATTTCCAAGAAACAGAACACTGTCTCTTCTGCTGTTCTTAATGGCAAAATTTATATTCACACAAATCCTGTCTGACATTGGTGTCTGTAATACTGCTATTTTCAGGATTTATACAGAACAAGCTATATACACAAAGTCCATAGTCAACAAAAAACATGGGTAAGAGACCCAACTGATAGTTTTAAGAACATCTATTTGCAATACTGCAAATAGCAAGCCTGAAAAGTATCATAAAAACTCTTCAGTTTAGGTGAATAATCTGTTTAGGTGGAGAGATAACTAAAAGACTCAGTGCCATGAAATACAGGATGCCAGCTAAAAGTGGCTTAACCAGCACCTGTCAGAGTTTTGAGTGTTGTTCATATTCTCTTTTTTTCCTCCTGCTAGGTGAAGTCCTCAACTACTATGAAAATAAAGCTACAACATTATCGCAAAAATAATTACTTGAGAATACCCGTAAAAAAGGACAAAAAAAATGTGCTGGCCTCTCAATATCTGGACGCGAAAGATTGTCTCCTACACAAGTGAAGAAAGACAGAAGTTACATAAGTACATACACTTGCCTTTAGGACCATCCAGAGATATATTGGGCAAAATCGGTTTCTTGGACCTGCAGGTATCCCCCATGCTCGTCTCTGAAAGCAGTTTGCCATCCTGGCCAAAAAGGGCTGTGCTAGCGAAGTGAGAAGGTGGAGCTAAGTGGGAGTGAGAGTAACATGAGAAGGCCTCCAGCTAACTTGACTTCAAGTGATACCGGGCCTGTGGAGGGTTTAACTAAGTCCTGGCTGGTTTTTCCGTGTGCTGGAAGTAGGTTCCAACCTTCACCCAAAACTCCGTACCAGGCACATGGAGCTGGCGGAGACCAACCGTGATCACTCAGGAGTGCACAATTTGGCGTTCCAGGTAAGCATGGTTTCCATTGCTTTCTGGGGAACAGGAAGGACTTAAAAACTAAACTGTTGAATTCAGACCCTGAACAAAGAAAAAGCATTTTCTGTGCCCTGCCTTCAGGTATTTTACAACGTGCTGATACCCTGCCAAAGTACACGGTTCTTGTAAAAAAAAGCTGAGCACAATTCACTAATTATTCAGGAGTATGCTCTGCTCAGTGGTATACAGCTGGCTTTGAAAAGTGTCCTGACTTGGTAATATTTCATAGGTTGATGGATGTCGCAACTGACTCCCATCTGCTGTATCAGTTGCTGGTTTTCCCTGAAGATGGGTAATTTATAGTTCTGTTAAAGAGAAAGTCAGCATTATGCAGCAGACATGTAATCATCAAAACAGTGTATTTCAATAATATGAGAAAAATAACAATGTAATAATGTAATCTTAGTGGGGCATGACATTCTTCCATGTATGAAGTAAGTGCAATTGTTTTCTGTTCTGGAGAAGAACACAGAGAGAAGATAAGGAGTCAACCCAGAAGGTTTTGCATTTTCCAGGCATAAAGTAATAACAGACGCTTAAAAAAAAAAGGGGG
>QVAJ01000151.1:1813885-1879749 GCA_003546035.1 Mixornis gularis | reverse complement strand
CTCCCCAAACAAACACCACCAAAAAAAAAAAAAAATCAAAACCCCAAAAGTAGTTAGTTATTGTTTCTCAGCGCCCAGCATCCCTGTGCTTCCATTGCAATTGGAGTAGACACAAACAAACTTGCGAACCCGCAGCCGGGCTGGCTCACTGTACTCGGTGCTGGAAGTAGAATAGGTCGGGGAAAGGCAGTGGCTGTGAAATGCTCTGAAAAGAGCTGTTAACAAAGCAGGCCCTTGATCGCCTTTGCAGCCTCCGATTCTTGCGCTGCCTCTGATCTCAGCTAGCAGGAAGTGGGTAGGAGATATCTGCCGACACTGTCCGAATAACACAGACGGGTCTTTGTGGATGCTAAGCTTGTGGACTATTACATAACATCAGCGACATGCAACCGCTCCGTATATTTATTCATTGTGCTATACGGACAGACAAGCCCATCGGGGAATATTTGCGGAATGTAGGCAGGAGTGGTAACTTAAAACATGATAGCCCGGTGCTTAGGGCTTTCTCCTGGGTAATCAGAGCAGCCTCAACGCATCTATGCTTAGGAGCAGAGAGGTAAGTGATCTGAACTTGAGTCTCCCTCAGTTCAAATGAGCGAGTTAAGAGGTTTCATCCTGTCTTGTTTTCACACAAAATACGTGCCTAAGCTAGTGCCATCAGCTTCCTAAGTCTGTGCTTACAAACTCAAAAAGGAGAGGAGTCCCTAGTTGCTCACTGTTGAACTCTCTAGAATGGCATAAGCTGAAAATCACCTTTTTCCTCAGAGATCTGTGGAACACAGTAGAGGTACCCGGGTTAACCCTGTGCCTTATACAGCTAGCTTACCCGGGGCATTTGCTTTTTACTTTACTTACATGTTTACTCTTACACTGTGTATCTCTGTTTCAATATGTAAGTCACTCCCTAGAGAAAATAAGACACAGAAGAAAAAAGGTAAAATTCTGTATATAAACAAATAAATYACAGTAAAAGCTGCTGAAAATCTCATAATTTCCCACTATTTCATATGTTTAAAGGTTTTCTTACACAAAGAGTGAACACTTTAATTCCTCCAAAATAAATGTGTCTTTATGTATTAAGCAATGAGTATCTTACCTCAACCCCAAAATATAAAAGTGTTCAGGAAAAGGTGTAATTTAAACCATTTTAAATATCCTTGTAGGTTCCATTTTAAGTATCTACAGGTACCTTCAGATGCACCTGAACCACTTGATTAATGCACACAGGGATAAAGTAAGAGAGGGACAAAATAAACCCGAGTTAGGCAATTTGTTCTATAAAGTACCTAAGTTAGTAAAACAGCTCTCAATGTAATACAAGGCAGTTTGAGGCTAACAAGTGATGGATGAAGGATCATATCAGATCTTTATTAAGTCAAGAATGAATAGCATTGTGCTTTCTGTTACAAAGGGACTCTTAACATGATTAAGAAGTTGTAATATAGAGTAGTCTGCTTTTTGATTTGTCACAGGAGTAGTCAAAGGGAGAGAACTAGGAGCTCTTCTCAATTTCTCAGTTGCTATTGATACATAAACACACATCCATCTGTACTGTGATAGGATTTTCGTTGCATCACAGAAGCATTTCACTGTATCACCATTTTCAGTGATACTGTAGTACACCCTCAGTTTAACCTATGTTAACTTTCAGATAGGACGTGCATCCATGTAGCACGAAATTATATTAATACCATTAATTGCATTTTTAAAAATGCCTGGTTCTCCAAAATATCAGCTACTTCTTTTGTACACTATGCAGTTTTCACTTGAGCATAGTGTTGAAATTGCAAGTCCTGCAGCATTATCACCTTGTGATAATGCCAGTACCTGCGAGACACAGAAGCAACTTTCCCCCTTATTAACAGCTCAAAATAGTCTCAAAAGAAAACAGACAATAAACCCCAAACGTACACCTCTGCTGTTTCTCTCTTTGTCTCTCTCTTTTTGATATTAGGAACATCTCAATTACCAACAGCCATTTGGGTGTATTATGATGAGTGAGCTTTTTCTATTGGTTTTAAGAAGATACACAGCTTTCTTTACCCATACTGCCATTCTTCCCTACCATGCCCCTACACTTCAGTTATAAAGTATTTACCTTAAAAAAACCCAATGCTGTTGTCAAGACCTACATGCTGAAGCTACCTGCTTTGAATGCTGCCTCATAGCTAGAACCAACAGATTGCTGCACTGTTTATAATGAGACATTCAGGTTGTTAATCCTTTTTCATCTTAAAAATGTCATGTAATTTAAGGAACTTAAATCATTATCCTCAATTAAGAAAATTGTTCCTGCTAAGTGTCTGTGTACCAGCGTAACAGATTGTGTATCTATAGTTACAATAATGTCATACATACTGTGTAGAAACACTACTGTGTCTCTTGCCTTCAAGGTGGTTCAGTAAACTTCTCATGCATGGCACTGGCTGCTGGAGGACCACTATGTTTGCCCACAGTTTCCTGCTCAGAAACCCTGTATCACTAACAATTACCCTAAAACTGAGGTTGGCTTTAGTCTTTATTAAAGAGGCAAAATTTTTATCTAATCAGTTCTAATGGTTCAGATCTCTGATAACATTAAACATCAAGTCATGGTTAGTCCATAAGGAATGATAAAAGCTGCAGCTTAAAAAGGAACGGTAGGTGGGATGAATAAGCTTCCCTACATTTGAAAGCAACACAGAGGCAAACATAAAATAAATGCAATGCAAAGGGAAGGTAACAGCTAATAAATATATATTGTTCCCTGGTCTCCTATTCCTAATGTAATGATGCATTAAACAACCTGTACCTGTTTCTGTAGCAGAGCACACCATGCTCTTAAGAAGTTGACTTGAGGAAGGATTGTCTTTAAAATTCTGCCCTTTACTCACAGTGCGTAGGAATTTGGTATTGCCATAATGCATGCAGTATTTGTACTCCATTTCATTCAAACAAGTTGAAAACATAACCTAAAAAATGCCATTTCTGCTCATTGCTATTTTGCACAGCTTCCTAGATGCTCTTGTCTGGTTGGTTAGTTAAGACTATAGATGCTATTAAGAGTTTATATTTCATGAGCATCACTGTTATGTTTACCCTTGGAAATGAAGGTGGTGTTGCACTGCATTACTTAACCAGATCCAGACAGGAAATTATGCAATCCTTTTCCATGTTTTCAAAACTTGCTTTCCAAAGCCATACTTGGGTTGGTTTTTTTTTAATAAAAAACCCTACATTTCAATATACTATCCAGCTATCCTACCCTGACGACCTATTTTTTTTAAGAAAACAACACTGTACTCAGAAGTGGGGAGTGTTATTTACAGTCCTTTTCAAAACAGCCCATGAAGACATAGCCTGCTAAATTTAAATCTGGCAGAACCTGTTTCTCATCTGCTGTTTCTACAGCTCATTTACTTTAGTTTTGTACATGGATAATGAATATGTTTCCTTCCTGCCTTGTACACTGAATTTTATAATTTGACAGGTATTTACAAGTGCTGTGATTATTAATTTAAAGAAATTCTTCCTCAGTATTTAAAATGCATTTAAACTCCTTCAGAATCATTACACTGGCCAGCAAAAGATAGTACATGAGTGAAAACCTAGATGAGTGGTGTTATGGTGCGCTGAATATTTAAAGAAAAGTAAGTTTCGAACTGTAAACTGGATGGCTTCACTTCTGCTGAGCAAATACAGTTAAAAATCTAATGAGATGCAACAAAATATGACATTATATCTTGAACTATTTGCTTTTGAAGCATTTACTTTCCACTAAGTTCCTTGAATTCCTGATTCTAATCTCCAACATAAGGTAAGGACCCACCCTCAAACCATAAACAGTTTAAGAAGCTGCCTGAATGCAATGTTGGCCAGCTCCCTAACTAGCATGAGTGTAACACCTTCTACTCCAGAGTGTCTGTTATTGTTAAAAGCACAATAGAAGTCATTAGCTCTTTGCAAAATCCATCCTCCTTCAAAATCAAGGAGGAGGTGGCAGGGAAGGTCAATGAATGTAGTCCTGCAATACTTGGTGACTTAACAGTCAGGAGGGAACTAAACAAATATTGAAAGACCGTTTCACTTACTGTTGAGACAGCTACGAAGTTGTCATTTAATCAAACATTTTACGAGAGGGGAATTCCGATCAATTAAAGTAAAGCAGTTTGTGAAAGCAGAAGCACAACTTTAAGACACTTTTCGTATAACAAACATTCAAAATAGATGGACCAATTCTGTAATCCTTAAGTATGCACTAAAGCAAAGGTAATTTTCCCGTCCAAGCTTCTCTGCGAATTTCCTCCTCTCTCATGTCACCTGGAGGTCAACTAGGTTCAGAAGTGAGTTTACATATTGCTGGACTGGCCTGTGCTCATAACAGGACTGTGCTAACTGTAGTCTCTAAGGCTTAAACTTCCATTTTCTCCTGTACTGTTTTGTTCTCCAGACATTTGCAGGGTGCTGTAAAAGGGTATTGAGTTAATGAGGTAGAATTTTTCTGCCTGTGCTGAGTTGCTTACATAGCAATCAGCAACAGCAGGTGATAAGCACAGACATTTTATTGAGGCACTCCTTCAGCACCTCAGGCGCTAAGTAAGAAGGAAAAGGGAATAGACAACTTTATTTGTCACTTGAATATTTCTGTTCTTATTAGAAATTAAAAATAGCTTTTTTTTCTTCAAGCAGTAGGGTTAAATAATGTGTTTTCACGAAAAAAACAAAATCTGTAAAGGGGAGAATGAAGAGCAGTACTGAAAAAATCAGCTGTGAAATAAGAAAATCATTCAGTTTCATGGCAGTAATTCAAAGACTGTTCTAGTTAACAGAAGTCTTACTAAAGTAAACTGGTTACCAACAGTAATTAACCAGTTTCTACTAAATCAGTAATAATGCAGAAATGTGATATGATCAGTTGAATTAGTGATTTTTTATTCACATAGAAAGATACAAATGTATCAGTGCAGCAGGGACTGTTGAGTTCCAGATACTGTGTGACGTTCTTACTGGTTTTGTTGCATTACTCATACATTCATATATTTTAATTACTGTATAAATGAAACTCTTATGCAGTTATTGCACTTGTATCGCCAAAGTGACTTCTAGAGGTTTCTTCCTACACAGATTATTCTTTACTTGTGTATTTCACAGACAGCAACTTGCAAGCTTATTGTTTTTCACACATTTACTGACAAAAGTTCTAGGAAAACTCTATTTTTTCTTCCGCAGCAGCAAGTACAGACATCTTCAAAGACACCATTCTCAGGAGTGTGTGCGCGTGTGTTTGTATGTGAATTACAGAACTATACTGCTTTGACTTCACTGTGCTGTCCTTCGTAGTTTTTTAAATATATCTCAATGCTACAGTTAATATCTGCTTCTTTTTGGTTGGGGTTTTTTTTGTTTGGGTTTTTTTTTGGGGGGGGGGGTGTTTGTTTTGTTTTGTTTTTTATTGTATGGAGAGTTCAGTAGTTGAGTTTGTTGCTGGCTGCAGGGGCAGCTACAGCAAACTCCTATGATGGCATGGTTAGAAGGCAAACAAGTGACAAGTGTTGCTGAAAAAGAAATACCTCTCTTAAGGGAAGGAAAATATACTCTTGGCTTAGAAGTGAGGAAACTGATGTATCAAGGCCACAGCACTTGACTAAACAGCTTCTTGTGACTCCTCTTGCTTCTCCCAGACGCAAGAAATTACAGAAACACTTTGACTGAAACTGATTTTTGTGAAGTCCAGAGGCAGAGTATCTTTGAGGAAGAATGTTACTGAGCATTGTTCTAGTTGCTTCTAAGGTCATGTTTCTGCTAAAAGGCAAAATTCAGTTTATCTCTGTACTGCTTATTCCTGTCTTTATCATAATTTGCTATAATTCAGCTTATTTTGTATTGTTCATGTGAAAGTGATTGTTTTCATTGTAAATACTAATTTACTGGTTTATTACCCTGTAAATAATGAGATAATTCTTGCAATAAAACCCACTGAAATGACCGTAGTGTAATTGCTGCTATAAGAAACCACTGAAATACAAAACATTCACAGCAATTGCAGATGTAAGTTATGTGAAATTTTGTTTAGTCAGCTTTCTTACAAAACCAAGAACCAGATATTCTAGGACCATTAAAAAGCGATAACTTAACATTCAAAACATTAAGAAACAAGAAAATGGAGATTCAAGATTTACTAAAAAAAAAAATTAGAAATAATTGGGCTGGTTACGGCTGTCCTCATCTCTCTTATAAAAGCTACACCTCAGAGGATTAATGTGGTAAAGCTAACTCCTCTCTTTAAAGATAGCCTGAGTGTTTTATTCTAACAGCAATACAAGTGCATATTCACATTTACTCTGTGTGTGTAAGGAGCATAAATACTGGAGCAAAGGTACTAACAATTGGGGAAGGCCCCAGATAGCCCATTTTGCTCTTGGTGAGGAGAAGACCTGGATTTTTATAAACTTGTTGAACCAGTCCTGAGACACCAAGCAGCACAATTCACCATGGGAGGGATGTGAGTTTAGTCAAGAAAACAGCAAATTCGCGTTAGTTGAGCACCATCCATGACCAAGGCACCTTTGTGCAGTAGTGCAGGGACTTGAACAGCCAAGCTTTGCACACTAAGTTTTGGGCTCCCTGTTCTAGTAAAGTTACACAGAGAATGGTAGAATCATTTGGATAGTAAAAGACCTGTAAGATCATTGAGTCCAACCATTAATCTAGCACCACCATGCTCACTAACTAACCATGTCCCCAAAGCACCACATCTACAGGTTTTTGGAACACTTCAGGCATGGTGATTCTGTCACTTCCCCAGGCAGCCTATTGCAATGCCTGACCACCCTTTCAGCAAAGAAATTTTTCCCAATATCTAGTCTAAACCTCTCATGGTGCAACTTCATGCCGTTTCCTGTCACCCACTCAGTTGCTTCCATGGCAGCCCAGGCACCCGATTATAAATCAGTTCTCACTGAAGATGAGAAAGGTTTTCAGCTTCTGATTTGAACCAATATAATTTCTGGTCCCAGAATGAAGGTGATGATGGAGTGGATGATACAAATCTGAAAGGGCTTGGAGACAATTTGCAGAGAATCAAGAATTCACAAAACAACAAAATAGTGCATATTAATCAGGTATGGCTTTTTTCTATTTTTTTTCTTCCAAATTACCATATGAAAATTAGTGAACCTCAAAGTTAATGTCAGCAATGTAATAGTATATCTAAGACAGATATTCTAACAAAATCTTAATATAATTTAAAATGTATAAACAGACAGGGAAGTGAGTTCTGTTCCCAAAAATACATTAAAGAAAAAACAGAATTACATGTGTAGGGTTCAGAAAAAGTGTATTCCAATGTCATAATGGCTTCACATAAGATACAAAAGAGGCCTCAGAAATGGCAGTCAGAGGCAAGACTGTGGACAAAGTGTTGGCATAGAAGCATTTTCTCATATGGAGGTGAAAAAAGCGAATCTGTAATCATTAGTTTTAGAGATACAATCTTTCAGTCAGACAAAGGATTCAGATTACTAAATATCTGATAATGAATTAATATTTAATTATTAAATAAACATCCTAAATAAGGAAAATTTCAGACAAACACAAACTTGAGGCAACAGGTCCTGTGTAAAACTGACCAAAGAGAGCACAATACAGATTATTGTAATAATAAACACATTCAGTTTGATTTCTTTTTGACTATATGTTTGTATAAGCCCACATAGTGAGTATCCCACTATGAAAAGATGTGAGTCAGGTTAAAAAAATCCATAGGTATTTTACCACTGTCAGGTATTAATATTTTCACATCCTCACTCCAGAAATTACTTGCTACTCTAAAAATTCTGTTGTAATCATATTTACTTGCCAAGTTTGGTAATGGTATTCAAAGCAGCATATAAGAAATACTTGATGCAATGGGTAATCATTTCTGTCTTCTATTGTTTTCTTGGATATGATCAGAGGCTGCAAAGGCATGCTGCAAAGTAATGTTTCTGCTCTCAAAGCTGAATTAATTCCAGATATACCGTGATGGAAAGGATCACTTAGACTGCTCTGATAAGCACTCCTGGGAACTAGATTGGAATCTGAGATCCTAGGGGAGAAAGGTGGTAGATGGTGCCTATACCTTCATCTTCAAAAAAGCTATCAAAAAGGAAATTGTTGAAAAAAGCAAAAAGGGCTTTTAAAACTGATTGAAACTGTAAAAAATTGGAGAAAGTAGTGGCATCTATGAAAGCTTGATTTTTTATCAGAGAAACCAATTTCCCACTGAAAAGGTTCATCTGGAAACATTCTGCCACTGCTTGGTGCAAGACTATCAGAGATGTGTATATTCACACCAGCCATTTCTCAGGCATACTGTGACTGAGACATAAGAATTTATTTTGATGGTCTTTCCAGTATGGACTTAGCAGTGTCTCCTTTTGCTGGCAGAAGTCCATATGTCCACACAGCCCTTACGTAATTCAGCACGGGCCAGCACTCCCCACGAGCCAGACCTAGTGTCGTGTTTGGCCGTGAAAAAAAAAAGCAAAAGACATTTGCATCCATTCTCCAACTTCCTTTTGTATCTGCACCTTTCACACAAAGTTGTCTTTGATTTCAGATTTTCTCACCTTTTGATGTCATTGTAGGGAAGCATTTGTGACAGTGAAAGAGYGATGTAGTAATATTCTGAGCATATTTAAATACATTGTAAACAATGTGAAAATATGTAGGTTGCTGCTTTTGAAATATTGAAATACTCCATAATTGAAATACTCAAAAGCAAAAATAGGTTATGTTCTCAAGACAAACGATGTATTTCAAAAATTCAGAGAGCCACAGTTCAGGCTGTGGGTAATCTAGGCACAGGGAGTATGTTGTGGCATGGGGAAAAGAGATAGGAAGAGCAACTTTTTATAGGGGCATCTAGTCTTGGGACAAGGAGGACCGACTTTAAACGGAAAAAGGGTAGGTTTAGATCAGATATTAGGAAAAAAATTTTTACTGTAAGGGTGATGAGACCCTGGAATAATTTGCCCAGAGAAGCTGTGGATGCCCCATCCCTGCAGGTATTCAAAGCCAAGCTGGATGAGGCTTTGAGAAACGTGGTGTAGTGGGTTGATCAATGATCTTTAATGATATTTAAGATCCCTTCTAACCCAAGCCATTCTTTTTGACTCTGTGGTTCAAGTCTCTCCCCAGCAACTAACTGAGAACTTACCAGGGCTTCTGGCAGCACCTGCAGCAGGACAGACAGACAGAATGCATGGGCAAGGTGAATGCAAGGTCTGTGGTAGGCCTTGCTTTCCACAGCACACTGGGGAATTGACTCATCATAAACAAAAGTGACAGAATAACAAAAGGTAAACTCACCTGCAGTTTGTAACTGCTCCAAAAGTGGCTGAGGACTGTGGGCCACTCTTCTGAAGAGAGCAGGACATGTGCACCGGGCCAGGCAAAAACTGTCTGTCTTTGCCCTAGTCATGGGCAGACTGCAGGCCAGTGAGCTGATCACAGTGCCCTGGCACAGTGCTCGGAGGGAGAGGCATGAGGGCCACATGCAGGTACCCTGCTGTCCTTGAACACAGTGGCCGCCTGCCCTGGGCCCTGGCCGCTCTGCAGGCCCCACCGTGAGCATGGAGGTAAGTAGCCGTGGGACAAGCTCCTTCCTTGTGCCCCACGGGAGTGGGGTGGGTGGGGAAAGTGGTGCAGCGTGGGCACGACAGCCCCCACGGGTGTGCTGAGCAGCTTGGAGAGGCTGTGCCCCTCCTGGCTGCCTCAAGGCAGTCCTCAGACAGGGTGCAGGGCAGCCTGTAGTCATACAAAAAGCTTCAACAGTGCCATGCTTATGTGAACTCAGGTAACAACTTTTCTTCTGGCTTAGTTAAATTTTTAAAACACTGAGCCTCGCCTAGTTTAATCCGTTTTCATATACAAAAGTTCTGTCATATTAAAGTTCTGCAAAGCGAGAAGCAACAAAACCAGGGGGTGTCTGCAAGAGGTGCTGGACAAGTTGGCTAATTCACTGCCTCTTTTTCAACTGTATGCAGTAGTACTATCTGTGAGGCCCTGCCCTCTTCAGCCTTGGGTAACACTGGTACTTTTCCCCCCTTTACTTCCGTTTTGAAAATGGTGTGGATGGCTTGGGAAACTCCTCAGCCAATGTAAACACTTATCACAGAGTTGGTGGCAGATGGGAGAGCTGCTGGAGCCATGCACACGGTGCAGACAGGAAAGTCTAGAGACTGCTTCAGCCATCTGCCAGTGGGGATGCTTTTTTGCACCTTACTTAAGAAGCATAAACCCCTCTAACAACCTCGGCACTGATGTGTTTTTCAGGGAGATGAATACATCAATATTGAGAGTGATCTGCCTGAAAACAAACGTGACTCTGTAGAGGATGAGCAACCACGCTTTAAAGGGTAATGTGTTTTTGCATGAGTAAATCTTCCTCTCACTTCATCCTGGCCTAAGCAAAAAGCTGCCAGTGTTTTTGCTTCTGGAGTGACAGCTCTGAATTTCACTGCTGTACCCCTAAGCTACATAGACTTTCGTATTGCCTAGCAATTTTTATAATATAGAAACACAATGCGTTTAAAATTATTATACTTTACAAATGACATTTGTGATTGTGTAACTGTCCTTTTAAAGCCTTGCAAATTAGAGGAGCAATATTTTTTCTTCTTGTACAGTAACTTCCAATATTTCTAGAGCAGTGTTTTTTAGATACAAGTCTTAAAGACTTGTCTCTTTCAGGAAATTGAGATTCACTAATGTCTTTCAGTTTCCATAGCCATTTGCTCCAGCACAAAGATCAGAACAGCTGTGAAAAGCCGTTTTAATGGAGCAAAAGTTTTACATTGTGTTTGCTCCACTTCCAAGTGATCACAGAGTGAAAACACACATCCACATTTTACTTGAGGATTAGGTATTTTTGTGAAAATGACAAACCCTGTTTAAARCATTAAAAAAATTAAGACACAATACTTAATCATATTAAATGTTCATATGTGTCATTGATTTCTTTCAACAGATAGTACTAAACAGCCTGCAGTGTAAGACACAGCCCTTTTGAAAGATCAGTCTGTCGATAACATAGATTTACTACAAATGCAAAGTTTTAACATTCCCTTCTGGAGTATGTGCACAAGAGAAAATTGATTTCTGAGTTACAAAATGCAAGCAAGAATAGTTTTGACATATATAAATATTTCACATTAATGGGCTTAAGCAAGACCTGTTTTTTCAACRTCTTTAGTTACATTTCAAGCCTATAGGATCAGTTTTTAGAGAATAATGTTTCCTTAGTCAATTAACCATATTTCATAAGGAACATATTTTTTCTGCCACCTTTCAGAATGGAGTAGTATTTTTTCCTTTTCTTGGGTGATGGATGAACCATAAATTTGATAAAGTAACTGCCTTTTTCATCTATTTGTCTCTCATTTCTCCTTTTTTCTTTTTCTGTTGTATCTAATCTTTCTGCTGAGATTGGGTAGATAACCTAATGTTCTTACAAGTTGGAAAAAAGAGCGCTATAATTTGTGAAGCAACAGGAATTCCCGGAACTGAAATTGAAGTATCAAAAGCAATCAAGATTTCTCCGAGAACCTATTACTCTTTGTATTTGCAAAGGAGTGTGTTCCTGCTCTGTTCTTCTGTGTACTGACATAATTTAAAATAATATTTTGTGTTTTTCTCAAATTTATTTTAAATTAATTGAATTTTCTTTGAGTGCAGAAAAGAAGGATATTCATGCTGGATTTCAGTGTGCATCTAACTCCAGCTGCATTTAGTTTCCAAACAAGTACAGTCTGGATAATTAGCATCTCTAAATATAACATTGCCTTTATGGACTGGAAATATGAGGCACTGCTTCAGCAGTGCCTATGAGATGACAGAGATATAGCTGTAGGTTTTTTTCCAGCTTGCACAATATGAAGGTGGGTTTTTTTAGCCGCTGCTTCAGTAATTTTCGTGGATAAACATCCATGCCACTCCCATATTTAACATTTGAAATCTGTGTTGAATTAATTCCCTTAACTGCTATCTCCCTAAATTTTGACCTCCCTCATGAAGTCATGCTCTTGCATTTAGTGAGGAAAACAAAGAAAGTGAAATATGTTGTAACTGGAAGAACTGATACTGGAGCATGACATTSAAACATAACAAATAATTTTAACTTCCATGAGATGATGAGATGAAAGTTAGTGGAATAGCAACCAAATTTCAAAAACTCCAGAAACATCTTTGCACAATGTAATAAGGTTTTAGATGGATATTGGTGATTTTACACACACACACACGCAGACACACATCAACCCAAAGAAGTCTCTCTCAAAAGGTACTTTTTATTTAGCACTTTAGATCCAAATTTAATCCTTTCCAAATTCAATGAACTTCAGTGGAGAAATTTTGACCAATTTAACACAATTTTCTTCTGTAAAAGCTTACATTTTTATTCTTTGTTAATTTCTTTTTCCTAGATATTTAGAAAAAAAATATGATGAAGTCTGTGAATTTTGCAAGAAACATAAAACCAGAATTCAGTATGTCATCTATGGAATTTTAATAACAGGTACCATATATTTTACACCCAGGATTGTTGAAGCCTTATTTATTTACCTGTATGAGATTATAGGCTGTGCTGTGTTCTTGTCTGACATAAAAGCTCTTGACTGTCTTTAACAATGTATTTCAAAGTAGTTAAAAATTTGGTCCCAGAAAAAATTCCAGATTGCAAAACCGCCACTCATTCCCAAACATAACAAAAACACAAATCTTGCTAAACTGCTTCTCCAGCATGTTTAAAGTCTGACTAGCAATTACACTTGCGATAACAGCATAGTTCAGACTTTGCGTCTACTCCGACTCCAAAATTACAGTTTCAGTAACTTGTCTAAGACCATGAAATCACTTTAAAAGCTGTCAGGCACCAAATAGGACTGAATTTAAGTCACGTACTTATGACAGTATGCACTGCAAAATCATTCAGATATTCTTCTTTCTCCCTTTCCTAATTAGCCAGTAGGTTGGTTTGTTTACTTTTAGTTCACCAAGTTTGTTTTTGAACAAACTACTACTTGAACACTGGGAACACAGAGACTTGAAATATCTATGAGACAGGCATCAGCACATCAGGAGGTGGTTATAAAAGTGTTGCTTCCATGCTAAGTATCTTGCCCTCATAACATCATCTTGTCTTGCTTTATCATAGCACAGACATATTCTGGCTCAGGAGAGTGAGTGAGTTCTAAGAATATGTCAAGATTTCATACATTAATTCCATGAAAACCAACTTGCATTACAAAAATCAGTAGTCCTTTATTTGCCATAGACAAAATCAAGAACTTTATAAGAACTGAATGTGGTTTTGGCTAGCATTTTATCAGCAGTGAGCCTGTCAAATAAATAATTATAAAGCTACTTTATAAATTACTTTTAAGCTTCACAATTACTTGAGGTCAGCAAATCAGTCAACTGACATATGTTTATAAGAGTTTGTTTCTAGTTTTATTGGATAAACTCATCCTCTTTTGCAAAAAGGAACAAGCCTCATGATCTTAATTCATACTTTTGACACAGGAAAATGAAGTTCTTGTAGATCTGTTAAATTTTTCTGAGTGATTAACATTGGCAAAAGCATATAATCTGCTTTGACAGAATGAAAACCACCTTTCTTATCAATGAGCGTATCATAAGTAACAACACTATGCAAAAAAGCAAAATTTTTCAGTAAGTAGGCTGAGAGTCAGAAAAGCTCCCAAAAGATAAACACAGGCCTGACTTTGATCACCACTTATAAATTTAAAATTTAATCCTGTTTTTTAAAATACCAACCTAACTAACATGTATATTCTTGTTTCTGTGGCAGCATACTTGGCAGTAGTTATTGCAGCCTGCAGTTTGAATTTTCAGAGAGCTTTGCCACTCTTTGTCATCACTGTCATAGCCATTTTCTTCATCTGCTGGGATTTTTTAATAGCTAAGTATGAAGACAGAATTGCTGCATTCTTTTCCCGTGGAGACCAGTATCTGAAAAAACAGTGGTTTTGGCTAAAATGGTAAATATTAATTACTTTCTATTTATGTAGAAGGGCAATGCACTAGTCAAGTTACCTCTATGATTTTTTTTCAACTTCCCCATAAGAACAGAGAGATGGGTAAATCATACGTAGCTCAATAAAATCACAGAATAATTCAGTATTTACCAGTCTATAGATAACAGAAACACATTAAGGATTTCAATGCAGTAGCTAGGGATCAGAAGTTTTGCCAGAAAGCATAGAAAAATACCACAAATTGACATGGGAAAAGTTTGTGGTTGAAAAGGAATATGTTCACAAAAGTTCACATGTTGCAGTCTTTTGCATTCATTCTGCAAACCAGAAAGTGCTTCACTGTTGACAGAGCTATTAGGTTCATAAAAACCATAACTCTTAACATTTGCAAACTGCTAAAGATTGGAGTGTATTATCTAGACACTGCTTTTCCACATATCCCCCTAGCAATTTTGACTTGACCTTCAGGAATCAAAACATGCCAGCCAGATTTAATGTCATAATAAGGTTGTATGACCTTAATTTGGGATGGTAGACATTCATCTGGTAGGTAAATGGTAGATGATTAGACCTGTCAGATACTTACTTCAAGTATTCCTGAGCAGTGATCAAGGTTATTGAAGTTATCCCCTGCAAAATGAGGAGAAAAAGGAGCCTTGTAGACCAAAGGAAAAACAAATGAAATCTCATTAAAAAGGAAAACAAAATTGGCCAGCTACTTTCAGTTTCAGCTAGGTCACCTACTAGCTGAGAGAGAAAGAGTTTTTAGGAGTCGTCATTCTCAGTTCAGGGAAATGTCCCAGATTATTCTTAAAATTTAGAAATGGCTTTGCTAAGAAAGGTGATATGAAGATTGTGGTCCTTCTGCTCAGAAGCCTTATTGAAGAGCAGTCACACGGAGGCATTTCCATTAGATGATCTGGCAGCCTCTGGGAGAAGGAGCAAAAAGAACAGGAGAGCTCTAAGGAGCAGATGGAACAAGTCAGGGGCAGTAAGTGCTATATTACCTGGACTGCAATCCTTAAACTGTACATGTCACTGATTAGGTGCTGAACTGTTTTCTTCCAAGAGACAGAAGGACTCTCAGGTGTAGAAAGGGTTACTCAGCATTGCAATGGTGAAGCCATTTTGTGGAGTTTGCCTGCAATGTTTTTAATCCCCATCTAAAGATGGAATTTGTCTATCTGTATTTGTGTATTTGTGCTTACTGTTAGACAAAACTAGCATTAATGACTTGGGACTGTGCTTGTTTCCTCTCTGTACATGGGGTGATGTATTTTGTTGTCTTCCGGTCTGTTGTTGCAATAATTGCCTTCAATAAATAAGCTTAACATGGTTCTCATAGTGGGGACCATAGAAACACTGAAATGCAGATGTATACATAGCAGGTCATTGTTTCTGGGATAGCTGAACAGACTACAAAAGGTTACAAGGAAATGAGCTGTTTGTAGCCTACTCCTCAGTATTGTGCTCCATAGGTCCACCAGCTAAACAGCACAGTACAAGTGATAAGTGCCACAGCCTCTCTTGCCCAGAACTAAAGAAAAGATTCAATAAAAGAAGGAAGGGAAGGAAAAGAAGGATGAAGTGAGAAGAGAAGATACTGCTCTTCATTTAGTAGAAATAGTACACAGACAAGAGTCACTCATGTTTTTTGGGTTTTTTTGGGTTCCCCCCCCTACTCTGGCTTGGAGGACATTTCTTCCAGGTGCCACCAAGGGATGTTGCCAGAGGTGCATCAGCAAAGGCAGGTTCCTGCTTTTGGAGAACCACAGGTTTTACAGCACAATATATTGTACAAAGAGTTTATTCACAAACAGAGATAAAATGTTATGGGTATGGGAAGGGAAAGGAATATCCCAAACATCTTTTTCAGGATATCGTGATGCTTTTTATTTCCTAGGGTGTTGTGTGCAACTCTGATTATAATGATGGTCTGCTGGCTCATCCTTGACATAACAAAACGAGGATCCCGTCAGCTGATTTCCTTTGGTGGGCTTGTGATGTATGTTCTCCTGATGCTGATCTTTTCCAAATATCCAACCAGAGTAAGTATTTAATCCATGATGGATCTTTTGGGATTTTTTTTTATTCTGTGTCTCAAAAGCTATTCTCCAACCCTAGCACCAAGTCTAGGAAGAGTAACAAAATGTGGGAAAGTAAGAATATAGGCTTGGCTGAGACAAAGCACTGTATTTAATTTCTGAGGAAAATAATTTTGCTGTTGGAGACCATGTATGAGGCTGTACACCTGTCTCTCACTCTTTGAGAAGCTGCTACCCATCTTCTATTCCAGCCCTGATACAGTTCAAGCTGAGATAGGCTGACCTTCTCCATGCTTTCACCCACAGGAGCCTCACTATGGTGAGCACATCACAGTCACTTATTTGATGACACTGTCATCATGTCAATACATATTGCCTGGAATCAGAGATATGATAGACTTGCGCTGCTCTTAACCCCTTACAAGTTTCTTTCCTGCCAGAAATTCAACAGCCAAAGCTGAGCTGAGGTCCTCACCTTTTGCTCACCCACTCCCATAGGCTCTCAAATGCCATTTATTTTAATTTTCCGTCAGAAATATTCACTCTGTTTTGCTGTGCTATTGAAAAGGGCTTAGTTCAGCCACCACAATTACTACTTTAGCTTTTACTCCTGTTTGCATGCCTCACATATCTCAGCGTGCTTTTGTTAATCAAACATCCATTGTCCAGGTCACCAAGTTTTCCCAATACTTTTCACATCTTCCATCAGTGCTGAGACTTTCTTAACAGGTGAAGTCCTCTCAGCAAGGACTAATGAACTTGCCCTATCCTTTGCAACTGCTGCTGTCTCCAACTGAGGTGAAAATTCAGACTCCAAATGCTTTGTGCTCTCCCACGAGCCCTCATTACACCTAATTGGTTTGTGTTATTACATTATGATCTGATTAAATTAGAGAATGCCATCTCAGCTCTTTGTTTTGTAAGTTATTTGATCCAATTTTCACAAAACAAAGATGTTTTCTGAGGCAGAAGAACTGGAATCATCAGTGTAGTGGAGTTCATCATAGGCAGCCACAGTTTCTCCTATGACTGCCTTTATATGATGAATCACAATATAAAACTGAGTAGTTCTCAAGTATCAAAAGTCTTTAAAGCTAGGGGACAGAAACACAGTTGGAATTACCCAAGGACAAACTCTGTAGCAAAATCTCCTTATTCTTCATCCAGATATGTGAAGATCCAAGTCCCCTACAACCTGTTCTGGCATCTGCTCCCATCCTGCAGTATAGTCAGACAACCCCCTTACTTAATTTAAACAAACATCCAAAGTAAACTATTATTTATTTAAATAACAAGTAGTTTCTTTATTTTTCTGTCTGCCTAGGTTGCTTGGAGACCAGTATTTTCAGGAATAGGCATGCAGTTTATTCTTGGGATTCTTATTCTGAGGACCAAAGTGGGTTTTGATGTATTTAACTGGTTAGGCATTCAGATCCAGGTAAGCTATTGAGCAAAATCTTTACTTGTTTAATATAATTTCCTGTCTTGAGAGCCTTACATTATGTAAACAGGCTGTTCAAGGATCCATTTGTCCCTTGATTTTTTTTCTTTTGAAGAAAACAGGATTCTCAGAAAGGTAATTGACTTCCTGAGTTCAACCTTCTTCTCATTTATTTTTTGTTCAGTTAATACAGTGGCCAGAGTAATCCCATTTATTAATGGCTTTACCATCACTGGGCTGAAGTTATAAATTGGCATTCTTGAAAAACGAATTACTGTTGTGCCAGGGCACTCATAAGAACTCTTAGAAATGGCTCCTTGCCACTCTTAGAAATCATCCTTGCAATAATAAACACGATATGCAGCAAAGCCTTGGGATTTAGGGCACAGCCCTAATTATCTTCAGAGCAGCAACATTCCTGGTGTCAGGGACATTTCATAGCCCTCATAAGATACAAGAAAATTAATTCAGCTACATACAGGTGGCAAAATCCAGATATGCATGTTGGAAGGGATTTCTAGGAAGTGGATGGGGTCTATACACAGACACAGTTTTTTAAAAAGTCTGTTACTGTAACGTAATGAATAAGTAATATCCAAAATATAGATCAGAGAGTACCCACTGAAGGACATTCAGACTTTTCATCTCAGGGATACTATTCTCACAGCTGTTGTTCACAGGTAATGAAGCACATGTAAAACCAGACAGTGCAGAATGTACTGTCTTTGCACAGGAGCAAAGGCACAGATCTGATGTCTGTCTAATCCAGGCAGTGAGAGTCATCTGGGTTTTGTCACCAGGTTCTCAGTCTCTGACTGAAGCAGGTCTGATTCCCCCTTTTGTTAGCTTCATATTTCCATGTCTTACTGTCTATCCTGTCAGAACTAATTACTGTAGCTATTATAAACTGTATTTAAACTCCATTTTAAACTGTATCAGTAATGCATACATTTGCATCAGAAGTATAAAAATGCACTGGATCAAAATTTAAAAGAAGAAGATTCCCTCAGGCTAGCTCTTCGCTACGCCTTTCGAAACCCATTACTTCAGCCATCAAATCTCAATTTTAACCTGTATAATTAATTGCACTTATTTACATCAGATAGAGCATAGAAATGCACCACAGTATTGGGATTTAAAAGTAAATGGTTTTTTCAGTGTAGCTTGTGGCCTTTTACTGTGTGAGGTACTCCACAGAGTACAGCAGAGACCCTAAGTTCAGCTAAATACAGTCAGCGATGAGGATTGGATCCCTACAGATCAGAGCCCAAGCTTCTTGGGCATCACCATATCTCTGCAAGACAACTAGCAATATATTTTGTTGGGTTTTAGCAGGTCCCCAGAGCTTATGGCTAATTTATTTTGCTTTCTGTCCCTAGACTTTTCTGGAGTACTCTGATACAGGTGCCAAGTTTGTGTTTGGTGACAAATACACAGATCATTTCTTTGCTTTTAAGGTAAGATGRTTGTTATATGCTGTATGTGGCAGATAAACAGTGCTAAGAGAACCAGTATGGACAATAAATTGTGTGTTTTGTCATATCTATGTAGTCACCAGAGAAATCAACAGGTAAACTATTCCTTATTATGTGATATTCTGAATAGAAAATTTGGGAACACTTTCATTCACTGCTATACACTGAGTTAGACTGCACTTACTTAGTTTAATTGTAACAACATATATTGCATGTAGACAGAAGTTTGGAACATCTTTCTACAAGGAATAGGTTAAAAGGAGTGTACCTGGCCACTGACAGAAGTACTACCTCCTGCCTATTTTCCCCACCTCTCCATGAGTAAAAGTGCTCTGCCGTGCTGTGCTGTTGTACCCTTAAGTCCTGTACAGACCACTGCTTCACAGACTTTCCCCCTGAAGAAGTGAAGAGTGTAGATGCGTGTTTATTCATGCCTGGGAGAAAAGCTAGAAGCTGCATAAGCAGGAAGAATTACATGATATTGCATTACTATTGCATTTGTAAGATCACAGGGAGATTTCCCATCTTTTTCTTAAGAGACCTTTTTGAGAAACAGCTGGAATACAGTTTATCTGCTCTGTGCTTTCTAATCTGCACCAGCATCCTTCCTGGTTGTGCTTTAAGAAGTAGCTCATGCCACAATGTCTGCTTAGGCTGGAATCAAGAACATACAAAGCAAAAGAAATCCCAAATAACAAATAAATAAACCCCAAACAAATAGGAGAAATGTATCAGGACTTACTTGGAGACCATTTTTTTGATATTTCAGATATGTGACCATGGGCTTATATGTCTTTTATCTTATTTTTTTCTTGAGGTGATATTCCGAACTAGATATTCTGCAAACTTAGCCCTTTCATTACCTGAGAGAGAAGATGCTGTCTGTAAAATASCCAGCTACTAAGAACAGTTAGAACATCTTAGAAGAGAAAAAAATTTGGGCATTTCATCAATAAATATGAATTATATTTTAAGAGCAGTTCTTTTGAACCTTTTTTTTCACTTTCCAGGCTCTTCCTACCTTTAATTACTGAGCACTCAAGTAACAATTTTGATTCCCAACTATATGTTTTAGGGATGAAATTATCTAATCCCCCCCCGCTCCCCTCTGATGATGCAAAATACTTTGCTTACTAAAGCCGTGACTGGGGATTGGACAGCCAGAAATTTGCTTCTGTGTAGGCAGATGTCCATCAATCTTATCCTGTGGTTCAATCCAGCAAAACCATGGAATTTCTAGAATATGATAACAGGAACAAGCAGATTATTCTCACCTTGAAAAACAAGAAAACAAGTGGGTTTTCAGAGCTGCATATATATAGGAATATATACATATATATATATATATATATATATATATATGATAAATGGAGTGGCAGGCAAGTGTACAGCCATATCAAAACATGCTCCATCTGCTTCTCCTCTAGACAGGGAATTCTATCTTCCAGCAACAGTGAGTGATAGCCAACCTGTTCTCTCTTGAAACACTTGTCATTTATTTAGACATTTAGCTGGTCCAAAGTGCTTTTTTGTGTCTTTCAGATCCTTTATGGGGTTTGCATGTTGTGATGAGCTCTCCAAATCTTGCCCCAAGACATTTCAAAGCATCCTCCAAAAGACAATGCTTAGCTCCTGAGAGATTATACAAGGGACAGGATATGTCTGCAGAAAACTGTCACAGTCAGTTGTATCCATACTGCATCCTTAGCAATATGCAGGGACACATCACTTTTCTTCCAGCTGAAGTGGACATGTTACCAGAGCAGACACATCCCGTGTGTGCATATGCATGCTCATTATGTTCTGGCCCGTTCCACCAGTCCCCCGGCGCCTTTGGGCACAAGGTTCTGGAAGCATTAATCAGTCAAAAATGCACACATTTAAATGCATAAACCGGGTTATTTTAAATGTGTATTTGTGCCGGCAGATGCAGAGTTTCAGAGCTGTGAAAAAATCCACTTGCCCATATAAATAAGCACTTCCAAGAACTTAAATAGATGGAAAAGGCCTTTTAGTATTACATCTTCTGTCCTGGTGACTACAAAAGACAAAGTTTGCTTTGACCAAGGAAGAAATTTGACTTCTATTAAATCTGTAGCTTCTTTAGTACACTGGGAGAATTATRGTCCCCTGAGAAAGGCTTTGCTTTGAAGGTCAAGCTTTAAGACTTGAAAATGAAAAAGCAGGATGTTTCTTAAACATCAATAACAACTTCTTTAGAGCAAAATAGGGAAAAAGTTAAAAAGTAAATAGGAGGGGAGTTGAGAGCAGCCAACAATTTTAACTTCCTTCTCTGTATGATAATAACAAAAGAAAAGGCAGGGGAGAAAGATATTAATTATACTGAATTGGAACTGTCTGCTGTTACTGCATGACAAACTATCCCTACAGAATTGCAAAAAGGATCAAGGAACCAAACTAGAGAAAGCAGTATTATATTAACTTGTTGAACAGCACAACAATATTGCTTAATTACACTGTGTCCTTCCAGTGAAAGGTTCTGATCATCAAAATTGAGTTTCTAAATGTTTATCAAAATTGTTTATAGTACCAGCTCTCCTCTAGAAAGGCATAGAGCCCATGTACTGAAGAGATCTGAACTAACAAAGTGGTTTGTTGTTTTTCATTATGTTACTTGATTTTATTTATAATGCATTGTGTAATTAGTGAATACATATGAAAGCTTCCTAGTCTTAGTGGTTGTGGGAAAATGACTGCGGATCCTGCGGACTGGTAACTGGGGATACACTTAGAGGAAACTGATTGGTTCTATTTGCATTTTAACAGGAGTTAGAATACAGGGTAAATCATAGTTGCTGCTTTCTGGATGGAATATGGTTGGTGCATGACTTGAAACCTCTTCCACAATGATTCTCCCATCACCTGTTAAGGGGGATGGAATGGAGGGTGGAGTGGAGTGAAAGAGAACTTGGTGGTACTTTGTAGCTGATAAACCATGTCAACCAACTGTCAACCCAGGAAAGAGGGGAAGACGTCCCACTGGTGAGCCAGCAACTGTGGCAAAATCCCTCTCCTTGGACAAAATGGCTTCATAAAAGTCTAATAATAATATTAATGTACACATTTATACATATGTAACTTTACATATTACTGTAAAGTTACCCACTTCTGATGTATGACCACCCCTCAGTGGAATGCACTCTACATTCTTTTGAACTGTATTTTTAAAAACAAATGGAGAGAATTTTACACTAATCAGTAACAAAGCTGGGTATGACTAGAGTAACTCAAACTCCACTTAAACAGAAAGAAATAGTACATAAGTAAGTTGAGTATGGGAGGAAGTTAGGGAAGACTCCATCTTAATGCTGGGATCAGTCAATGGGCTGAACCTGTCTTCCTCCCCATACAGCTGTTGGGTAAGAACCAGACTCTGTGGGCCCTGAATACTTGTACTGGGGATTAGAGCTTGTCTGTGTGTTCCTTCAAGTATATTTTTGCAGTCAGATACAATCAGCAACAATCTTCGAACCTTAACCTGTAACTATTTTATATTAATAAGAGTGTTATTCCTTAAATTATTGGTGTGAATCCTTTGTGGACATTGGCAGCTGGCAGCAGGTAACACACTCTAATAAAGGGCAAGACCTGCTGAGAGGCCTCTGTTATGCTGTTGGTGTATTTCGTGTATTTCTGTACCGCCCTCCAAACCAGCAGGACTGTTCAGTTAAGGGTGCTCCTAAAGGAATGCTGACAGACTGGTCAGGCACAAGGGTCTTGGCTTTCCTGGGACACTGACAGACAAACACTAAGGGGCAAATAAGTCTCTCTGTGCTAAGGATCAAGGAAGCCTCTCCTTTTCACATGACAGTGGTACTGTTTTAGCTGTAACTAATCTGTCTGACTAATTTTGGATCTTTTCTTTGTTGAATACCAGCGTAGAAATGGTGCTGTCCTGAATACTTCACGTACTTGCAAATCAAGTTATATTAGTTTTATTCAGGATGAAAATCCAATCAGAGAGTGGTTTTAATAGCCCGTCAGAGAATGTGTTAGGCATTCATGCAATTCTTCTAAATTATGTTGAAAGAAAGTATTTTTCAATGTCCACATTAGGAGATCTATATTAACTTTTTGTATTTAGTAAGTATATACCTTTAAATAGATTCTTTTAAAAGGATGTAAATGTTTGAATTGACTTAAACATGGCTGTGAACTAGTGTATACAGCTGTTTAGCTAAGCTAAACAGTTTCCAAACAACTGCAGTTGTGTTAGAAAACTGTGTAGGTAAATGAAAATTATTTAGTTACAGCTTGAACAGGAAGGTCAACAATTTTATAGCGTAAGAGTAAACTTAATGATAAGTTTTCAATACCTGTAAGTACAACTCCAAAAACATGGCTCTCTTTTTCAAAGAATAAATAGCCTGAGGGACAGGAAACCACTCTAGAAATTTTAATGATTTTGTGTCTCCAAATCAGGTACTGCCAATTGTGGTTTTCTTCAGTACGGTTATGTCTATGCTTTACCATGTTGGATTCATGCAGTGGCTTATTGGAAAGGTATGCATTTTTGCCAATTAGGTGCTGATTTGGCTACTGTGGGGAATGTTTGTAACACACGCAGAGGAACTGTAGCTTGGAAATAGTTCCAAGTGTTACCATTACATAGTGGGTGTGCAGAATCTTAAATGGCATCACATAGCACACTTTCCCTCTCTCAGTCTGGTTTCATTGCTTATGTTATATTAATTGTTAGATTTGCCTGGCTAGCTTTAGTATTCCTTGGATGCTATACTTGTTTAAATCTTCTTTTCTGCCTGCCCTTCTCCCAGCCCTTAAAGTGCAGGATGGAGATTAAAGCACACAGTGGATTTCTGCTAAGCATTTCAGTAGCAATTTCATATACCTTTCTATCACAAATAGCCAGATAAGATCAAAGTAGGTTCCTCACCTCACTCTCTAAGTGTTTATTTCTGTCAGCATCTATGTCTACTAAGATAAGATCAAGTCCACCTTCTGTCCTCTCAGTCCAATAAACCTGTCATATGAAGGAAAAGATCTTCCTCTGTAGTGGTAATTAAACCTAATTCGAGGATATTCTTAAATTAAAAGTACTTTGCCCTTCACATTCACAGGATTGTTATATAGGCACCGTGAACATCACCTAGCACACATTAGTGTGCTAAAATTGCAATGAGACATTTTTTTGCCTTAATCTAAATTTCACATTTTTTCCCTCCATATGATCCAAGTCTATTTGGACAAACTGATAAGTAATAAGAACACATCAAAATATCTGTTTTGTTTAATTTAGTTTTAACATTTCTATGCCCAGAAGGAGCCTGGAGTACTTTCAGTTTTGTTAAATTACTCCTCCTCTGTCTTATTTTACCATGTAACAATTACATGAATGTGCTATACCTTTAAGCTGAAATCATTAGCTCAGGAAGTACTGTAACTGTCTCTGAACTCTTAGATTGATATGATTAACTCAAGAAGGGCATGGAACAGACAGAACCAATTTTTGTTTCTTTTTTTTGAATCATTTTAGGTTGGTTGGGTAATGCACGCCTTCATGGGGACAACTCCTGTCGAGTCTCTGGTAGCTGCAGGTAACATATTTGTGGGACAGGTGAGTTGGAGCACAGTAAAACATGCTAACATGTAACAATATTACAGAATATAGGGAAATAATGCTGCTCATTGAGCATTTGTGTATTAAAAGAATAATCTCTTATAAAGCTAAGATTCCACTACAGCAAGTCTGATGATTGATTTCCAAAACTGCAGTATGTTCATATGTTGGCTATGAAGAAATAACAATTTCAGAGTTCTTTATGAGTTGAAAAGAGAAGTGGTATGAAAAGCTGGCATGCAAAGCAGGCAAGGGTGGGAAAGACAATGAAGAAAACTAAGATCCAGGGCTAGCAGTATAAGGCCTTATTCACAAAAAGAGTGGACAACATCTAACTTCCCACTTTAATGGGAAATGCATTAAACCCACATTTACAACAATGTCTGTCCCAAGCTTGAAAGCAATGTAGAAAGATCAACAATTAATATCCAAACCTGAATGCACTATCAGCATGATATTTAGCAGGGGTGCATCACCACATCACAATGCTTCAAGATTTAGAGTATGCCTTTGCATGGCACTGCCTCCAGGATGTGCTCACACACATGCCAGAGGGGAGTGTTTCACCTGAGTGACAGCCTTGTCTGTGGCTCAGACCTGTGGCTGTCCCTAAGTCACTCAGAACTGGAATGGAATTTCTGGGCAATTTTATTGTGCCTTTCAGGGAGAGAGCAAACCAGCCACAATTGTCTTCAGACATTCTCTTTCTTGGGATAAAAAAGCCCCAATCTATTGAAATTTGAGCACTTGTTAGTACTASGATTAAGTAGTCAAAGATACCTAAGAGAGTATGATGCAGACACTAATTTTTCTGCCCTTAATAAAAGAAATCTTTAAACTTTTATTAGGGATTTCTTAATTTGGTGCTTGTTTTTCACTCCCAGACAGAGTCTCCTCTCCTGGTACGGCCCTATTTACCATACATCACCAAATCAGAACTCCATGCAGTCATGACAGCAGGATTCTCAACTATTGCTGGAAGTGTCTTAGGAGCATATATTTCTTTTGGGGTAAGGCAGGGGAAGAGAACTACGAAATATATATGATTTATCTGAAATCTTTCAAGTATTTGACCCAGCTAAAACACATTGAAAGTATCCCTCAATCATTCCCACTGTTTGTTTTTTTGTCTCTGAAGGAATTAGCCACAAAAATCCCTGGTCTTGTGACAGCTCATTCTCTTCTTTTCCTTATGAGCAATATGAGCTTTTAATGACGCCCTGTAGAAAAATCATCCAAACAACTAGAAAAATTAATTGTATTCCTACATATTTGTGCATAATATGGTTATCATGGAGTATTTTCTGTCACCTGGAATTTTAGGTTTCCCCCTCCCACCTACTGACTGCTTCCGTCATGTCAGCACCAGCATCATTAGCTGCCTCCAAATTATTCTGGCCCGAAACTGAAAAGCCTCTGGTAACTCTGAGGAGTGGCATAAAAATGGCAAAAGGGTAAGCTGATCTAGGTACCAGTTAATACTACTGCAAAAATGAGGTCTGGAAAAAATAACTCCACATCTAAATTTTAGGGGGATTACGTGGTAGGTGTAATAAATTAAGCAATAAATTAATTACAGACTAAATACTGAAAATGGTTAATTTATGAATTACAGATGAGTGCGCCCAGTTACAACCCAGCATATGCCAAGGACCTGGGCAAAGCTGTAAACTCTCCAAAGAAAGAGGGAAATGCCTAGCTGAGGTGACCTGCTAGGAGGCTTTCCCATTTGTAATGAATCTGTAAATGGAAACATGTAAAAAGCAAAGGCAAAGCAGCCATTTCAACCACAGCAGCAAATTTTTTGCCCATCTGCAGGGAGACTTCTCTTGAGAATGACAGGCAAAGAAAAAGGCTTGTAAGGATCTGTTCCTAAGCGGCCCAGGCATTTCTGCAAGGGCTGCGTGGAAGAAGAACAGTGATCACTGCCTAATCCTTGCAGTGCTACACTTTTGAGATCTAATCCATGTCTTGCCCAACCCTGAATGTACCAGAATGCATCATCAGGCACCACAAGCATATGCTTCAAGTGTCTGCCATGAGGGCTGACTGGAAAAGTCCACTTCACTTCATCATTCCTCTTCATTATTTTCTCTATGAGTGGTCAGACAGCTTCAGTACTAGAATTCTAATCAAGTGCATGTACATTTTAGTTCTGTTATTTGTTCTTGAATTTAAAGATGTTCACACTCTGGTTTTCTCTTCATTGGCAAAGTGAATCAAAGAATCTGCTGGAAGCAGCCAGTCAGGGTGCCTCTACCTCCATCGGGCTGGTAGCAAACATCGCCGTGAATGTGATCTCCTTCCTTGCCCTGCTCAGCTTCCTTGACTCAGCCCTTTCTTGGGTGGGCAACTTGTTTGACTATCCACAGCTAACCTTTGAGGTATGGTCTCCAGGTTCTTCATGCAGCTGACGTACATGCCTAATTTGTCAGATTTAAGTGCTTGTGTGGTTTGCTTGTAGTTGTTTGTTTTTGTTCTCATTTTGTGTTTTAACATGATCTAAACCCATATTTTATTTGCATGTTCTGAAAAATTTCTTAATAGTTAAAGTAAAATTTTTGTCATGTAAGTATTTCTGTATCTATTAGTTTGCATATAGTTTCCCTCTGTGGTGTTCCTCAGCGTATGTTTATACAGAGTAGGCTAGAGTCTGTCTTCTCTGATTTGGCAGTGCAGTGCACGTGTCAGTTACACACTTGCTGAGCCATTAACATCTCCTTCAGCTAAACATAAAAGTGGCTTTAGCTTCAGGAGCTCCCATCAAATCCTTAATGTTCACTAGGTTCACTTAGATGGGGATACTGGAGAAAGGCTGGACTTCTCTGAAACCAGACTTACCCGATATCAGTAAGTTTGCACTACAATTACAATGTAAAATTGTGCCCAAAGCACTCAACAAAGCAAATGGGTTTCAAACAGGACTTCTGTTTGAACTTAGGTCAATATGTCATTTTTGATCCAATGCAGTCACCTAGTTTCAGTGGTTTTGGGACCTTTTTGTTTTGCAAGACCCTAAAAAAAGCCCTGTGAGAAACATGGATATAACTTGTATTAAAGGTGCTGCAGAAGTGAATATCCACTCATAACAGATACTGCTTCAGCAGTGCTAAGTTATTACCCTGCTGAGCTTTTACAGATGTCTCACTGCACCCCAGACACCCACAGCTGAGGAAAGGTGCAAGTATGCATGTCTGAGGCATACTCATGCAGGGGCTAGTATTTTCATAACTACTGGGTGGTGTAGGATTTGGACAGGTAGATAGTCCACAAGGGATTGAGACACACAACACGATGCATGCAGCCAATCTTCACTTAGAGACACTTACATGCAACCTTTTGTTGGCAGAGAAACCAGCCAGAAATAGTGACTGCTTAAATACCTCTGTTACAATCTCTAAGGACAATCTAACGAAATCCTTTCACAGTTGGAGCTATTTTCTCTCATATAGAAACAAGCTATACTGTGATATGGGATTTCGTTTTTATTTGCATTAATCTTATAATGCCAGGAAAAAAATAGGTACAGCTTTAATGGTGTCAGATACACAGCTTTTATGCAGAGACAACTCTATCGTTTACACCAGTTGGAGTCCAATAACCTGATAATTAAGTGTGTTCAATAACACATTTGATTTAATCAGCAGAAGAATTAGAATCCTCAGTTCTCTTATCAGCTTTTTAGTTCAATCTTCCTTCTTTTCCTCAAACACTGTGTGTAATTTGAAGTCATTATTGAGGGAAAAGAAGGCACAGAAACGTTTGTTTTATTTTAGATATAAAATTAGGGACATATATCAGTATTTTGTTATATCTAGAGTCTGGAATGATGTTTTAAAAGTTACTCAAGCATGCCTGACAATTAAAAACTCTCCCAGAGTTCATGGCAGGAAAAATTCAAGGCCAAGTTTTCTCTGCTAAAATAAAACCATCCTTATTTTAAGTTTAGAAAACTTACTGCATGCTGTTGTTCTTTGACCATGTCTTTTGACCTGCCTCTTATACATTCTGCAGAACATTTGCGCTTATGTCTTCATGCCATTCTCTTTCATGATGGGAGTAGACTGGGAAGACAGTTTTATTGTTGGTGGACTACTAGGTTACAAAACTTTCTTCAATGAATTTTTGGCTTATGAGCGCCTTTCAAAACTGATTCAAAACCGAGAAAATGGTGGAAGCATGTACATTAATGGTGTGAAACAGTATATGACAGTAAGTAACATTTTCTGTTCTACAGATTTATTTGATCAAACACTTCAGTGTTGAAACTCAAGTTATTTTTTAGTATGGGCATAAAATGGTTGCATATTACTCTTAAGGTGTGTCTTTGAGCAACAGAGTTCAATTATGAAAGCGCAGCATTGCTCTGTGTTGTTGCTGTGACTGTCATTGCCCTAGCTGTCTTGAACAAGCATAGAAACAGAATGGTGTGGGTTTGGGGAACATTCAGTGTCCCACAGAGCAGCACACTTGAGACAGAGGCTGTCTTCAAGGCAAGTTTCTTCTTACCTGATTCTCAGCACTTCCTTATGAGCTACTCTCCCAAGAAAACCCTGAGGAAGAACTTGAGGATCCTCCTGCCCTCAGAGGTTTGTCCAAGCATTAAACTTGAAGAGAGGTATCCAGCAAGTTCTAGTAGGTGGTATTACTGGTGCACCTCTGCTGTAGGCTATTATTCCCTCTGCAGTAATAAAAGACATGTAGTGCATGGCATACACCTCCCTTGCCACACTGAGTCCAACCTGTCTGCCTCATTTGAGCTTTCCAGCTTTGTCCCACCTCTCACTGACAGTTTACCCAACAGAAGAGTAGCTCCTACTACAGTGCCCTGAGGAAGGCAGTGCTAAGGGCATCTTGCATGTGTGCATGGAGCCGAAGGTCATTCAGTGATCAAAGCTGACCTTTGTGGATGTGACTGCTCCACTGTGTGACATTCACGCGCACAGCACATGCTGAACTCGTCCTGAACACAGGCAACGAAAACCATGATATCCAACTTCACACCTCCATTGATCCTTCTCTCTCAAATTGAGACAGATTGTCACTGTAGAGAAACCCTGAATTAGAAAGTATTTTGTACAACTCTTGCTTACTCCTGTGAATCAGATGGGATACTGTGGATACCTCTTATATTAAAAACCAAAACCAAATTCCTGACCACTTGCATTCCTAATTAACAGAACATATTTCACATGTGGAGATAGAAAGCCAGATGGTCTGATCAAATATTCACACCCTTGCCTGAGCACCCATTACGAGTGTTCCTGAAATTCCTGGCAATAAAACAATGGGCTAGAATGATTTTTGAAGTGCCCTGCTATAGCTGTGCTTCCTTCTACTGTGTGAATATGACACTGAATTCCTGCATGAGTGAATAAAGGTTTTTTAGTATGGAATACAGCCTTARAACACAGATCCTAGGAACACTATTTCACTTTTTTTCCCCCCCATAAGATGCCATATAGAACCTTCACATTCACTTCTAATACCTATAAAGAGCTGTATTAGCTTTCATGGTGAAAAGCTCTGAGAAACATAAACAATTTTGATTCATAATGCTGGTAAAAATTGGCTGGTAACCATTATCATTACAGCACAGCAGTTCGGGTGAGGGTGTGCTTGGCTTCCATTTTCAATTTCTCTTCAGCTCCAGAGCTCTCTAATTCATCCACACACAGATTCACTCAGACGGAGCAAACAAGTGTCTTCACCTGAGTCATTAATTACATGGCTTCCTGTTTTCAGAGCTAGGAAAGTGCAAATGAAAGCAGGGAAATCAGAGTACACAGAGCTTTTTCTAGGAAAAGCTGGTAGAGTGGGTACTTGAAAAACGTTTTCCTGCATTTGTACAGATTGATTGAAAGTACCTACAAATTGATGTTCATAAAAGAGGAATTAAACCAGAGGAACTTCTAATAAACAGGAAACCTGCTAGAACACTCACTCATTTTCAGCTTGAACCTAAACCACAGTAAATAGGAATTCAGAGCTGCCAGGGGGACAAAAATCCATTTTCTGAGATATGTTGCCTCCTTTCTCAAAATGTTTGAACTATCTTTGTCTGAAGACTTGCGAAGTTTGTAGCCTGAATTCACCTGAAGTAATTTTGTGTTCTGTGAGGTGTCCCGCCATGGAGGCAAAGGCCAACCTTGTCTCTGCTCTGAGGTTCAGGCTTAGTTGGTGTTACCCAAGGGGAGAAAGGTGGCACAAGTCAGTATGGAAATAAGCTGTTAATGGGGATTCCAAAATCATAATGTCCCTCTCTGCGTGTCAACATATCAATGTACCCACTTCCTAGGAGAGCAATTTGCCTTTGCCCAAGGTAGAGCAAGCACAAAACAGCTTTGTATACAGAGTCCTCTGCTGCTTCAAGAACAAAGAAGTCAGGGATGCATACCGAAACCTGAGGTTTCAAAAAAGTTTTACAGAGGCATCCAGCTGTGAAAAACAAATTGAGTTATAGCTCTCTGACTCATCCTTTCAGAAAACAGCAGCTAAATTGCCACTAGTAAGATAAGATTTTTTTTTTTTTGTCTTTAATTACTAGTACTCACTTCAAAAAGGCACAACAATATACATGAAAGATAAAATCATCACATGGTTTGTGAGTCCTAGCATGGGCAGTGGGTGTAAATGCCTGTGACTTTCCACCCAGGAGCAAGTCTGCCTTTCTGAAAGCCACACCTTGGGCAGCAACCAAGCAAAACAGTTATTTTTGTACTCAGAGCCATAATGCCATGTTTTCAGACCTCTAAATCACAATGAGCTGCTTCAAACCACTCAGAGGGTGTGTCTTTGCTTTTCAGGTTCGGTCTGAAGTCATTGCCACCTATGCTCTCTGTGGGTTTGCCAACTTCGGCTCTCTGGGACTGGTAATAGGAGGCCTGAGTAAGAACCACCCTCACTGACAATTTGTCAAGCAAATCCCAAAGAAAGCACCCAAAGGAGCAGGCTGGGGGTGAAGCTTAGCAGCATTAGAGGCTGAGCAGCTGCACTGCCAAGGCCTAGCACTCAACTGTGAATGGAAGGGCACCCAGAGGGGTTACAGGGTTTGGTGTGGAGGTACTGGGAGAGGTGCTGAAGGCAAAGGGAAGGAACCAAGCCCTTCTGATAGCTCTCCCTGTTTAGCCCTCAAATGTGAGTGAGCCTGAGCTGCTACTATCCATGAGCTTCAGGAGGAGCAGATCAGCTCCATAGCRTTCTGGTTCGAAAGATGAATTCAGCTATTTCCCATAAAAATATCATATATATGCAGTAGGCTTAGAGGGAAAGAATAAAAAGGTTTTCAGATCTCAATGAAAAGAAAAATTGAAAAACCATCTGAGTTTATTACCAGGCAACCAGAATTGCTGGCAGTCCTCTAACCTGAAGCCACAGTGGGCTCTGCAGTGCCAGCAGTGGGGAGCTAAACCCAGCCATGGGGACAGACTCTTCTGAAGGGCACAGTCATCCAACACAGACAAGCAAACTGCCAAAGCAAACAAAAGTTTCCATTTTATATATAAGCCACCCACTTAACAGAGAGCCAACACTGGCACTTGGGCTTCAAATAACCCACTAAAAATGTCCCATTTTGCCTCCATGTTTCCCTTAGTTTAAACTGCAGGGTGGGAAATTACTCCTGCGGGGGCAAAAGCCAGCAGATTCATCTTCCTTATATGTATTTCTGTTTGACATACACTTTGTTTTTGTTCCTAGCAAGCATTGCTCCCTCAAAAAAGAAGGAAATAGCTGACAGCGCTTTCAGAGCGATGATTGCGGGGACTGCAGCCTGTTTCATGACGGCCTGTGTGGCAGGTACAGTGCTCGAGTTTGCTGTCCCCTGCATGCAGTGACCACCACGTGGCAGTGAACCAGCACCATACCGTATCCTCCTGGGCTGCCGCTCTCACTCAGACACAAGTATTTCTGTACTTGGCAGGATTAAAAGTTCATACAAGACAAAAGGTTATGGAAAACTAGAATATGAAGAGATGTAAAAATTTTAGTTCTTCCATTATTCTTGTGTGTTTGGGAGGGGGGTGTTTTTAATGGAGGAGATTTTTGTTGGGTTTTTTTAGTTTGTTTGTATGTCTGTGCAGAACACATGACTCATAAACAAAGCAAGTTATAGATGAATTAAAATCCTTCCCTTTTCTTTGGAATAAAACCAGAAAAGTGGAATGAAAGAGTGTAAAAGAGAAAGAGTGAGGGAGAAGCTGAACAACTCTTTGTCATAATGTTAAGTCAATATTGTGAGTGGATATTATTTCCACAGAGCACTTAGGCTCATGACATGGTCCTAAAATGGGACTCCACAGCTGACCCTCATTTTCAAAATTTCAACTTCAATCTGAGTGAAGAATCACAATACAACTATCATTTTAGGGAGTAAATTTAAAAGAAGAAATTAATTATTATTCATAATTAATTAATGTTTCAGTAGGCAAAATTTATCCTCAGTATTTCACAATCCTTTTTCCAGCTCTCTTTCCTGAGCATGTGATATACAAAATTGTACAACAAAGGTTAAAGCACTCATATTTCAACAGTGAAAAAAGATCTTGGTACTTTATTTAGTTAAAGCCACTATGTCTGTTTCTACCACAACCACTCTATGCCTTTGTGTTCGTGGTAGCATCAGAAAGATATACATTTTAAGGATAAGCTTGCAGTATTTTTCTGAAGGTTACAGAACCAGCACACTTAAAATAACATTAGTCTCACAGTCATCCATAATGTTTTAATACATGACAGTACTCTGCACAACTGAGGAACCAGGAAGCCCTATTAAAATGTGTCATTTCACAATACTGATCTTAAGAATAATATTGTGAACAGCCACAGGGAAAATCTCTCCAAAATAATAGAAGCTTTGGAAAGAAAATTGCATTCCACCCACTCCTGCCATGGTGAATACTTTCCTTACGTTCACGAGAAAGTAAAAAAGCCAAGTTATTTCTACTACCCAGTTAAGATAAGACCATATTAAAAATGTGTCCAAGTTCCACAACATTACATATAGAAGGAGCTCTCACTTTCATACTTTTGTGTCTCCATTACTCCAGTGAATGATGACATTAGTATTTGTAGGACATTTTAGAGAATATCTAGCAAAGCAAACTCAGTTTAAGACAAAATAAGCAGTTCTGTATATACTTGCGCTTCTATAGTGCAGCATAGCATCCATTTTAGTTAATGAAAACACACTGACCCAGGAATGGGAAAGGCATTACTACACAATATTAATATCATTAAAAGGTGCAGAAAACCAAAATTATCTAAGTGTAACAGGTTGCTGCAGTTAAATTTCTACATATAAAAAGTAAATAAATTGTTATGGTTGCTCCTTAATTCAGTTCTTTAAAATGATTCCGGTTAGAAGTCCCACAGTTCAAAGGTTTTGACCTTGTACCTTTACGTAACCACCTCAAATGGTGATTTTGCGTCAGCCAGGATGGTTCCTGGCATTTGATCATGACCCCATGACTCACATTCTCAAGTCTTATCTTCCACTTCAATACTCATTAAGAAAACTGTAACTTACTTCACAGGAATGCTGACTGTCCCTGGTATGGAGGTTCCTTGCCACATCTTATTAGGAAATGCTTCCAACTCCACAGATATCCCTGCCAACAGCACAGAGCTACTTAAATGCTGCCAGCATCTCTTCACCAGGTATTGAGAACCCTTTATCCTCTGAGGGTAAAATTTAGGGAGCTCATATCTTCTCTGAAAACTTAATTTTATTTTTATTTTTTGTATTTTGCTTTTTTATTTAGGCATCTGCTTTCAGTGAACTGGCGTCTTTTAGGGGAATGACTGTTTTAGCGCTGTTGAATTGTCTTCCTCTTGGGGCATTTTTCTGTTGCATGACAAACACCTACAGAACCAACAGACAGCTCAATATGTCTTTGCTGAAACCTTCTCAGAAGAGGAAAGTCAAGCACTGATCTCTCCTCAGTGGTGACCAGTGGGAAAAATTGAGGGAAAGGCCTGAAGTTCTGTCAGGAGAGGTTTGGGTTGGATATTAGAAAGAGGTTTTTTCCACAAAGGGTGGTTGAGCACTGGAACAGCTCCCCAGTGAAATGGTCACAGCACCAGCCCAACAGAGTTCAAGAAGCATTAGGACAATTTTCGCAGGCACATGGTGTGACTCTTGGGGATGATGCTGTGCAGGGCCAGGAACTGGACTTGATGATTCTTGGTTTTTCTCAAATACTAAGAAAAAATTAAATCAAATATTTGAACTAATATAATGTTAAAATGGTATTTGAGGATAGCAATAGCTGAAAAAAGTCAGGAGCCTTTCCCTCCTTCCCTCTTCTGTCTGTAATGTGACTGAAGATAACAGTAATCAGGCCTGTTTACATTGAAAACTTTACATGCATTTAAAGTAGAAAAGTATTTCAAGATAAATTGTATTTCACAGCTCTCTATCCAAGGCAGAGAAGAAAGAAATACTGATATTAAATAGGGAATATCTTCAGATGTACTTAACACTATCTCACAAAGATCCCAATGTCTATGTATTTAGGTTATGGCAAGAACCTTTCAAATTTGTCCTAATGTGCTGCTGCTTTTTTCTATTTTCACAACTAATTACTTTAGAAATAAATACTCTTAATTCATCCTTTTTTCCTTGCTATTGAAAATAGAAGAACTTACACAACAAAAATCATCTCTGGGTACATTCAATCATTCTTATTTCTTCATTACTCCAACTTTTGCTCATCACACTAATTTCAACTCTGCCTAGTTGCTACAAAGAACAAGAACCTGCTCTACTTTCAGCAGAATTAATGTTAAGCAGATGCTTTGAAAATGTAAAAATATTGAATAGAGAAGTTTCAGTCAATATTGAATAGGATCATTTCAGTTATCTAGGGAGATAYACGAGAAAACCAGAAATTATCCTGATGAAAAGGAAGAACATCTGGATATGGCACTTGACTGGTGTTTGGAAAGGCTTTCTATGTATTCTTATGAAAATTTTAACACATCTAAAGTTGCTTCGGAGAAAGTGTGTGTTCCCATGTGCATGTCTGTGTATATATACATATACTGCAGAGAGAGATTCCCATGACAAAATTCTGTGATTATGCCAAAAGGAGTTTTATCTGATTTCTCCCTTATTTCTTTCCCTAGTGCAAATCATTCGGAGGAGATCTTTCCTGGAGGAAACTACAGTCTGAATTCTTGGAAAGTGTGTTGCCGAATACTGGGTCAACCTGCTTTTCATTGCACTCTAGGTTAAGTTTTAATTTTTTTTGACAGGATAGATAATAAAAAAGAACTGTGTTCCTTGGAAAAAAGAAAAATAAATTCCTTTGCTACGAGTGTGAATTTCCCCCATCCAATCTTTATTTTTCATCTCTTACCAGCCCAATTCCTCTGACTTGCTTGAAATTATTTATAAATTAAACAGGGATAAGTGGAAGACACATCTTGCTGTAGAATTCTTCTCCCACGACAAATCAGAATAGAAGAACATTTCTAAGCCTGATTCTCCTGCTTTTATTTCTACCCCGAAACTGACTAATTTGCCAGATTAAGCTGCTGTGGGCATGAAGAAAAATCAGATTCAGAAGATTTGGCTGCCACTTACAGAAAGCTATGAACTAGAAATAATATTCCAAGTTGCCATCAATTTCTAATAGTATTTCTGCCCTTTTTGATGGCAAAGAAGTCTTTACTGAAATAAGAGAAATGACTCTTGTCAGAAATCTGCATTTTCTGCAGAGATAACTATATATATACACATATATAGATATATATACATACATACATTCCTACCTATACCTAGGTAGCTATAGCTGCATGTGAACTGAGCTGCAAACCTGTTCTACCTCATCAGCTTGGCCACTGAAGCACCCAAACTGGGGGCTAGCCACTATGCCACAGTTCTCCTTCTTCTGCTGAGAGGCGAGTGCAGGAAGTCGATCCCTGTTTAGAGTGAGCTGATATGAACAAAAATAACCAGACTCCAAATAAAGAATATGAATTCTTTTAAATATGTGTTTCTTAACCATTGTGCAAAGTGATCCTGGAGTCACCAACCAGGAACTTTTACACACATTTGGCCTTATCAAATGCAGGAAAAATCAGGTCCATACCATGACTATTCTCTATCAAGCAAGCTTAATGTAGGAGACTACAGGATCTCCTTGAAGAAGAAATTATGTTATGGTTTTAAGCTTCAGAACTTTTGTGGACTTGAAAACTTGACAAGTTTTGTGCAGAGAGAGGGAGAGAGAGCGATTACTATCCTATGACATCGTTAATACTAAAGGCTTGGGAAAAAAAGGTCAGAACTAAAGTACAGGAACATCAGAAAATTCTGACACATCCTGCGAATAAAAATTGTGCAAATGGTCTGTTCAGGTAAAGCAATTACTAACTTTTCAGTCTTCCATTAATTACTGCAGAATCTTTTCCAGGAAATCCAAGTTCATTAACGTAGACAGCTGCCAGTGCAGCTATTTTCAGGGGGTATTTGTTTGAACTTACTGTGAAAGTCCTAGTTTCTTGTAAAGATCAGTTTATTAACTTAATCCCCAGAAAAGTTATGAGTGTCAGTATTGCTACTGTTGGTGATTTTTTTATGTCTGGTTTTATATTGYTAGGTGTTTTTCTTTGGCCTCATCCACCTACGTTTAGGAGACTGCATATCATCCTCAATTGTCAGTGGTTTTAAAGAATGTTGATATTCTTGATTAGGACAGATATATTCATACATTTCATGTGAACCCATCCCAAAGAAAATGCGTGCATTGGATCAATGATTTTTATCCAGCATGCTGGTTATAGCAGGGTTTAGATATCAAATAGGTTTAGAGTCTGAAATAGAGTAATATTATTTCAAGGAAAATTAATCAGAAACAGTAGTTCTCACTGTCAAGAAGAGCACACCCCACATGCTCTGTTTACRAATCATCCCTGGCACTCTCCCTCTTTGCTACTCCCTACCATGCTCTATATAATATCAGTGTTTTGAAATGGCTGCTCTTTCCATTTCGCAATTTTATGCTGGGTAAAAGGGCTACTTGAGTTAGTAAATACAATCATGCACAAACTGCTAGAGAAGCCTTTCATATAGCTGAAGGTAGCAGCCTGCAGAAGAGATGTAGTGTGTTTTCCTTTTTAAGACTCCTCTATAGCTGGATTAGATGGAAGGCAGTTTTTGCAGAGTATATATGGTATTTCTCTACATCTGCTCGAAGGGATTGCCCACCTGTGTTGATGATGGCTTAATCAAGAGACAACATATGTGGGACATTACATCTTAAGTGTAGCAAAAAAAGCAGTGACAGCAGGAGGGGATTGCTACCAAGTACCATCATGTGTTTTGGTGACTATTTTCCCACTGTCCTTGTGATGGTGCTAGGAGTCCAGTGTAGAGCTCTTCGTGTTTCTCTCAATATGAAAGTGGAATAGTGCATTTCACCAGCTTGGACCTACCCTGGCAGCTTGGACCCTGAACTATCAAATGTGGTCCCAAAACCACATTTCTGACAATACAGCAGCAACAAATCTGCATTACAGACCTCAAAAGAAATATTTGATTTAATCAAATGCTTGCTAGCACGTGTGAGGGGTTGATCTTGTGGTGGGATGGATGCCAGGTGCCACCAAAGTTTCTCTGTCCTCCTCCTCCTCTGCTGTATGGGCAAGAGGAAAAGAAAGATTCATGGCTTGAGACATAAATATATAAACATAAAGATTTATGGCTTGACAGGGAGACATCACTCACCAAGTACCGTCATAGGCAAAACTGACTCAGCTTGGGCAAGATTAATTTAATTTATTGCTGACCAATTCAGAGTAGGACACAGAAACAAAACCAAATCTTAAAAATACTCTCCCTGACCTCTCTCTGCCTTGTGATCAGTTTTACCCATGATTTTCTCTACCTCCATCCCCACCACCCAGGAGCCCAGAGTCATGAAGAAATGGGATTGTGGTCAGTTCATCACACATTGTCTTGACCTCTTCTTCCTTCTCAGGAAGAGGAATCCTCACAGTCCCCCCCTCTTCCATTGTAGGATCCCTGCTGTAGCAGACAGTTCTCCACTCTGAGTCCTTTGAACCGTTACATGAGCTGCAGTTTTTCATGAACTGCTCCAGCATGTGTCCCTTCCTGGGATGCAGTCCTTCAGGAACAGGGTGTTTCAGTGTTAGTCTCCAACGGGGTCACAAGTCCTGCCAGCAAACCTGCTCCAGTGTGGGCTTCTCTCTCTACAGGCCTACCAGGACCCTGCTTCAGCACCAGCTCCTCTTTCCATGGGCCCATGGGTCTTGCCAGAAGCCTGTTCCAATGTGGGCTTCCCACAGGGTCACAGCTTCCTTTGACCATCCACCTGGTCTTGGGTGGGTCTTTTCCATGTGCTGCAGGTGGATCTCTGCATCCCCATGGACCTCCATGGGCTGCAGAGGCACAGCTGCACCATGGGCTGTACCACAGGCTGCAGGGGAATCTCAGCTCTGTACCAGGACCAGCTCCTGTCCCTCCTTCTCCACTGACCTGGGAGGCTTCCTCTCACCTTTTCTCACTCTTCTTTTGGCTGCTTCTGCAGCAGGTTTTTTCCCATTTCTTTGGTAGTTATCAAAGAGGCAGTATCACTTTTCCCATTGTCTTTGGTGGACTCAGCTTTGGTCAGCGGCAAGTCCATCTCTGAGCCAGCTCCATTGGACATGGAGGAAGTTTCCAGTAACTTTTCGAAGAAGCCACCCTGTAGCACACTCCCCTCTCCCCCTCCATTACCAAAACCTGGCCACATAAACCCAGTGCACACTCTACACCTATAGACTCAAAGACGAAAGTGAACATTTTTTTCAATTCATAAATAACAGATGAAGTCTATGTGGAGGTAGCTCTGTTTCAAAGGTCTTGCAAAAATTTTTTTTTGACTTTAAAGTTATTGGAATGACAGTGCACAATAGTTAGAACTAATGAATGTGACAAGTGAATGAAGCATTAGTGGCATGACTCAATTTCTCACCCTCACAAGCTACCCACTGGATGTCAGTACATATCTAATAGCTTTGTGCTGTAGCTTCTGCAGGGTGTTAGTCACTGAAAGTCAATGGTAATAATTCCAGGAAAACTTTTACGCAGTTTTGTGTGCAAGAGTTCCAGGAAATCTATGGTATAGCCTTTATCACACTCAGAACATGTACCACCAATGAAAATTACCCTTAAGGTAAGACAAAGTTCTCTCTACCCAATTTAGAAAAGTACTGAAACATGTAAATTAGGAATGTCTGGCAGGTAATAGGGATCTTTCTATTTTAATTGACTGAGATGAGAGGCAGATGGAAAAAACAAGGACATTTTGGAAACAAACTTTTTCCAATTCTACATATCACAGCAGCCATTGCAACCAATATACCTTTGTGAACAAGTTTGAAGCAATAATAGTAACAATAATAATAAAATATACAGAAGAAGTGATACATAAGGCAATTGTTTTCTATCCACTGACTACTGAAAACTCAGTCCCTAGGCTGCAGCACCCAGCCAGCCTTCCTCTCAGTTTATAAACTAAGCATGACACCAGAGGGCATGGTTATCCTTTCAAACAGTTTGTGTCAGCTGTTCTGACTCTTGAGTGTGTCATGGTTTAGGAATGGTACTCCCCAATGTAGTGCTCACACTGAGACCCTCCAAACCACCCCGTAAATCACTCACTTCCCTCTGGCTCCTGCTTCCCCCTGTGAGTGGCTGGAGAGGAGAATTGGAGGCACAAAAGGTGAAGATCATGGGTTGAAATAAGAATAACATACTGGAAACAGCAATGAGATAAGAAAACAAACAGTAAGAACAGCTATATGAAGAGCAAAAATGTACAAAAGAGAGGGAGAGTGGTTCACATGCAAAAATGCTGTCACCATGGAGCTCAACCTGACTGCAATGGCACCACCCCAACTGCTCCAGAATCACCCAACTTTTCCCTCTGTGTAGAAATCAGCATTACCCTACCGCTCCTCACTTACTCGCATGCTTACTCAGCCCAAAGGAAACCCTTCACCTCAGCAGAGACACCCTTCCCCTGTCCCTCAGCAGTCATGTGAGGTGGCATCGAATAACAAAATGGTATAGAATAATAAGTTGGTATAGAGTAACCTCAGGTCAGGCCACACCTCTCGTGGCTACAGCAAAAATGAAGCCTCTCCTGTCAGGAACCAGGACTGTTTTCTCCCAAACTCTTGGGCTCCCCCCCAGCTTATTCACTCCTGGGGCGGTGTGAGAAGCTAAAGTCCTTGACTTAGGGTAAGCACTACTTAACAACAATCATTTTCATCCTAAATCCAAAACACAGCACTTAATGACCTACTAGGAAGAAAAATAATTCTATCCCAGCCAAAACAAGGACATGGTCAAAGAGGCATGTCATACAAGTTACGACATGCAAGTTATGGAGCCAAATCAGTGTTCTCCAAATCAGGTACCACCTGTTTCTTACTAAAGGCATGAACAGAGAGAGGCAAGATGCCAAGGACACAGAATATTAATCCCAGTTCTCCTATGGACTGAAACTGGGTTTTGCTATGGTCAGTCTACTTCTCACTATGCAGTGCCATAAGTTCATTTTTCYCAAAAGTTGTGAGTCTGTGGATCACTGACAGATTTCCAAATTTCCGCTAGGAACAGCTTGCATTAAGTGCTTAGCAGTGCCATATAGGTGTGAAGGTGTATCTGAGCTTCAACCCCAGCAGTTGTAGAAGACAAAGGTGTGTCAAGGGCATTGGTGCAGGGCAAGGGAAGCTCTCTGTCCCTGTGAAGTACATTGCATGGGGAGACAACCCTTCTTGGCAGTCACCAGCACAGCTGGATTTGCCCTGGGAGCAGATGGTATGAAGCCATGAGTTTGACAGTTGTGGACAGTTCACCCATGTGGGACCATCGCAATTCTGTGAGCAGACTCACAAAATAAATAGGTCTGCTGCAATTCTAGGCTGTTTTCTGTTATGGCCAACATAAAAACAAGCATCAGGTCACAAAACTTTCGTATTTGGGAGGCTGAATCAAATTCTCTTCCTGTTTGCACGAGTCTGAACTTGGGGGGTCTTCACYGAAGCTGGAGTTATCATACACTTATGACAGTGTAAGTCAGACAGGAGTTCTTTCTTTGGGTTTGATTTTGACTTTAAGTTGATTTTAAAATCTGTCAGTGCACAGAAGCCAATGAAAGTACTACATTTAATAAAATATTGTGTACTGTATGTGTACAACTGTACACATGCTTCTGTTCTGCTTTGTGAAGCTATGTACCTGAAACTTGAGAATACTAAGCTAGAAAACTGGCTGGTGAAAACCAGTGCACTCTTTAGCTCTTAATGGTTTTATAGAGGAGGGAAAAAATCAAAGCATTTTCCTGTTGCTATGGTATTCTGCAGTATAGGGATTCACTATAGCAACCAGTGCATTACGTCATAAGGCATTGATCAGAATGCGTATGTTGCCATGGTTGCCACAGTGAATATTTTATTTTTGCTATACTGATTGATGGCTTTGATGTCAGGTGGCTAGAAATATGAGGGAGATGGGAGCACCCTACATGACACTCTGCTTTTTCCCTGAGTACGAATATAGATGGCAGCTAAGGATCACATTTGCCTAGATGAAATGAAAAAATTTTGAATTTTTACATGCAAAATCTTGCTTKTTACTAGAATTAAACATAGGTAAGAAATATCAAATTTGGGTTTCCTTGTTTACTTTTTCTCCACCTGCTAGGGAAGTGTTCCTACCTCAGCACCAATTGCATTATAACGTTTGGAGTCCCCATGTTAGGGAAAATAGCCCCATACCTAGTATAATAAACCTGGATTTGTGTCCAGTTGTGAGTTTTGTACCCCATGTTCACTTGGGAAAGTTTCTGATTTCTGTTCCTGATCTGTAAAATGAAGCAATAAATAACCTCAGTGTGTTGTTGGAGTTGTGTTACAACAGAAGTTCTTAGCAGAAATGAGAGAGTGGAACTTTTGCAGGTGTGGGATTATACACTCAGGAAATCCATCTGTCTGATTCTGTGCTGGAAAGCAAAGAGAAACTCTACATTATGTGCTCTACATTATTACATTACATTTCTGTCTCTTATACATGGATTGAAACAGATATAACTTCACCAGCATGTTACTTTGCCTGAGCTAACAGCTCTGGTTTCTTGTTCAAGACTGTGGGTATGTTTGTACGAGTGTTACTTCCTCTCTCTGAAGGAAAACTCACACTGCTGCAGCATCTCAGCTCAAGCAACAGCAGGGACACAAGTTTACTGTCTATACCAAACCATTACTGCTCTATAACACAACCCCACCTATCTTCCACGGTTTTTTATAGCCCTAAATAATACAAGTTTCATTAACTGCTCACTGACATTGTCTTACAAAAGTCTCATTTGACTCTAGCTGGCTATGTGGCCATATTGCAATAATTATTACATAGGTAAAGTCTCTGAAGTATCTTCTCTCTTTATTTGGAATACTTTCTTTGTTACAAGTATTTCTCAAAGAAGCCAGTTTAAAAAAAAAAAAAAAAAAAAAAAAAAAAAAAAAAAGACCTTTCTCTATTTTTGGTTCAGGAATACCACATAGAAGACATCCATCCTCCACAGTTTTTTGAATAATCATGCTCAGGCATTTCAAAAAAGGAACTGATCCTTGCAGCTATGTGCTATTCTTGCAGACAGCTCAGCTGAAGTCAGCTAAGGTACCCTCTGTACTATGCCTATTTTCCATTCATAAGTGATTATGGGACCTGGCTTCACCTGAAACCAGCATAGGAAAAGTAAGAAATCTCCCCATAACTATCACTTTGCCCCTTATAGCTACTTAAGTGCCATAATAAAACCACAGCAGAGGCCAGACTGAGGTTTCAGGCCAGGCTTCATTTCCCAGGTAACTGTTGAATTCCCAAGCATATTGCTTCTCTCTCTTCATCCTTTTTTCCTATGATCATTCCATGACTTTACATCAGCACTTTTCCCATCTTGCTTTCTGTACTTGCTGATTTTTATCGCCTTTATTTTGATTTCACGCGCCATCACGGGGTGCTGGAATTTTTCCTTTGTTAGGTCACTAGATGGCAGAAGAGACTCAGTAAAAGCTCTTACTCAGAAAATCGGTAGGACTAAATGTATCTAGCCTTTTTACTTATCATGCGGTCCGCTTGTGGTTTTTGTTGATCAAAATTTCTTGTTACTTTTTTCACCCTGTTTTCAGGATTTTTTGCAATTTGCTTTGGCAAAGGTGGTTTGCTTTTAAGAGACCACTCTGGGCACCTTACACCTCCACTTCCCCGAGTGCCTCCTCCAGGAATAGGCATTCCTGAAGATCATCTTTTCCTAAAATGGTGTCTGCTGGTTCCCCTACTTTTCTAATCACGATTTTATGTTTTGGTGAAGCATTACTGTCGGTAGTAACCTTAGAGAAAGTAGTAGAAAGAATTATGGAATACATAAAATTTAGATGCTGAAAAAACTCACAATAGACAGAGTTGTGAAGAGGGTAGTTGTGTATCCTGCTCATTCTATTTACCTGCAGGTAATATGCGGCTAAAAATTTTTAAAAATTATGCATGGCCTAGAATAGCAACAGCAGTAGCACCAAAGTCTATTTTATTGTAATCTCCACCACCAGTCCACCTCTCAGCTTTTCCTCTGCCTTCAGGATTGCTGGACATAAAAAGGCTTTTTGCAGGCTGATATTGATGGCTAAAGATTTTTGTGTTTGGTGTATATGTTTAGTTTTATAGATTTCAATACACAGCTGTATAGTTTCTAACTCTTTGTCACTTTAGCATAGTAGCTGTACTTTCCTAGATATTATGATAGCTTCTTGGAATTCTGCTTTTTCTTGCTTTTTAGGCCAGCAAGGACACTTTGTTTTCCATTAGAACTTCAAGGGCATAACAAGAAAGCCCCTGGAATAACTACAGTGGGGCAGAACATGGGGGGAAATTACCTAAGCAACTGTTCTTCTAACTGGACAATATTTGATAGGTATACTAATCAACTAACCTTATAAAAACTGCAGAAACACTCTATCTTGTGTGCATTTTGCCATATTGTGCACCTTGAAAGCCTTTCAATTAAGGATTTGCTTATATATTATCATTTTAATGCTGTTTGAGAAAGATATGCGTTTTTTCCAGGTAACAATATACTTTTCCTTAGTTGCCTTGCAGAGGTAAGGGGGAGCAGGAGGAATCATCTCACTGTGAGAGAGAGGGTTAAGACAAACATACTAATAATGATATAACCTTGAGAAGAAGTCCTAGAAAACAGTACTCTTGGAAAAAGGAGAGAGAAACACATTGTGGAGAAAACAATGACAAGACATCCCTATGATAAGCACTCAAGTAAATGGTTTGTTTCTGGAGTATTGATTGTTGCAGTGTCCTGCAAACTCTTTATTTACAAGAAAGAGGGAAGAGCAATGAGCCTTCCTTGCCTTCTAGAGCCACTATTCAAGAGCTTAAATGCTTACTTCTAAATACAGCAAAGTAATCCACTTTGCAGAGCAGTTACCTGCTCACAGTGAGTTGTAAGAGCTTGAACAGAATTTAAAAGGCTCCTTAAAAGAGATTGGATAAGTATAGTGTTCTCAATACCTAAATAAGAAGGTCTCATCATTAGTTTTACTCCAACTGTGAAATGTTTCATCTAACAACATGAGACAGCAGCTACTGACTTTGGGCTGTTCTTCATCTGTCAGATCTATGACTGTTAATGGGAAATTCAGGAAAGGCATACACAAGGTCTGAGCACCTATCCTTCAGGAACGATCCACAAAATACTCTCAAAAAACCTTGAGGGCTCAATGCCCTTCAACAACAATGTACTGTTGAGAGCTTAGATAGATTCCTTGCATTAGCTTTTCTTCATATTTTCTTATATCGTTCTATAAAGCCTGGTGTGTGTTTGTCAACAGAATGAACTGAAGCCCTCAGGAGCAGTACAGGATGGTTGGTGGGTTTGCTGTTGCTGGCAATACTCAGCTTTGAAAACACTCCTCCTTCTGGAAAAATTTTCATAAAAACATTTACACTTGGACATGAAAAAGAGCTTATTCTCCAAAGATAATTTCAGCTAGTTTCAAAAAGTGTATTTCTGTCCTGGAGACCTCAACCTGACTGTTTCCAAAGAAGACTTTGTCAAATAATGGTCAAAAGGAAAAACCTAAAATTCTGGTCTTATCCACCATAGTATTTTCTCTGTTTTTTTTTTAACAGGGAAATGCTAGACTTTAAATAGAAATAGCTTTACTTTCCATAAAGCTTGGTCCCTAAAATTCCTTCAAAATATTAATGCCAAGGGGAAAAACTTTCTTTTCCACTTCTGAGTATATTGCAATCACTATAAAAACATAATTTTTTATCTAAGCATTGCTATTCTGATCTATAAAGACTTTGTCCTTTGCAGATCTTTAAGGATCCAATAGGATGCTAAAAATGTACAAAATTTGTTTCTGCATTAAAAGGTACCTTCACTCCATCCTTATTCTTTAAATAATCCCTAAAATAACAATAAGTAATTCCAGCTGCATCTGGATTTATTTCTTCTCTGAGACAAGGTCTTTGGTCTGTACGAACATCTCCCAAAATCCTACAATGCAAACATCAGGCAAAAATGGCTTCTGCACTAGGTACACTTACTTCCCAAAGGAGGCACTAAAAAAAAAAAACCTTTCTCTATTTTCGGTTCAGGAATACCACATAGRAGACATCCATCCTCCACAGTTTTTTGAATAATCATGCTCAGGCATTTCAAAAAAGGAACTGATCCTTGCAGCTATGTGCTATTCTTGCAGACAGCTCAGCTGAAGTCAGCTAAGGTACCCTCTGTACTATGCCTATTTTCCATTCATAAGTGATTATGGGACCTGGCTTCGCCTGAAACCAGCATAGGAAAAGTAAGAAATCTCCCCATAACTATCACTTTGCCCCTTATAGCTACTTAAGTGCCATAATAAAACCACAGCAGAGGCCAGACTGAGGTTTCAGGCCAGGCTTCATTTCCTTGCATGTGCTTAGGCAAAAAGTTTTTTCAGTCTCTTTGACTCCCAACTAAAAGTGCATGAGGTGGCTGCAGCTGGTGAACTGCATTCTTTTCACGTTTTATGCTTTCTCTGATATGCTTGTTATAGTTCTACACAAATCCAGTCAGGTAGTTTACTCATTAGCCATCAAAGAGAGAGCTAGCCTAATACCTGAGAACTATTTGACTTAGCTGCACTAGTAGTCAGGGAAAAAAACCCAACAAGCACATTATCTGATGAGCATGAATCTATTGAAGAAAGCGTCTGTTGAACCAAACTTGATAATGCTTTCCAAACCAGAGGAGAATGGTAATTCTTCTCCTGGTTTATTTTGGTAGGGGAGATGGAAGAAACCAGTTTTCAAAATACAAGAAATCTTCCACTTGAGGATTATCTTTGCAAATACAGACATTTCAGACAGAGATGGTTGAATCCTAAGGTGCTGATGCAAGTAACTGAGGAACTATTATGGTGACATTGGGAACCTTTACTATTGTCTTTGTAAAAGTGATCTCATTTAGAATTCTTGGAAGACCTTCTTACGTTTACATGTCTGACATGGTTTCAGCTAGGGTAGAGCTAATTTCTTCTCAACAGCTGTTACAGTGCTGTGTTTTGGATTCAGAATAAGAATGGTGAAGATAACACACTGATGTTTTGGGTTACTGCTAAGCCATGCTTATCTTGAGTTGAGGATTTTTGTTTCTTGTGCTCTGCCGGTTAGGACATGCACAAAAGAAACTGGGAGGGTGCACAGCTGGGACAAGTGGCCTGAACTCATGAAAGGGATATTCAACACCACAGAACATCATGCCCAGTATATAAACTGGGGGAGCTACCTGGAAGAGCAGCTGATCTGRGTGTGGGAATAGGGTCTGGCATCCATCAATGAGTGGTGAGTGATTGTACTGTGCATCACTTGTTTTTCCTCTTTTCTATTATTATCATTGTTTAGTATTATGACTGCATTTTACTTTATTTCCAGTTATCAAGGTGTTCTTATCTCAACCTCTAGCTTTACTTTGATTGTCCTCCCCATTCCACCAGGATGGCAGAAGGAGAGATTAGGGGTTGAGCAAGCAAGCTGTGGTGCTTAATTTCCATCTGGGCTTAAACTACAGCAATGCCACAGAAAAAAGGGGGGGAAAAAAATCAAAACACCAAAACACCTGCTACTGGATGTCTTTTTCCTGATTGTGACCAAATAAGACTATGTTGATGGTACTTGTTCTGTCTGATGGCACTGTCTCTGGCAAAACATGTTCTAAAAAACCAATAGGTTTAATTCTGAGTACATTACTTTATCAAGGACAATGAACAGGCAGTAACCTCCTTTCTAGTCTACTTTATGGAAACAAATAGACCAAATTACAGAGAGATTTTGATTCAATTTTTATGGAGCAAACAGAAGAACATGTGTAGAGAACAAGGTCACAACAGACACTGGTACAGGCAATGGTAATCATAGTAGTGCTACCATAAAGGCAGTATAAATTAAGCAGCCACTAACGACATGATATAGAGCACAATACAGATATGACCAGGCCTCTTTTCCTAAGCAAGAGTCTGAATGTGTTACACTTGTACATTATTTGTGCAGTGTAGTCCTCAACTGCTGGTAAAACCACGTGCTGCAATCAGATAATCTCCTGCTTTCTACAACATTTAGTGGCCCACTGCTAGGTCTGCATCCATCAGTTTCATTGCTGGCAATGGATAAGAGACAAAGGTCTCTTTTATTATCAGAGATGGGCCTGTGGGCTTTGTTTACACCGCAGGAATACACTGCTTCTTGGTGGGTTGATACTTGAGTTTTATATATGTATGTTTTCTGAAGAGACTCATATATTCCTCTAGAATCAGTGAGATCATTCAGGGTTAGTATTTTGTTTTAACCAGTCTTAGTCCTGGTTTCTTCACCTCAAGTCTAGATAGACCAGGACTGAACATCTATGTCTCTCATGATGCTGCTGGCAACACCTGTGGGGCTGAAAAACTGTCAAAAAAGATAAACGTTTCGTAAGTGTTTGTGTAGGGAGAGGATGGGAGGCAATTTCATTTGGAGATTTTGTTTGCTTAGTTTATAACTAGTCAGATTGATAATGACCAAAAGTGAAAGAAAATATTGATTTTGCACTATCTTGTTCAGCTCTGCACTACATTGGGTCTAGGACTGGCTGATAAGGTGTAGATGGCTCTGTGCTAGATCTCCACTGTAAGCCAATATAGGTGCTGCCATTAGAGCTCTTCTGAAATCAAGGTCAGAAGTTATGGAGCTGCTCTTGCTGGAGCCCTTCAGCACACAAGCACACGGGAAGTGGTATATTGCTTTTATGTGGCAAGGTTTTGGTAATGGGGAGCTGCATGTTTGACCTCAGTGAAAAGAGACAAGGACTGTCCCCATGTTAGACACAGCAAGCTCCAAAATGGACCCACCATTGAAGTCTGCATATTTTGTATATGAAAATACCTCCACAGACTGTCTATGTACAGCTATGGAAAATATTCAGGTTATAAAATTGGTCTGAATGTCCCACCAGACTGGACATGAAAAAGAAAACAGTAAACAAATTCCAAGTGCTGTCTGTTAATAAAGCATTACAARTAACATAAACAATACTGATATAAATATTGCACTTTATACTAGCCCTCTGTCTCATAAGAAACAGAGAACAAGCCAGCTGAACAATATTATTTAACAAAAAGGGGGCTAAATAAACCAGTCTGACCCTTCTAGTTAGTGTGATCATAATCTATTCTATTTTTTCTCATGTAAACTCTAAGAGTCTTTAACGATAAAGTTTGGTTTGTTTTTTTTTTCAGCTACCTGCATTGCAGTGTGTTCTTGAATAGCTAAAACCTGCCTGGTAAAGTATAAAGAAGGAAAAGGACATCTGCAGTGGCAGGCTTTTTTTCTATTCCTGTATGCATTTCTACAGAGCTCACGGAATCACAGAATTGTTAGGATTGGAAGGCACCTCTGAAGATCACCCATTCCAACCCTCTTGCCTAGGCATTTCAACCATGCTGGCACCAGGGCTGCCCTGTGGCTCCACTTGGGCTCCACTCTCAAGAAGTTTGGGCGCAACCGAACTAGAAATGACCAACCTCAGAGCTGTTGTGCTGCTGTGAATGTGTTAGAAGAGCTGGGTTTGGGGACAGCTTTTCAAGCATATCTCACTTACAGGCAGCTTTTACATGCTTATCATCAAGCACTTTGCATCCTGGCACGTGTGGCCAGAATGGCCAGAGAGGTCAGAATCCAGAGTCTTGTATACATCTGATACTTGAATGGGATTTTCACTCCTTCCAAACTGACTATGTATCAATGGTGTTCTCTGGGTAAGCTTGTCAGAAGAAGATTTTCAGAGTTTAGGTTTATGAGCTGTGGTGGTCTCTGCCATCAGCCAAGCCTTTTTTCAAATGTACTTTCCTCATCGGCATTTTTTTACTTAAAAATGGCTTTAAGGTTGCTTCAGTCTGCCAGAGCATTGGAATCTTGTGATTCTTCCATAAACATATGTCAGGAAAGAAAATAATTTCAGGGAACAGCAAACAACCAGCAATTATGCGCATGGGGCGTGCTGGATTGAATGAGAAACATTCCCCGGGTTGGGAGGTCCATGTGACAGTTTTGTACCTCTCATCAATTAGTAATAAAGTATCCAAAAGTATCCTGAGATACACCCGCAGCTCTGGGCCAGGAGTACTGCCTGTTCCTCTGGATTTCAGCTCTAGTCAAGGACAAACTGGCAATTCACAGGATTTCTGGGAGAAACGTAAATCTTTATGCCATGGAATTTATTGTAATGATATGCTCTCAAGAGATGAATGCTACAATTAAAAAGAAGTTTGAAATCTCCAGACTGAAGGATCCTAATCACTAATCCATCATATGTATGCTTTTAGGCTGTTTCTAGTCATCATTTACTAGCAACATCTGAAAAATCCCCTTCATGCTGCTTACACTGTGAGATTGTAATGATCCATATGGCATTGGTGACATACTGACATATGCTTTAGCATATGTTGTGAAAGCTTCTGAGTCTCAGTCTTCCCCTGAGGAGTAAAGGTGGAGAGGCAGGGAAGAATGTGCATCTCCAAGCATAGTGGATGCCTTCTCCTACTTGAGTGTTTGTGGTTTCAGCAGATACTTCTTTAAGACTGTGGTGCCTTTTTAAGATTTTCAAACCTCTTTTCTGTCCTTCATGTCTGCTCTGACTCTTTTGTGAAGGAACTTGCCAAGGTCAGTGGGCTCACACCTCTCTGCAGCATCCATGGAATGGGGACTTCCCTGTTCCTCTCTCAATCTCCCTCTGATGCTTTTCTGTCTATTTCTGTTCTCTCCTCTGTGCTTCCCTGTGTTTCCTTGTCTCTCTTTTCAGAGGCCATAGTGTGCTGCTGCCTCCCAGCTGAGTGTTTTCCCTCTGGAGGACAAGAAGGAGGGCAAAGGGGTGCCACAAGAAGGAAGGGGGGGTAGGGAAAGGAGCCATGGGGCACACAGTGTGGAGTGGGATTGGAGTGAGGGCTTTGACCACGTGTGGAGCACTCAATTTCAGAGCTGTCTTTGCAAAACAAGAACCTAAACACTGTTCATGAGCTCAGGTCTGTCATACCCCAATAGGATTTTCAGTACTGTGTCCCCTGGGAATACACAGAAATATCTAAAATTTCTCACCAGCCCAAAGGTAAAAGACAACAGCAGCTAAGAAGTCCTGGAAAGTGGACCTGAAAAACAAAATTCAAAACAGTGGAAAATCAAAACTTCTGTACTATAGTTCCATGCAGCTATTATTTTCTGAGACAGAATTTTCAGAACACACCTTGGTTTTCCATATGATGGCTGAGACCATCACTCATTTTTGGTTGTGTTCTGTGTTTGGACTTTCCAACCTGTTGCAATTATTATGTGTTACACAACTGATACATGACAGGTTTGTTGCTGCTAATCAACCAATTTATTTAAAGCTACACTTTTTCCTGACATAGAAGGTGGCAAAGGCTTAAATTTAAAACTAGCTTTCAGACAAGATTTTAACAGTATGCATGTCCAGAAAAATGTGTAAAAACTCCCATCAATATTGAAACTTTGACTCCTCTGTGTCTCATTGTGAATCTCTTATAGATGTATATATTTAATTTTGTTGTCTGATATTTTCTGCAGTTCTTGTGTCACCTGGTTTCCAAAAAATAATTTTAAATTTTAAATAATTAAAACCAGAGGGATGGCTGGAAATGTTTTTCAGAGTTGGAATTAATTTTTACTTTGTCAACTTCTTTACTTCCTGGGTGGGTGTTTGTTTATTTGTTTTGTCTACCACAATATCTCTTCACACAGCTAGAGTATACTTACTGTAATGAGAAACACTCCAGAAAGAAAGACTTGAAACTGTTATGTATCCATGGGCCAACCGCTTTGTGGGAATGACTGATCTCACTTTGAGCTTCCTGTTATTTAATTTTAAGTTTTCCGAGCTCAGGTTTGCAAAGCATCGGAGAAGTGACAAGCACAACATTTGAGAGAAGATGATAGAAGAGTAAGTGCACTCACTTTTCATCAAGTGAGTTTTCTGCAGTTATCATTTTTGAGCCCAAAGAGGCCTATTACTTAAAATACCCATCTCTGGAAAGCTCTAAGCTTCAACGTGAAAATGGAGTATTCCAACACTCCAAATTTTGTGTAGGATTTCACAGAGGCACATTTGGTCTTTTGTCACCTCATCATTTCTGGCTGATTGAAAACTCATCTCCAACCTCTTCATTCTCTGACAATATTGGGAAATTCATCTACTTTCGAAACTTCTGTCACCTTCTAAAATTTCCTCTTTTAAAAAACTATTGCTTCCTTGCCCCTCTTCCCTGGATTTGAGCTGACTTTGTTCCACTCATGTCCTACTGACTCAGCTGTGTGCTTTTTCTGTAGGTGCCTATTTAAAAAAAATGCTTTTCTGAGCCCATCAGCTACATTGCATTCTATTTTCTAGTTCCTTCTCACAAACCTGTTGAAGAGTTCAGCCTTTCTGAAAATTAAGCACATTGGGATCATCCAGTCACAGTCATTCCTAGGTTTTTGTCTTCCCTAACTTACTGATGAATTTCATCTTTCTCCTGTTTTTCTAGTCTATTTTTGAATAGGGAGCAGTAAATATATGTAATTAAGTGTCCATGTAACTAATATCTGACCATAAAAGGGGGAGAAGACCATGCCAAGCATTTGGAAGGAAGCTTTCCTGTCTACTGCTCTGTGAGAGAGTCATAACAGTGTTCCAAATGCAAGCAGAGTCAGAGAAGCCACAATAACTTCAGAGAACTTTTGACTGTAGCTGAGGTGTGATGTGTTATTGTTAAATGGTGAAGTAATAGATCTGTATATGAAAAACATTGATTCGGTATGGAAAAAACATAATGTACGTGGGTTCTTGAGATGCCACAGTCGGAAAAATTATGGGAAGGAGACTGCATGTAACAGATACTGTGTAGGCTTAGATGTTTGACACAGTCTTTCCAAGGTCACTCTGAAGTGAGATTGAAAATATCCACAGTAAATACATGCTTATACAGGACTAAACAACTAAGATATTCTCTTACTTGATTTACATCCAAATTAATGAATAAAACCTTTGGGTTTTGCCTCTTTTTCCCTGAAGACACTCGAAGAATGACATCAGTATCTGAACAATGAAGCTTTTGGAGCTTAAGTAAAGAGATCTCTATCTAAGGATTTCAAAATGGATTTTTTTCAGAGGGTTAGTTATATTTTATTGAAAGAGAAAAATCATAACTGGAAGATGTGGTAATGTAAAATTATATTGAGGAGTTGATGATGTGGCAATCACAAGTTACTCTCACACTGGAACCCTGAGGGGCTGAATGCTTGTTACTACCCTCAGTGGCAGTGCAGTTTACAGACTGGTGAGTTTTGTCATCCTATAAGAAGAAATACTCTTCTGTTTTGGTTTCAGCTGGGATAGAGTTAATTTCCTCTCAGCAGCTGTTACAGTGCTGTGTTTTGGATTCAGAATGAGAATGGTATTGATAACACACTGATGTTTTGGTTTTCTACTAAGTTGTGTTCATCCTGAGTCAAGGATTTATTCAGTGTCATGCTCTGGCAGTGAGTAGGAACACAAAGGACAGATGGGAGGGACAGATGACTTAAATACTCTAGAAAGAAAGGCTTGAAACTGGTATGTATCCATGGGCCAACCACTTTGGTGGCTGGCCTATGGATACATACCAGTATCAAGCCCAACTGGCCAAAGGGATATTCCACACCATGGAACATCATGTCCAGTGTATAAACTGGTGGGAGTTACCTGGAAAGGCAGCTGATCTAGGTGTGGGAATAGGGTCTGGCATTCTTCAGTGGGCAGTGAACAATTGCATTGTGCATCACTTGGTTTTTCCTTTTTACTAATATTATTATTATTTGCCATTATTACTGTATTTTATTTTCAAATTCTTTTTTAATCATTAGACTGTTTTTATCTCAACCTACAAATCTTACCTTGATTCTCCTCTCCATTTTACAGTGTGAGGGTGAGGAGGAGAGAGTGGAGGTTGAGGGAGTGTCTGTGTGGTGCTTAATTTTCAGCTGGGCCTAAAACCACATTTCCCCTCTTCCCTCTAATATGAGAATGTGAGCTGTAGATATAATTTCCATAGATTGATTCGTTTGTGTTACAGTAACTTGCTTTTGCTTTCGTTTTTAATTCTGCTTGCCAAAAAACCGGAACAATCTGCTGTCGTTTGGCCAGGGATTAGAAAGAAAGGGGTGAGTGGAAGAAACAAAGTAGAGGGAGTGAAAGAAAGGTAGCAGAATCAAGTAGGAGCATTACATTTGTAGGATCAGGATGACAAAGTGGAAATAAAAATCAGAGAAGAAACTACTAGGACATTAATAAAAATAAAATTGAAAACCCCAGGAAAACAAATGCAAGCCACAACTGCAATTACCAATTTTTTCCCCTATGTATTAAAACTCTTTCTATGGTATATTTCCTGGTGAGGAAAAAAACGACAAAAGGAGAGCAGATGATTCAGATTAAGAAAATCTTGGACCAGTTCTAGCCTACACAAATGGATGAAAATCTTCAGTACCTTGCTATGATCAATCCATAGACCTGCTCAGTAAGAAAGCCAGAAGGAGCTGCTTGTCTCAGAGTAACAGAGATATCTTTCTAAACTGTTAACTGGCAAATACAGTGAAAGGGTTCAGTCGGGATGCCCTGCGCTTCTTCAACTTGGGAACATACTGATGAAGGTCCATTAAAGCATTTCTTTGGCGTACTTCCAACAATCTATTAAAACTGCCACAATAACTGCCACTGTTTCAAAATTAAGACTTTGTAACCAAATACTTCAGAGACTTCATGAGTAATAATTCTTGTTACTCTGATTAATACAGGAAAGCCATAAATATGTTTATTAGTCAACAAAAAATGCCTGTTTAAAAAGTTCATCTACTTGTGGCTTTCAGTAATGGGGAAATACTGATTTTTTTTCTTTTTTTTCTGAAATTTAAGTCCTCTGGAAATGCCTTTGCAGACAGATGACAGGATGTTGGATATGTACCGTCTCAACCAGGATCGTGCCAAATGTCTTGGCTTGTCACCATGTTCAAGACCATGGTGAATGTTGCACAGTAAATGTAATTCAGAGTTTCATTAAAGATTTTATAGAATTTATATGAGGAAACATCTAATCCAGCTGTTTTCCCATAATTCAGTGAAATAATGGTCTCCTCAACTAATGCTTTTTCTACGTCAGCCCTTTGTGTATGTAGGCATGTGGGGCACTTGGAGGCTGTTAAGGAATGCATTAATTTTGTTTTTATGTGCATCAGAGTAGTCATTTTTCAAGTATATATCATCAGAGGCTTGCCTAAAGGCTTTATCTTTTTGTTTACTTCAAGTTATTTCCTTTTATCTTGAATTTAAATGGACCTTGCTTTGTTATTGTTGCTTTATTTTCTAAGTGTACATTCCAGATATTTATCATTGTCTGTTTCCTATTTTCCAGTGCTGCTCTCTTAAATGGTAATGTACAGTATATTCTACACTGGGACTGGTGGAGACAATTTTTTTTTCTGTAAAAGCTGTAAAATGGAAGATTTGTCCCTCCACCACAATAATGTGTCCTTGGGTTTTACTTTTCTCAAATCACATTTTCAGATGGATCAATAATTGTCAGCATTTCTCTAACAACCTGTATTTCAGGAACTTAAAGCACTTTAAAAATCCCTGTGACCAGAGGCCTGAGAATGCCCTGAAAATGTTAGTAATACCGTGGTGTGCTATTTTCTTCCACATGCAGGGCTACATGAGCATACTTTCAAACTGAAAGCAGCACAACCAACTCATCATACTTTGGCTGCAGTACTAGGACTGGAACAGAAAATGCAGATGTGGTTGTCTACAGTCCATGCACAGCACCTAAGAAGAGGACTGCAGAGGTTCATTTGTGGGATTAAAGGGGAGAAGGGGGTTACTGGAGTCAGATGGGGAGCTGAGGTTTTTGATCAGGGTTATTATACAACAGTAGCAGAGTAAGGAAAAGCAGTTGTAGGGAAAAAAGCTTGTTATTTGTTTGAACCACATTATTTCAGCAAAAATCCTTTAATTTGACCTTTCTCATTATGTCTATAGTATACCAATGCAATATGTATGCTATTTTCTGATATTCAGCTCCTTTCACTATTTTTTTAGATGCAGCTTTAAGTTACTTGGCATTTCTATTTACTTATTCAAGCTCCAAATGTTCAGTTGGAAGCTTTCAAATGAAAGCTGATACACTGACAAAAAAAAAAATGATACAGCTGAAAAAACAACCAAAACAAAACCAAAAATGAAAGGTAGAGGGATGGAAAAAAAGTTTTCTTTTTTTTAGTTGAAATCCTTGATTTGAAAACAGCTGCTGAAAACTGGGTCCAGAGACCCCAAAAACAAAAGTCCTTTTTTGAAGTGTGAGAGACTTGGAAGATCCAGCTAAAATAATTTATTTCATGGTCATATTTCTTTACTTTGAATGATTTAACATGTTCTGGAATAGAAAGCAGTTGGTGAGCAATGTCAGCCCTAGATACAGCAAATGAAAGAAATGAGGATGTTTGGTAAACTGTACTTAGTGATTACATTCAGGAAATTCACACTTTTCCACTCAAATATATTTGCTTCACCCTAATACAAACTATCCTTTAATATCTGTTGCTGAGGGCTGTTTCTAGGACAATAGTTCCTGCAGCCCTTATCCTGAACTGACTTTTCCCTGGTGAATTTACTTGCTTTTGGTACTTGTGCTCCTGAAACTTTATTGCAGGATGTAAATCACACAGAACAAACAGCAAATCTCCAAGGGATTTTTTGTTTCCTGAGGGTCCAGTGTTTCTACACTCACTGATTTTCTTCCCTTTCAAATACTACTTTGAGCTGCATCCAGTACTATTATTGACATAGTTTGTTCCCTGTTATGAGAACTGTTAGACTGAAAGCTTATCCTTTGTGCATCTCTTTATTTGTCAAACAGGGGGACCATTCTCTCTGGAATATAAGTATTTTGCAGCAACCATGGTGCAGGAGAAGCTCTATTTAGTGAACTTGCAAACTGAGGAAGGACTGAAAAATAGATTACTAAACAAATAGTATCTTGCAAAAATAAAAGAAAAAAAAAGGAAGAAATTACCACTTTAACACATTCCACTTCCCAGGAAAATTCCAGCTTTTGATGACTCTTTGTCCAATAAAATCCATTTACTAAGCTGAGCAAGACTCTCCATGCTGTGGCTGTCTATTCCAAATGGCTGACTTCCAGCAGTTTTGCTGAGGGTGGAAATCATCTGATATTACAGCACAGAGAGAGAGAGCAGTGCATCAGCAGGACATAGGGGATTAGAGAACCAAATGCCAGTGTTTTTGGTGCAGTTTGAGAGACAGCACAGGTTGAACTAAAGCATGATTTTTTTGGTAACCATCTTTTATCCAATGGGCTATTTTTAAGCTCTAAAAATGTAAAAGATGCGCTTATTAGTTACAGCTTGTTAAATAAGGCCTTGAACAGCTCCAGTCTCAGTCAAACGGTTCAGCTCAGGAATGAAGGAGGAAGACAGAATCACAGAATTAACTAGGCTGGAAAAGACATCTGGGATCACTGCATCAACCTATGGCCCAGCACTCCCTTGTCACCTAGACCATGCCACTGAGTGCCACAGCCAGTCTTTCCTTAAACACCTCCAGGGATGGTGACTCCACTGCCTCCCTGGGCAGCCCATTCCAGTGCCCAGTCACCTTCTCTGTGAAGAACTTTTTCATAATGTGCAACCTAAAGTTCTCCTGATGCAGCTTAAGCCTGTGTCCTCTTGTCCTGGCAGTGGTTCCCTGGAATAAGAGACTGATCCCCTGGCTGCACCCTCCTTTCAGGCAGCTGTAGAGAGACCTTACACATCTTTCTGATGAGGGCCTATGACATGCTGGAATATTCTGCTCTGTGTGTTAGCCCCATGCTGCACTTTTCTCAGAGACAGGCTTCAGCCCAACGAGCTCGCAACACTTCACATTTTCTGACCAAGATGTACTTTCCAAGTCCACTTCTCTCTGTCTGAACAGCAGCAAAACTTCTCACCAGATAGTGTAGTGCAAATACATTTACTATAGAGTTAAATTGAACGTTTACTGCATGGTTGACATAAATCTTCCTCTTTACCAGCTAAAACTTTGCCCATCCTCTCTGCGACCCTCTAGATGTGGTAGCTTGCTCTCTAGACTAGATATTAAACCCTGCATGAGGATTTGGGCTCAGCTTTGTAAGTCTTCCATGCTGCAGTGAGGTTGCAGCTGATGTCAGTCAGATGTGGGTAGGCCTCTGGTGTCTCCCACATCACATCCAAAGAAGAAGCATGTTCTTTTATGAGTCAGCATGGAGGAATCACACAACATCTGAGTTTATTAAAGCATCAGAACATATGATTTACAAATACCAGTGGCCAACTGAATTAGAAAAAAATCCTTGCTTGACTCTGCAGTGAGGACACTCCACTTAACACTACAGTCTGTCAAGTTAGGACCCTCTACATGGTTCCGTGCAACATTAGTGAGACCTCAGTTTTTTCCATTACCAGAGAAAATATTTCCAGAAGTGGGGTGGGGGGAGTACCTTGACTTTTCTGCAGTCATTATTTTAAAATTACTGTAATCAAAATCATTAAAGTCTTTTGAACAACTTTCATACACTTCACATTGCAAGCATTTATGAGAAAAAAGGGATAATCTCTATATAATTAACATGGGGAAAAAGCAGAATTGAATAAAATTACTCAATGTGAGTAGGATTGGTTTAACATTTTTATTTCTCATAACTCATGCTGTCAGTAGTGAAGTCTTCTCAGTAATAAGAGAAACTTCAGCCCTTCAAACATTAATTGGCCATCATGTGAATAAACTCTGGCAGGTAGTTAAGCATCACACAGCTGTTTTCTCACTTTGCCCCTTCCCCCAGTGGAATGGGGGAGGAACAAAGGAAGTGTATTGGCAATAAACCTTTCAGATCCAGCTAAAAATTGTTCATTAAGTGAAGAAGGAGTGGAAGAAGACAGAAATACATTGAAACAAAACAAGTGGTGCAAAACCACTCACCGCCTCTCACAAGCAGACTGAAGCAAAACACAGCCAACCTATCGTCTCTAAACCCCCTCCTCTTTGCTTTGTTTCATTGCTGCCTGTAGCACGATAGGATGTGGAATATCTCCTTGGTAACTCAGCTCATCTGCCGTGTTTTGTCCCCTTTCAACATCCTGCCCACCCCCAGCCCCCTCACTGGGGTGGCAGCGGGAGAAAGAGAGAAGCCCTGGATGCAGGGAAAACACTGTTCAGCAAGACAGGCAAGACAGCTGTGTTATCACTATTGTATTGGCCACAAATCTGGAACACAGAACTGTACAAGCTGCTACAATTAAGAGAATTAACTATATCCCAACCAGACTCAGTACTCTTGTTTTTTTAAATTATCTCCACTGCAAATTTCCTTCACTGAATTTTCATAGCTGAAAAGGGAGACACCATCATGTTTTCTGTGAGGGAATTGCAGTACAAAACTGCTTTGGCCCCTCCAGAAGTATGGCACAAGTCCTACACTAGCCACAAGACCAAGCCCATGAACAGTAAATCTCACATCATAGTCAGAGCTACTAACAGCTCCACGGTGGGTGAAGGATTAGAGTACAGTGAATGGACTGTCAGCTGGCCCAGATCAGCTCAAAAAACCTTAAACTTACGTGTGGTTTCTGCTGATAATATTTTCTCCAGACTCAGAAACCACCATGTCATTCCCTGGAGGAGGTAGCTCTGACATAAGGCAGACATTGCTGAACAGTCTAACAGGCAGTAAGCACATCTACTTTCCGTTTAACATAGCATCTTTTCTGAGATGACCCCAAGCTGCCAATGTTTGCACACTTTATCATCCCCACGGCTGCTTTCCAAACAAGACAAAACCCAGAAGAGAACATAGTTGCTGACTGTTGGTCCTACACAGCCATGGGTGGAAACATGTTTAAACACGAGAGCTGTTTCCCATGAGGACCAATGGGTAACCATCATTGCAAGAAGGGGCCCAGTAACATGGACCATTAAGATGTTGTGTAAGGGCATTAAAGGATGCAAAATTTTGTGCCAAAGTACTAGGTTGTATCCTCAATGTACTGCTAGTCTAATTCTGTTTTCTTTTATAAATTTGATATGAATTTGCATTAATTTTAGTGGGACATGATCATTTAGGGAGTTTTTGGAATGAAAGCTGAAATTAAGTATAATGATGTGGCACTAATAAATGAAAGCTGACCTGTCACTGAAGCAAGGCAATGCAGGAGTATTCAGGCTCTAGAAATATGTGCTCAGGTAACAAATAATAATACTACTAATAATTACAGTTCAAGAAATTTTGACCACTTACATCTTAAGTTTTATTTTTGCGTCTGTGTGAGTTAATAGGACATAAATCAGTAAGAAAGTGGCATAAATTTCTCTTCAAATTATTGAATTTGTGTACATATGTTGTGCTGAAAGAAAATGAGCTGGATTAAATATTGCTTTCAAATTCACTCAAATAATGTCTAGGCATCAATTATTTTATGTGACTGCCAGGTAGGTGCTTGTAGGCACTTTTGGATTTGGTTTCCCTTCTTAATCAATGAAAAAACATGTTAAAGGCAGAAGAAAGAAGATAATTTCAGTGATTCCATTGACCTAAAAAGCTAGCACTGGCTACCAAGAGAAAAAAATGGGAGTCTGACTTCTTAAGTACATCTGAATGAACACGAATCACTTAAGATTGGGCTATCAAACACCTTATCAAGTGCCCATACTTTATACTTGTGAACATGATTTGTTGTTAGTATGATACAAGGCAGGTTTTCTAAAACGAAGCAGTAGGGTCTATTAAGGCTTCTCTATTTTGCAAAACAAATTGCTAACATCAACCATTCCAAACGTACAAGTTGCTTCATAGTTTCAAAATTATAGTGGAATTTGTGACTTCAAAATGACAGATGGATTTATCCACATGGATTCTACCAATTTCAAACATGGCAAAATGGTTAGGTGCTTTGGTTAACACTAGGAAACTTTTCATTTTTTTTAAATCAAATCTAATACTATTTGATCTTGGATTTGTTTTTCTTGCAGATGTTTCAAACTGACAAGGAAAGACAGTAGTGCCTAACCCTCTGTTCAATTATGCTGCCTTTTCCTATTTATACTAAAAACCAAAATAACAATAATAGCTTTTGAAGCATTATTATATTCCTAAAAGCCAAAGTGAGGTCTGTTTGAGTTTACTTAATACACCCTTTTTATCTGAGGACACAAATACATGCTGCATAATTGTGAAACACAGCTACTGAAAGGAAGATCATCAATCTGGGGTTGAAATGGTCTAAAAACTCTGCTTTGTCCAAATTAGCAACATGTGTTGTATTTTCATCTTCATTTGCATATATTAAAAGCTACTAATGCAAAACACATTCCCCTTTGTGGAGAATAAACTATGTAAATGCAATTTATATCTTTAAATTGGACATGAAAATTGAATCCATTCAAACATAAAAAGGTTTTTGTGCACTGAATATTCCTGAGGTGGTTTAAAATGCTTAAAATAAATATTAAGCAGATATCAGAAAAACTTGTCCTCTGCATCACAAAAGCTGTTTTAAAACGATAATTTAAGTGCCTAATTAATATTGACTACTCTGGAATTCTAAACTCTTAATTGTGCAATCTATACAGGTGGCAGGCACCGATGGAAATAGAATGCAAATGGGCAAGGTAAAGGTATATTATAAATTCTCCTGTATTAAAAAATACTTGTCATGAAATAAATTGATACCAAAGAGAGTTTTCTTCAGGTCTTCAGCTCCTAAGTTTCCTGAAGGCAAAGGTTGTGTAATTTGCTAAAAAAGCCTTTTGTTTGAAAGGATTGTGTCAGTAGCACACGGTCAAATGCTTGTTCTCCAAAAGAAGAACATATTGAAGCTCAGCCCCAAGTGCTGCAGTGTGAGGTTGCCACACGGTAGCTGTTTAGGCTTGTGCCTTTTTTTGGCCATTAGCTGTTTCAGCTTCCAAGCTGACCCATACCTCAGAACCTGTTAAACTCCACCAGAGGAAACTAACCTGTTTCTACATTTTGTTTTTAACTTCTGAAATGAAAGCTGGACTGCATGAAATAAGGTGAACTTCTCAAAATGTATACCGATTTGTTTTCTAGATAAATGAGGCAGAGAGAAGAAAAAACCCTCATATCTCTGTAATTACAAGTTCTCTATGATTTTCTGAAGTGCACTTAAATGTACCTCAAGGACTATAACATGCTTTTATACAATTGCTCATCTTGCCTTGCTTTGGCCAATTCTCCTTATCCTCAGTAATGGATTAGTTTGCATCTAGACTACAATCATAATTCTCATGTTATTTTTCTGAGCACTACACTTACTAAAAAATTGTGTTTTGCAACTTCAGCTTAATGCAAAGCTAGTAGCTGCATAATGTTTAACTTGATTATGTGCCCATCCAACTGAAAGCAAGTGTGAGGAAATCAAGACCAGAAACATGAGACCCAGGCTTAATGAAATTAAACTAAGCTACTGGTGGGGTGACATTTGTAAGCTGATGATGATGCTTTCCAGGCTGAAGGTGCTGGGTCTGCTCATAAAGGAAATTAATTGATTTGGACTGTGGGTTCTGTCATGACCCCTGAAAAGATTAAAATGTAAGAGCTAAAGTGTGATACAAGGTCTGATAGGTGTTTGCCTGGCATTAGAGTGTAATGATGTCAGAGCTTGAAGAGGAGAAAACAGTGCTTTGGAAACTGTTTCTGATCTGAAGGAGTGGCCCCCAGGGACGTGGTGTACCAGCATCAGTTTGTCTGTATTTATATACATACTTGGTGTTTCAAGCCAGGCTGAGTGTGGTACACACTAGAAAAAGCCACAAGCCAAGAGAGTTCTCACACTCTCAAGGTATTGATTATTGATCAGTATTAATTGACCTGAGAGTCAGGCTACCATTAAAAGTAGAAATTGTTATAGAAAGTGTTGAAGGCAATCAGCGGTTCTTAAATAAACACCTTAATAGTTACCTATATACAGTACATTCACCCAAGTGTGAATTAATCCAAATTTTTTATTGCACATTCTAATCACAGAAGGTACATGTGGTCTGAAGGTGCAATCATTCATAAACTCTTAATCTCTCTTGTTTATAAAGGAAGACAAAAATTACCTGCAGAGGTAATCATTGTAAATTGGCTGTTCTTAACATTTGTATGCACTGTTGCCAGGAGGCAAAATGTTCCTGTTTCCATATTATCAAGTCTAGATTGTTTTCATACTTCTTGTAGACATAGAAGTCAAATAAGTAAATTGCAATGACAAACTTGACAAACTATTTAATAGCTGTTTAGCTTCTAATACGTTCAAGTCCAATCCTGGAATTTATGTAGTCTGTGAAAAAAGGAAGATAAGAAAACTATTTTCTTTTGAAATGTTTAAAATTTATAGCAGAAAGCTGTTTCTCATTGCTCACTGAAATTATTTAAGGCTTAATAAATTACTCTTCTGGTAAAAGTAAAACAGAACTTCATGATTTCTCAAATCATATTAGGTTTGGACAGGAGTTATAACAGCTTTTAAAAGAGCTTTTTAGTGCTCCAGCAGCTAATTAATTAATTAATTAATTAATAATTTTGGAATAGAGAATCTGCATCTTCTTGAAGTTTTTTGTTGTATCACTGTTGGCTATCTTTTAAGTGTGATTCTTGTTGTATAGGTCACAATATTTAGGAAAGTTCTGAAAATTCTAGTAAAGAGCATTTTGAAAGACTATGTAACTCTCAATATTTTAACTACTCCTATGTTACAGTAATCATACACTTCCTCGGTACAACCTGTAGCAGGATTACAGCGTGAGAAAAATGAGGGAAATAATTCTAGCAAAGCAGTTTTGTATGCAGCCTATCTTATTTCACTGGTGCAAAAATAAATGGTAATAATATAATGACACCCAAGTGCATTGAAGCACAATTCAACAAATGTTGCCAGCTGGCTCTTGAAAGAGCTTCTAGGGTATACATTTCTCCATGTGGCTCTTTCAGTTAAGCATGGGAATAACTGATAGTGTCTTTAAAGATGCCTGAGGCTGAGCCTTTTAAGATAACAGCTATGAGGAGACGCCATGTGATTCTGTTACAAAAACAATATGGAGTGACCTAACAGCCACCGCAGAAGGCATCACATGGAGAGAAAGCTGGATCATTAGCTGTCCTTGGTGACTCACCTCTAAACCTGCTGGGCCATTTCTTTTGGCGTGAGACAAAGAAGGGCAGAGATCACACAAGTCTGTGGCAAGCAGGGTCATCACCAGGACCTCTTGGTGACAGGAGAGCAGGAGGCAATGGTGGATACCAAAGAGCAAGAGAGCATCTCTGAGCTGCAACATGTTGTGGAAGAAGACGAAACTGAGGGTAGGATGGAGGATGAAGACCAGCGCAATCACAGCAACTAGGTGGAGATGGGGAGACTTTTCAGGGGTGAGAGCCCACACTTTGCCCCAGGGAGAGGGGCATGCTCACAGAAGGAATATATGAAGCGAGAAAGAAGGGGTTGTCATCAAGTTTAACTATTATAAACCTGCAATTTTATTTGTACAAGAAGGAAACAGATTCTTTCACAGAATGGGACTTCTAAGAATTGAGATTTAGCAAATCTGAGTGCTGCAGACCTCTTGGCCCTGGTGCAGTGGAAGCCGTGGGAGAGATAAACTCAAGGCAAGAACAAAAGTGAAGCTATCATGTCTGGTCACTCTGACCACTCTGAGGAGAGGAGATGTAACAGGGACATTGCTGGCACAACAGAATGTAACAGGGACTTGATAACAGAAAAGATTCTGTTGCTAAGGGAACAGGGGCAAAGGGGTCTGAGTGGAAAATTTTGTTCAGAAGTTAGAGAACTATAAATATGGGTGATTAGTGTAATAAAGTGACTTTTGCTTGCCTGTGTCCTTCAATCACTGCAGAGGTGTAAGCAAAATTCTGATGTGTCAGTTCTGGCACAGACCACATATTTCTTGCCCAAAAATCTGACAGAAAATCTAGTAATATTCTTGTGAACTATCCTAACCACTCCTCTGTGGCATGAGTGATCTAGTAAATTTGCTGTGCCCAGCAGAGAGTGGCCTAATGATAGTTTAAAGTGGCTCCCCTGAAGCAGCTGAAAAATGAGCCCAAGCAATACCTCACTAGGCCATATGTGTGTAACTTACATTCTTCCTCTCCTCCCCACTCTTCACAAGGACCCTCAACCCTCTCTGTCTATAAAGAGCAGCCAGCCTTCTCCCTTCCTACCTTCACTCACAGGACATGCCAATGGTGTCCCTGCAAATCACCCTTTGTATAGGGACTCTTGGGCCTGGCAGGATTACAGTTCGTAGCCTAAAAAAACAGGAACAAAACTCAGAACCTTCAGAAATCCAAAGTTGCTATATTTCAGCTATAACTAACTATCTATAATTTTGATATTTACTATTCCCAGCTATTTTTTTATATAAAAGATTGGTTTGGAAGATGACTGTTATAAATGAGGTGACCCAAATTTGAATCAAAATCAGATTTTATTAAAAAAATTGATTTCGGAAAAAAATTGAAAAGATGTCAATCAAAAAGAAAATAACAAACACAAAGAAAATAACAAACAGTCAAATTCGGCAGTGAAACCGGCAGAGTTTCCAG
>QVAJ01000151.1:1752524-1813350 GCA_003546035.1 Mixornis gularis | reverse complement strand
GCAGCTGTTGCTGTCGCTGCTGCTGTGTGCCCTGCGAATTCCTCTCCCCTCACTTGAATTGATACATACGATATTTACAACAATTCCCATCCCCAGATTAATATATATGATATTTATAACATGACCAATACGACTTTTCTCCTTAAGCAAGGCCTTTAGTTGCAAGGTTTGTAATTTAATTACAAAATTCTCATGCCATTACCATTAGTGTGTCTGTCAGAATTAAAAATTATTTTTGTCTTTTACCTAGTATGTAAATTTTTTCCTGGAACACAATAAGAACTCTGTTTTACTCTTACAAATTCAAGCACAAGATTCCCAGCCAGCTTGATTTTAATTTCTTTTGGCTATAATATATTACCCCAAATATATTGCAAATCTATTACCTGTAAGAGAGATGAAAATTTAAACTCAACACAGTGGTCTTTCAGCATGAATCATTATTAGAAATTAGAGTCTACCTGAAGTGGAAAAGCTACATATTTATTGCTGACAATGTTTAGCAATTACATCTTGGTTATTTACAACAACAATAACAACCCCCTATTTCTGCTTTGGGACATGACATCATGTTTCAGGTGTCTAACAGTGTTGTGGTATAGCTTTGGAATAAAAAATAAAGATTTTTTCTGTCATATCAACAATCACCCACCAGGGAAAGCTTGAGAGCAGCAGGATAGATAGAATCCATAATGCAGCTAAATAATTTTATCATTATTCCCAGAATTGTTTACTTGTAAGGAAGTTATACATGACCATGAATGACAGAAAAGGAGAGTTTCTCCTCACGGACAGGATCTACTCTAGCCATGGGAAAACCCATAGGACCCTGCCTGATGCTACACAAATGTCCAGCATCTGAGGGGATGTAAGATGCTTCTCACTACCTATAATCCTCTTCTTATTTTGTCTTATTAAAGCAGATGCCTTATTAAGCCACTTGTTGGGCTTTTCTCGCTGAGATTCAGAAATATCCCTTCACTGGCTCACTCTCACCCCACTCCACTTTCCACCCCTGTGCAGGGTAGTGTAACCAGCCTACTCTAGAGAAGATGGCTTGCTACTTCTAAAAGCTGCATTTGTCATTAGAACTTCAAATAAGACTGCCTCAGTTTTTCCTGTTAGACAGCCACCCCCAAGCTCAACTCCAGGCAGGTTGTACCAGATTCAGCACACGTATGGAGGGGATCAGATCTACATCCCCTCACAAAGTGTTTAATCTATCCACTTTTGCACATAAACATTTGTGAGTGTAACCAATCTACTTGCTGTCAAAGTTCCCAGGTGTGCTATATCCTCACTGTGTTGAGTGCTTGCAAAAGGGGATAGAAATCGTCCTGATAGGAATGTCTGATAATCTGAGGGCAGTGATATTTTGGGAGCAGTCTTTGGCTCAGTAAATCTGTACACATTCAAATGCATGCAGAGATAGGTCTTCATGTTTAGTAGCATGTTTAAATGCTGAATATTGTTAATATTGAAAAGATCACATCCTCAGAAAAGGGGACTCAAAATTGATTTTGTCTTCTGCATTTTCATGGGCTCTCTTGCTTTACTGGCTTTAATTTAAGTTATTTATTTGGATGGTGCCAGGGTACGGTGGAAACCAGCTCAGCAGCCATTTCTAGTTCAGGCACTTCAGATAGGTAAGTACTGACTTTTCTGAACTGAGCTCTGTTGCTCTGAAATACTTGAGCAACAACATTAACAATGCTTTTCTTTAGAAGCTTAGCATTTACATACGCAAGAAATTATGAAATTCCAACCCCAAAGCTGGTGAAAAAAGCTTTCCTTGTATAGCATCTGATGAGGTGCTATTTTGAAGCTATAAGCCAGAAAGGAGTTTATAGCTATTGTTATTTTCAGATTGTTCTTCAGCTGGCACAGTTTGGGCATATAGGATGGGAGAAAGCCATCAAAACAAAGCTAAATATGGGTGTGTTGACTCTGTCTTCCCAGAAAAATAGGTTTCCTGTAAGGTAAGCATCTTTTTATCAGGCCCTTGGGGCCACAGCAAATGAGTACACTAAGAATACACCAGTCTTGCAGACACAACTTCTGAGACTCGTGCTTGAGCTGGGAAATCCATTTTAGAAATTTGAAGGCAAATCAGCAGCTATCTTAGAGTACATGATTTGCTAATTTTACAGGAACCAAAATCTGCCAATAAAATAAACCAGAATATTAATGTTGGAAGAGATGTACAGCTATTACCTAGTCCCCTTGCCTGATCACTTCYGGGCTGACAGACAGTTAAAATATGTCATTAAGGATGTTGTCCAAATGCCTCCTTGTCTTAGGTTGGAATGCAAGAGGTAACCAAAAGTATGTATTCTATTGTAGTTACCAAAAGTAATGTATTCTATTACCATCTGTTAAAACCAGGTGGAGCAGTGTTCTTTATCTCTTCCACTCACAGTCCCTCCAGGGGGGTATCTTCTGTTAACGGGCCATTAAGGTTCACCACATGACTGATAAAATTACACCATCCCATTGTGAGATGCTCCACCCAGTGGGAGGAGCCAAACATTCCTAGTGGGATATAATCGAGATTTGGAATCCCCCAAGTAGCCTTTTCCACTGGATTCCCAGAGGAAGACTGGACCCATCTACACCACCACTAGACCTTCAGAGGAAAACTACACCCTTCTACAGGATCATTGCTTCAACAGAAGCAATCTGTCACTCCGGGAGGACTGCAGTCACCATTTAACTGGACTGCTACCAGCACCATGACCAACAGTGTGTGAGGTTGTATTCTGACTCTGTCAGTGGTTTTGTACCTACTGCATTTTATTTTTAATTTTCCTATTAAGTTGTAGTTCTTCTTTCTTTTTTATTTATACATACTAGTAAAGCACTGTTATTCCTATTCTCATATCTTTGCCTGAGAGCCCCTTAATTTCAAAATTATAATAATTGAGAGGAAGGGGTTTTACATCTTCCATTCCAAGGGAGGCTCCTGCCTTACTTAGCATATACCTGTCTTTCAAACCAGGACACTCCTGAACACTGAGAATTTTGGGCCATCAACCACCTCTTTACAAGCCTGTTTCAATGTTTGACTACCTTCTTGATAAATAAACATTTTCTAATGTCCAGACCTACCCTGACATGCCTTTCAATGCATCTTGTCACCAGATCCCAAGCAGAAGAGTCAGCACTGCACTCTCCATATCCCCTCATTAGGAAGCTATACACACCTCCACACCCGCTCAGCTTCCTTCTCTCCAAATGCAGAGTCCTCAGCTGCCCCTGACAGGACATGCCTTCCAGCCTTTTTTTTGGCTGGCTGGTGCTGCTGTGCCTGATGCAGCCCGGGATGGGGTTTGCCCTCCTGGCTGCCCAGGCACACACTGCTGACTCACCCTGAGCTGCTGCCCACCAGCACCACCAGATCCCTTTCTGCAGGGCTGCTCTATACACACTCCTCTCCCAGCTCATACTTGTGCCCAGCTTTACTGCATTCCAGGGGCAGAATCTGTATTTGTTCTTGTTAAATTTCATGCCACTGATAATTACCCCGTGCTCCAACCTATTCCAGATCCCTCTCTGAAAGTTGCGCTATGTTCTTCAGCCTTGTGGTGACATCCCCTAATTTAGGTCTCAGGGAGGCAACTAATTGCCATCAATAGAGGATCTGGTCTGCAAACAGGTATTTCCATTCCATACCACAAGGCATCACCAATACCATACCTTGCTGTTGTTTCTTCTTGCATTGGTCTTAATGCAGGTTATATTGCAAGGGATTTAACAATATGTTGCAAGCTTTAATAATCACAGTATCATGGCATAGCTGGGGGGCTGTCAGGCAGTTCAGCAGACTGTTCAGTCTAACCCCCTGTTGAAAGAGCGGAGCTGGACTGCTAGAGCAGATTGCCCAACACTTTTGTCCAGTTGAGATTTGAATGAGGCCAGGGATGCAAATGCTATATTTCTTGAAATCTCTTCCAGTGTTGACAACCCTTRCTGGAAAAAAAAAAAGAAAAGCTTTTTCTTTTGTTTAAAAGGAACTTTCTGTATTTAAATATATGCCCCTTGCAATAAATATATTGTCTTTTTCTGGGCACCACTGGGAAGACTGCACCCTGATCTTTGCTCCTCCCTTGCCCATTGAGCTAGTCATTTTGGTTTAGAAGGCTAGTCTCACATGATTCCCCTTMACAAGTCCATGCTGACTACTTCAAGTCACTTTCTTGTTCTTCATACACATAGAAATTATTTCCAGGGTTATGTCCTCCATCAGGTTTCCTGGAACTGAGGTGAGATTGAGTCCTCTCGTGTCCTGGATCCTCCATCTTGCCATTTCTGAATACAGGAATGACACTTTCTCTTTTCTAGTCTCCAGTAACTTCTCTCCCTTGCCACACCCTTTAAAAGGGAACTGAGAATGGTTCCATAATGACATCTGCCAGCTCTCACCTCACTTGTGGGTGCAACCCCATGGACATGTGTCTATTCTGTTCAAACACTCTCTAAGATGATTCTCCGCACCAAAGGTAAGTCTTCCTCACTTCAGATTTTTGCACAGGCCTCAGGACCTAGCATTCCTGAAGACGAGCTCTACCAGTAAAACTAAAGCCAAGGAACAGCAGGGTTTTGGCTTTCCTAATTCCATTTCTGCATGTTTAGTTGTTGTAGTTACCTTGCACATAGTCTTCTTTATAGACAATAGGGTTTTTTAATTTTAAATAAAGGAAAAGAGAAAATGGTCATAGCATTTGAACGCTAGCAAAATAATTATCCATATCACTATTAAAACAGCAAAAAAAGGTCTGCATTTCAGGGTTTGGGTTTTTATTTTTTTTACATGATGCAGTCTTGGTTGTTCTTAACCAAGCTTAACATTTTTACACATTTTTTAAAATTTAAAGATCGGAAGATTCCACCTTTTAAGTTTGTGAAGTATTTCGAACCTTGTAAAGTYACCATTTACTAGTAAAATACATTAATCAAGTAATAAATAAATAAAAAGTTTCCTTCCTGAGTCCTGGTTTTCCCCAAGGCTCAGTCCTGGGCTAGCCCTGTTTAGTATCTTCATCAACGACACGGATGAAAGGATTGAGTGTACCGTCAACAAGTTTACAAGTGACACCAAGCTGTATGGGAGTGTTGATCTGCTGGAGGGCAGGAGGGCTCTGCAGAGGGACCTGGACAGGCTGGATCAATGGGCTGAGGTAAATTGTTTGAGGTTCAACAAGGTGAAGTGGGGGGTCCTGCCCTTGGGTCACAACAACCATATTTACTGCTACACGCTTGGGGCAGAGTGGCTAGACAGTGTACAGTGGGAAAGGACCTGGGGTTGCTGATCAGCAGTGGCTGAACGTGATCCAGTGTGTGCCCAGGTAGCCCAGAAGGCCAACGGCACCAATGCTTGTATCAGCAATAGTGTGGCCAGCAGGACCAGAGAAGGGGTTATTCCCCTGTACTCCCACTGGTGAGGCTGCACCTCGAGTGCTGTATCCAGTTCTGGGCCCATCACTTCAGGAAGGTCCTTGAAGAGCCAGAGTGAGTCCAGAGAAGGGCAACAAGGGTGAAGGGTCTGGAGCACAAGTCCTGTGAAGAAGAACAGCTGAGGGAGCTGGGGGTGTTTTAGCCTGGAGAAAGGAGGTTCAAGGGAGACCTTATCACTCCAACTCAGAATATTCTATGATCTGCAAAGAAATTAAATTAAATGCTTCAATTGTCTACAACTGCCTGAAAGGAAGGCSTAGCCAGGTGGGGGTTGCTTTCTTCTCACAGGTAACAAGGGCGGAACAAGAGGAAATTATCTCAAGTTGCACCAATGGAGGTTTAGACTGAATATTAGGGAAACGTTGTCAAGCATTGGAACAGGCTGCTCAAGGAAGCATTGAGTTACCATACCTGGAAGTGTTTAAAAGATGTGTGGATATTGCATTTGAGGACACAGTTTAGCAGTGAACATGGTGGTGCTGCTAAGTTGACAGTTGGACTTAATGGTCCTAGAAGTCTTTTCCAACTTTAAAAATTCTATAATTCATGGTGTAGTATCTATAAAAGAGCAAGAACAAGATAGATGAAGTTTTTATGTCACTCCTAGTTGAATTTAAATACTAGGACAGACACCATGATGTTGAAAAAATTGTAAACAGGGAAAGATAATATGTGGAATTTTAGATTTAAACCATTATTTAATGATGCAGCTATATTTTTGAGATATCATTCAGTACCAATTTACTCTTTTATTTTTTGTGCTGTAAGTACAACTCACATGTTGAATTGATATCATCTTTGGAAGTATAATTTTAAAGAACATCTGAAGAACAACAGCATCTTTAAGAGAAGCCTACATTTTACATAAAGAAGCTAATTATTTACAATTAAATAGCATTAGGGTTTGCTAAGCTCTTTGCTTCCATGAGCTCAGAAATACCAGAAAAATCTGCTGTTGCATAAGAGCATTACTCATTCTGGCCACCTGCTTTAAAGATCCTTTGCCAAATCTCTTTATGATCAGTTTTGAGCCCTGAAATGAGCAAGAATTAAGAAGCATCACTTCTTCAAAGGACTTTCATAAAAAAGATGGGGAAAACAGTGTTTGCAACTTCATCTCTTGATTTTCACTGATAGCACTTAGTACTTACAGCTCCCTTTCAGTTCACTCATACAATACCTTCACATATTTAGAACTTAGAACACAGGCCACCTTTACTTAGTCTTTTACAGAAGGGGAAAAAACCTATTTGAGCACTCCCCAGACACGCAGATTTTAAGTCATTGACCACGCTAAAATGATTAAAAAGTTTTTCACGTTATAATGGCAATACCTTGCCCAAATGGTCTATCTGAAATGTTTCACCTTTTTACCAGACAGGAACATAGCTGTGTTTCATGACACAGACAGGTATAGTTCTAAAAATCTTTGGAAAAGAAAAAAATAAAAATTTTGAGTATTTGCTGATTTGTGCTTAATATCTTTGTATATGACGAGAAGATCCATTTTCAGTGCTTGCACACGTTTGATAGACCTCTGTTGGCTGGGTTCCTGCTCCTATGATGAGGAAAGAAAGGTGATAGAGTTACAATCTACTGTTCTGCTTAGCCAAAGAAACTGCAGTGCTGCCAGTTCCTCTTCTTGTGAAAGTCAGAATTATTTTATCAGGAACTGAAGTGACAGCAGTAATTTGCTCCTTGCAAAGAAAAATGCTGCAAAGCAAGAAACAAATCTAATCATGGAAAAGAACCAAAGAGTGAACATGTAATGATCAATTCTTCAGTTACTTAATCAGCTATACAATATACCATACAGGAATTCTCCTGCCCTTTCCAGTATGGTGCATTAATAAATAGCAACCTTTAAACAAACACAACAAAGATGCATTCCAAGTGCACTCCAAGACTAAGTGGGTCTTGTTGATGAAAGAGAATGTAGTATAACATATGCTTGAGGAGGTTCTCTTTGCTTCTTACCAGTGGTTGTCTGGTTAACCTGGATATGTGTATATGTTAAATGTTGTTGGCAAAAAAATTGATTAACTGTAATGCTATAGTAAATAGGAGGCTGCAGCACGCAGGTCTACAGTAAAACAACAGATGGCACAAGTTAAATCTATTTATTAGCAGTCACTTGGCAAGGAGACTGGAAAAGAGAAAGAGAGACAAACAGAAGCCAGGTGTAATATAATAACACTTGATATAATAGTTCCACTGAAATATGTTTCATTTTCTTGTCTCTCTTAGCCTTCCACCAGAAATTTTAGGACTCTACTGTTTCTGATTAGGAATCTTTAAAAATATTCACAAAGTTTACTCTAGGATATGCTGAATAGCTGGTTTTCTACCGTTGAAAAATAGGAAATTTTTTATTGGTTTAGTGGAAAATCAGGGACGAGAAGCAGCTCAAAGTCTTCAAACAGCGATGGACAGCTAGTTTGCCATGGCAAAGCTGGATAACTTGACTGCTTTTCTGTTTAACTGCTTTCACACTAAACTCTCTCCCCAATTTGATTACTGTAACACTGCAGGTCTTTCTGAATTAGGATTCCATTTTTCACAGGAATTATTCTAGTTTTCTCTGTGAAGTTACTGAAGAGATTAAAAAACGTTTTTAGTGTTTTAACTTTGGTTTTAACCTTGAAGTCCTAGTGACCAATACAGTGGTCTATGTGTTCTGAAGATAATTATCCTGTTATTGTTCCCTTTAAAGATAACTAAAATGGCAATGCATTTTTTTTCACCCAATAAGGCTGTTAACTATGGTGTTAACAATATGATAATCATCTCACTGTTTTCTTCCCCTCCTCTTCTTTCAAAGGTTTGGAGTTAATGAGAAACAAGCTAGCTTGGTCATTTTTAAATCAAACCCACCTCGTAACCTTTTGTAAGTATAACTTTAATTCTGAGTGATACTGCTGATAGCAACCATATCCCAGCCATGGTCAAAGTGAAGTTCTATGTAATGTGGTATCACACTCTGTTATTGTCCCCAGGTAATGTGGCCTCTCTTTCACATAGCAGCCTTTCAGGCAGCTCCTTGTTCGTGCATAGTAAGAGCTGAAAAAAACTACAAAAGTCTCAGATTACCTCTTTTGCATTGTAAAAAAGATACGTGGATTGATAAATACATTAGGATGTGTTATTATCTATTATTCAGTTCTTCAATTAGTGAACATCTGGCACGGGGAAGATGAGATGCTATTTACTTACCATCTGTATTAATGTTGATTTCCAGCAGGCAACAGTGAGCATGCCACTTACACCTGTTTAAATTGAAACAAAAATAATTTAACTAATATTAAGAGCTACAGATTTAAATGTTATCTTTAGAGTAAACATACCTATTTTTAATATATCATTTATATCAGATTTCTTTATGGACTTGAAACATGACTGACAAGGATTGTGAAAGGTCAGTTTATTTCAAGTTTACAGAATAATGAGGTCGAGGTATAACACTGCAGGAGAGTATAGCCAGATAAAAATAATTTTGTTTTGTCTAGCTGATGTTATCCAGTAGAGCTGAATCATGCTGATTTGCAAATATAGTTAGAAAAAACTCAACAAAACAGCCTCTTCTGTAAATTGCAGTTATGAAAGCCTGATAATGTTTGTTTGACCTCTGTTGGCTGTTGATTTGTACTATGTCTCTAGCCCCCAAATTTAATGCATTTCTATTTTAATGTGCAGACTAGACGTTTGAAGGAAACATATAGGCATGTCATGTTTGCAAATCACCAGTAACTTACAGAGAAATGAAATGTTGAACAAAATTAAGAGGAATAGATTATTTGTTAAGAACAACCATAAGAATCTTCATAAATTCATATCTAAGACTGCAAATAAAACAAACGGCAAAGATGAAAATACTAATTAATAAGGATTATTTAGACTAGTATTCATGGAATAAAGGAAGATTATGCACAAATTTGTGGATTATTTTTCTTTAATATGTTCAGAGGTGTGTTTTGCTCAGCATTGAATGAGCTTTTGGATGGTTTACTAACAGCAATGCAACCTTTACATATCAAGTAGTATATTTATCAAGAACATTGAACTTTTGACCTGATGCCTTAAGTTTTAGCTTTCGTATTTTCCAGATTCTGTACTGTATTGGTATATAACACCGAGCTTCATATGAAGTGTTAGTGCCGAAGGCGTATCCTTTGAAGGCCTTTTTAATAAAAACCTACTTTATTCCTTTAACACTGTCTAGCCTCTGTTCCAGGTAGCCTCCCAAGGCATCAGACCCATATATATGTCCAAGTAACCCAGAATGCTTTTCAAAAAGGAATGAACAGAGAAGGAAATAAAAGTAAATTCTTATTAGAGACTACTGATGAAGAAAAATAAAGACACCTAAAGAATATGTTTTAAATACAAAAAAAATCATTAAATCATCCTTGTTGTTTATCACATGATAGAGACCGTGTGATCAGGATTACAATATAACTGGGTAGAGAAGTTGCCTGTAAAAGTATATGATGAGATGCGCCTGTGCCCAAGGGTTGGGCTGCTGAAGAACATTGGAACAGGGGACGGGTGGATCGAGCTGCCAAGATTAAAATGTCTCAGGAGGATCTGGACTGGCAACATGAGGGTGAATTATTTCTGACTTGGAGTATGCATAAWTGTGTGTGCATATAGTTGGAAGGTGTAGGATCCAGGCATGATGTAAATGGTGCAGAATACAGGGTGGATATAGCCCTAGTTCCAGCCACGACAAAGTTAATTTTTGCCATAGCCATGAGGGAGTGGAGCCCTGTCGGCATGGCTGGAAGGTCGTTCCATACCACCTCACATCATTGCTGGGAGTGGGGCTAGAGGACCCTCTGGCTTCTGGGAAGAAGGGCATGGTTTCCAGGTGAACAAATATGGCAGATGGAGGGAAGCAGGTGTTTCATCAGCAGATGTTTCATTGTCTCGGAGTTTGTGAGCATCTTACACGTAAATCAGCGTCTTTATACACTTTTTCTATTAATGTTGCTGTTACTGATGATTTTCTTGTCTCATTGCTCTTTCCAGCAAATTGTTCTTATCTCAACCCATGATCTCTGCCTTTTTTTGTGCATTCAGCTGGGGTGTAGGGAGGGGAAGTGAGTGGCGGTGTGATTTTAGCACAATTACTAAACTGGGGAATACCATTCCTAAACCACAACAGTCTTATTGTCCTGCACCCCAATACCTATGTATCTAGCCCCATATTGAGGATCACACCATAGAGGAAGATCCTGATGCGATATTAAGTTTTCTTTGCACAGAAAAAAAACATTATCACATTCTGGCCACTTTAGATTTCCATTCCCATTTTCCATAATCAGAATCTGAGTTCTTTGTCACAGATCTGCCAGAGACATCTGCTGCCTGTCCATAAGCTGAATTATTTATCCTCTTTAGGGTACAAGAATAGCTCACAGGGAGTTCCAGACCTTTTCTCAGAAAAGTCTGTCGACTTAGTTATTTGGAGTAATAATTTTCTGAAGGCAGAATTTACCAATATGTTCCTCCTCTGTTCTTCTGAGTAAGAGAGAAAATACAGTCCTTTTCGATTCCTACTTTTTCAGGAATCCCTAGGAAGATGTAAATCTGACAAGCATTGCTATACTTCTGCCTGTGAGACCAGTGAAGAAGACCAGAAGTGTATAGAAGTATATGGCAGCAGTTCAAAAATCAGCACCTGCAAGCTTATGTCTCCAGCCAAGTCCTAGTTAATTTTGGGGTTTGGAAAGCAGATAAATAGACACAGAATCACATTTGCAGTCACTTCTGAGTGAAAGCTACATGGGCTGTAGCTTGGTCTCCAGGACAGTATATTGAAGTGCATGGAAAAAACCTGTTGATTTTGTTTACAAGGTGATATTAACTTGGGGTTGTGGCTACAGTCTTTAAGAAACAAAATACGTCACACCTCTCAGAGTCACATATCAACGAACAGGTAAACAACTTAGTTCCACATCTATCCTGGTTTTCTGGAAAAAATGAAAAAAAAATACATATCCGTATTCATATAAAAATCTCTACACCTCTCATGTTTTCATGTACAGAAACTTTCATGATGATAAGCATGGTGGCAGATAAGCTAAGTCTACATATCTAACAGGCAGTTTCAAAAGATCTAGTAATATCCTTCAAAATGACTGTAATGCTGGAACCAAGTTCTAATTTCTTATACCTACCTATTTGCCTTTCTTGACATAGCTTATAATACGAAGGTCCAAGATAATATGAACCTGCAATTTTCCACCTTAGTGCCAGTAATGGAATTAACTTACTGTGTGCATTCTAAGTTCTGTTTCTGTTCCAACTAACCTTTTATCTGCACTCAGAAGCACCAAATTTTTTCAAATATTTCAGAAAAATCTCTTTCCACACTTACAAGCAATATAGTATCCTATGTGGAACTGTGTGTACACTCAGTGAAGGACAATAAATGGTATTTCTCACCTGTTCGTTGAAACCCAAATTCAGAGGCTGTATGATAAAATGAGCAAACCCCATGAGGAGTTTTTTGTAGCGCAGCCTGCACCCTTCCTCCCAGTGTTCTAAAGAACCAGACAAACACATTTGCTGTCTACAGCAAATCTTGAGAATCCTGTTGAGCACTAATAATTATACTTTTATCAGTATTAGATAATAAGTCTCCAGAGATAAGAATTTATTTTCTGTTTTTTCAAGACAGCTTTCACTGGCTGTGAAGGTAATTTTGGAAGCATATAGAAATTCCTGTAGTTGTTCTGGACACCTTCCCCTAAAAAGATTAACTCACCATAAGGTAACATTCTAATTAGAAATTTGACCCAGAAAATTTCCAGCACAAACTTTGATTGRGCCCAAGAGACTTCCAGTCTATCTTTTAGCCTTAAACTTCAACCTGGAATTTATGAATTTGAGTGTTCTTTTCCTGGTACTTGCATGCTGTTGGCTGAGTAAACCATGTGAATTTTGGTTTGCACATAGCCATCCATGAGTCAGAATACACTGAAATGTGAATTTTGGATGTATATGGATCTATGAGTCAGAATTGAACCTACTCACTGCTCAGTTCTCTGGTGTCAGGTGCCACAATATGCTGGGCAATAAAGCTTCACACGCACTGTACAGAATGATTGCACTGATTAACTTAAACAATTAGAGAAAGCTTCTAGCTATCTTAATGAATTTTCAAGTATCATTATTACACACCAATAAGAACATTACGACAGTCTGAATATGATGTATTTGTGATATTACTACTTTCAGAAAAATTAAAAATGGACATGGAAATCAAATTTTAATAACCTTAGATAGTTTCTGTGTACAGGTACATCACAAGTAAGAGCTAATTGATCAGAAAATATTTAAATCAGTTAATCTGGTTGCAGCATTTTCAAAAACCACACTATTGAGAAAAAACTCTGATTGTCCAAGCTGAAGTATATATAAGACGTTGTTAGCTCTGTGGAGTTTTTTGTTGGAAAGGTTGAAAATCTGAATAATTTATTCAGAAAAATGCTATTACAATGAAATTTTCCTTGTGAAAATTCTTTAAAAGTCTTGGTTCTACTCCAGCACAGAAGAGAAACAAACTCGAGAAGTTTGACTGTTACAGTGAAATGGAGTTCTAGCTTTTTACCAGATGTAATAATATCATTGTTTTCCAGAGGATTACAAAAATAGACTCAAAATATTTATTTGGACAACAGTACTTTTTAAAACATCTTCTGCCAGGACATGTCAAGAGCAATTAATTAAGCCTTGCAATATTCTAGCCATGAACACCACATCTGCATACTACAGAAAATACAGAGATGTAATAATTTCCTGACAAACTAGTAGCCTACCATCATATCTCCTAACTGTTCTTTAACCTGAACATAATGAATATCATATTCTAGGAGCTAATGGCTATCAGTAAGCCAGTAGAACACACTATTGCTCACAGAAGGAGTGTCTGTAAGTCTCAGAGGAATATAAGCCAAAAAGAACCCTTATTTAGTAAGTGACTTGCTATCTATAAGTAGGAAAGTTCAAAATAATTTAGTTTCTTTTTTTAAAAATAAGACAGTTCAGTATTGAATCATCACCTTGCCAATCATCACTTGTTTAAGGATCAGGAGCAAAGGTAGTGTTTTTCTTGGTGATTCCAGTAGCAAGAAAAAATAACAAAAGGAACAGGCAGACTGATCCGTTGAACATATGGATACAAGTCTGATGTAACTGGAAAAAAATTGAGCTTTTTGACTGTGGGATGGTGTATGTAACACCTTGTCTACCAACATCTGATGGGATGTACCTTTCTCAGAGAAGGAAAAGGGTTCTAGCACAGGAGCTAGCAGCGCTAATTGGTAGAACTTTAAACAAGTTTTGCTAAGTGGGGAAGGGACAAAACCCTTCCCTGGTAAGGAATGGGATGGTGTGCCAAAACTTGAAGAACTGAGTGCTAGAGGCATCCTTCAGTCTGCTCCAGGAGGTGTTAACTACAGTGAAGCACACTTGAAATGTTTCTACACAAACATAAGCAGCATAAAGAGTGACCAAAAGGAGCTCAAAGCGTTGGTCCAGACCCAGAGACTTGACATCACTGGCATAAGTGAATCCCAGAGTTCTGGGAGTGTTGTGCCATGTTGGATAGTTACAGGACCTTTAGGAGGAATAGGCAGGTGATGTACGTGGGTGACATTGTATATAATGGAGGGCTGGAATGTATGGAGCTTGCAGTTGTCACTAGCACAGCTCAGAGCCTTTGGGAAAGGATTGGGGGACAAACAAATAATGCGGATGTCAGTGTGAGAATTTACGATAGACCTCCTAGCCAGGATGATTGTAGTGGTTTGAAAACAAAACCAGGTGAGAGGCTCCAAGTCAGAAAATATAATTTAATAAGAAGAAAATGGAAAAAAGGGTAGAATAAAAATAAATCCAGTAATGCAAAAGACCACTGACAACCTGATCCGGGTGATGGAAGCAGTCCAGATGAGGAGGTCTCCCTGAAGCAGTGATCCTGTAGAAAGGTCTGGTAGCTCTGATCCTCTGGGAATCCAGTGCCCCAAGGGCTGCCCAAATCCCAGATTATATCCAGGTGAGAACGCCTGGCTCCTCCCCCTAGGCACAGCACCTCACAATGGGATAATGAGTCAAGCAGAAGAGTCTTGATGGCCCATTAGAGAGTGATTGCTCCCAGAGGCAGTTATCTATGAGTCATACAGTAWGGCATCTGACAGGCCATTAACAGTAGATAGTCCGGGGGAGGGGTCTGGGAAACACTGCTTCAACARTTGGATTCAACAGTTCATGAAGATGGTGATAGACTACTTTTGCATATTCTGTACTACAACCCAGGACAATGATAATACCAATGAATTATTCTTCTAGGAACTAACAGACACCTGTCAATCAACTGTCCTTGTCTTGACAGGGGACTTCAGCTTGGTGGATGTTAACTGGGGAAACCACACAGATGGCACAAACAGGTCCAGAAGATTCCTAAACACCTGAATGATTGTTATGTGTTGAGTGAGAGCTTTAGACAAGCCCTGCCTTACGATCAGATTTTTGGCAACAGCTCTAAATCCCTGCACCTAAATCAGGCTGGTTTGCAAGGTCTTAAGGACGGCAAATCAGTTCTATTATAAAATGAGTTATTTACTGAATTGAAAGGAGATTAACAGACAAAAGGCCTTAAACAGAGTTACGTACTAGACAGGATAAAACAAAAATAACTACTAGTAGACTACGTAAAACAGTGCATTACATGAAGGTACCTATATTATAGCTAGTAACAAAATAGTATAGATTGGAAGTCAATGTTACTTACCAATGATAATAGTGTATGAGAGTGATGATAGCCCTTTCTCTCAGCCCCCAGGAGAATAATCATGAAATAGGCATCCTGATTTCAGGGAGAAAACTCCGCACATTTTACGGAATGTACAGATCTTTGCTTTGTGAAAGTATGGTGTAGCTTTTATAGTTTATGAAGTGAGGTGCCTGTCAGTCAGAAATTGCAGCTTATCTTTCTACATCTGCTTCCATGGCAAGATGTTTACGGTCAGCTGAAATCATCAATCATGTGGCACTGAAATAACTCATGACAAGGCAAACTGTCCTGATTGAGTTACTTCACCAAGGCCCATCTGACGTTTACATGAAAGATGCTCTGAGTTATTGCACCAGCTAACAAACAACAGATAAACTCTCCTGTGATGGGGGCAGAAGTCCTGCTACAATGATACATGTACTAAAGGAGCTGATCGATGATCCTTGATGTGCTGCTTGTTAACAGAGAAGGTCTCATGAGAGAAGCACTGATTGATGCTGTCTTGGTCACAGTGACCATAAGAGGATCAAGTTTAAAATCTCTGTTGTCAATTGGAAAGGTGCCAGCAAAACTTCAACCCTGGACAGGGGCAGAGAAGATGTCAGGCTGCTGAGAGTAATAGTGAGAAAGGCCCTGTGGGGAAAATGTTTTTGAAGGTGCTGGGGTCCRTCAGTGCGGGTCACCTTTTAAGAATCTCCCTGAAGAGCACAGGAGTTGACCAAAGGAAGCCAGTTGTTGTGATGTTTCTGGATTTCAGTAAACCTCACAGGATCCTTCTCAACAAAATATCCAGCCCACAGCTGGATAAACACATCATGGGATGGAAGCAGCTAGCTCTCCATGGGTCAGGCACAACGGGTTACAGTGAATGGGGTGACATCAGACCAAGAATCTGTCACTGGAGTGGCTCCATAGGGCCCCATCCTTTGCCTTCTGCTCTTCAACATCTTCATAAATGACCTGGACACAGAATGGAAGGGATACTGAGCAAGTTCACAGATGATACAAAACTGGGAGGAGCTGTTGACTCCCCCGAGGGGAGGGAGGCCCTGCAGAGAGACCTTGACAAATCAGGGGTCTGGGCAATCACCAACCATATGAATTTCAAGTGCTGGATTCTGCATCTGGGATGGGGCAATCCTGGGTGTATGGACAGACCAGGGAACGAGACACTGGAAAGCAGTGCCATAGAAAGGCACCTGGGAGTCCTGGCAAGTTGAACATGAGGCAGCAGTGCCCTGGCAGCCAGGAGGGCCAACCCTGTCCTGGGGTGCATCAGGCACAGCATCACCAGCYGGGCAAGGGAGGGGATTGTCCTGCTCTGCTCTGAGCTGGGGCGGCCTCACCTTGAGCACTGGGGGCAGGTTTGGGTGCCACAATATGAGAAGGATCTAAACCTATTAAACTGTGTCCAAAAGAGGGCAACAAAGATGGTGAATGGCCTTGAGGGAAGCTGTATGGAGCAGCTGAGGGCACCTCATCTGTTTACTCTAGAGGAGGCTGAGGACAGACTTCACTGCAGTTACAACTTCCTCATGAGGGAAAGAGGAGGAGCAGGCACTGATCTCTCCTCTGTAGTGATCCGTGAGAGGACCTGAGGGAAAGGCCTGAAGCTGTGACAGGAAAGGTTTAGGCTGGATATTAGAAAAGGTTTATTACCCCAACAGTGGTTGGGCACTGTATCAGCTCCCCAAGGGAAGTGGTCACAGCACCAGCCTGACAGAGTTCAAGAAACATTCAGACAATGCACTCAGGCCCATGGTGAGACTCTTTGGGATGGTGCTGTGCAGGGCCAGGAGCTGAATCCAATGAACCTTCTGGGTCCCTTCCAACTCAGGATGTTTTATGATTCTATTCTATGAGTCTATTATTGTAACCAAGAGATGCATCTTTTATTTATTAAATAAGATACCACTATTACATCTGAAATGTGGAGTAATTATTCTAAAACCATTGATCAATTTGTTAAGAACTTTTAGGTAAAAATATAGAGTCTTTGTTGTTGCCACAGCAGGATTTACCTCACATAGCTTTAATCTGCTCACTGACACAAATACCACCTCCTTTTACTTAATTTCAGGAAAACATCTCAGAAGTACTCTAGGCCAAAAAGGGATGATAAATGATTTTGAGATGGAAAATTGAAGTAGATTGATTAGGAACAATTTTTTATGTTTTACACAATAAAAAGATGAACTACAGGATTCATGGAGACAATTTGCAGAGCAATCTCTTCTCTCTAATGACTGCCAGACTAATGTAGAAGCACACACCTAGAAAGTAGAGAAATCCATTTACCCAATCACATAATTTGAACAATGAAGAGAAGTAGTGCATTTTTCCATTACCTTTTATATTAGCTTTGCTACATTCCACCTGTGACCCTTATTTTGAGAGTGCTGCGCTCCTTTAAACAATTCTGTAAGCATAATAAAGTTCCACTTCAAAATCTTTCAAAGTAGACTAAGGACATTTTTTAAAAACCCCATAATTAGGGACATAACCAATTTCACTAATTCCTGGTAATCTACTGTAAAACTAAATTATTCGCTAAGAGGTCTAATAAATTCTCATCTTCAGGGGCAGGAAAGAACATTTCCTGTATTTCCTTTGGAACAAAACCTAGATACTATTCTCTTCTGATTACTTACTCTGTGGTTGTCTCAGGATATGCACATTTTGGTTTTAGTATTGACTRAGGGTTTGGGGTTTTGTAACAGGAAATAGAGTCCTATTTAAATCACGATAGGATTTCTTTTCTTTTAGTACTGTTCATGTGATAATAGATAGTTTTTGTTMCTGGAGAGATAGAAAGTATATCCTTAGCTCCATTCATTGCATCAAGTCATAGTCACAGAATAATTATCTTTATGTTCCAGATGCCTCCTCTCAGGACCATTTCTATTAATTGCTGGAACTGCATCAAAAAGAATAATGTCAGTAAAAACAACCCTGGGAGCAGAAGTTGATTCTGTGCAATGCTTTTATAGTTTTTTTTTTGGTGAAATAGGAACTTGTTTTAAAAGATATTTTCAAAAATAAACCAGAAGGAAAATGCAAACATATTCAAAGTAAATATTCTTCATTATTTTGTACTGAAAACAAACAACATGACTAGCACTGTCAAGTTCCCTAGGAAGCTGAAATACTTTTATACATTGTTTTGTGATCTTCCAATGGATGCATGCAATAAATGCAATGTGTTGTGACACTTCAAAATATTTTCTATGTTATAGCAAGACCAAATTAAAGAATTTATTCAGGAATAACAGCTTCAATTCCGCATTATGCATACAAAGGCCCCTAAAAATGTGGAAAAACTGTTATAGCTCTTATGGTAGGATCATTAAGATCTGTACAGAGAAAACAGAAGAACTGAAAATGCCAGCTTATTTCTTTTAATTACAGCAGTTCTACTTATAAAACATTAATACAGCTAACAACATTCTCATTGCACAATGCTCTGTTTTAAAACATCAGAGAAACCTGCAACTTCCTGAAATATATATTAATCTTAATTGCAGTAATTCAAAACCAATTTGAAATATCAGCTACTTGTCTAAATACTGATTTAAATGCATTATTTAGATACCGTAAGAGCAAGGTTAGCATAGATACATCAGTGTTATAGTATTTATCGATATTTCAGCAGTACCTAGAGTTTTAAAACAGGTCTCACAATCACCTGGTTGGGATGTCAGGGAAAAAAAAAAGGAGTTAGTAAATATAAATTTTACAAAGGCACATTTTAATTAACATATTACACATACATAAACACGGGGCATAGTTTTTAAAAAATAATTAGTATCTCAAAAAAGGGTCAGTAGTTTTCATCTGTCTGCTGCATGTGCTGGTAGTACCACTATATATAAAGGACTTACTGATGATTTAGATGAAATGAGCTAAGTAAATCACTCTTGAAAGGAATAAGACTTCTCCAAACCACACAGAGCTCATTACCTACTCCAGGAAAACCAAGGTACAAGTGAAAAATAGGCTATGATGTCGTATTTGAACAGCAGGAGCTGGATTAGCAAAATTCTTGTCAAGCAAGAACAAACATGAATTTTAATGTCAAAAGAGATTCTGATAAGCAAGGTTTCAGATTTTGGCAATGCAGATATATATATAGATAGAGATAGATCTAGATCAATATATACTGACATTTAAAGCCAATTTACTAAAGGAGCAACTATTGCAAACTAAGAGATATTGTATTTCAAAATTAGATGGTGACTTTGAAGATYGGAAAACCTCCATTTTTTTAGTACTGGAGGTAGCTGTCAGCACTTAGTGTCTGTGGATTCAGTTCTGGATTTCATAAAGGTTTCCCTTTCTGCTACTGTGACCGTACCTTCTTTTCCATTCCTTGCTAATGAATTGCACAGTTTGCAGACCTAAAATTAGAACCATGCAAAGAAGCCCATTTTATACCAGAGATGCCTTAAGATATGATTGCTAAGGGACAGAAGATGGGCCAGAAGAAGTTCCCAGCATAAATAGGACTCCACTGGCAAAAACTGCCTTGGTGATTGTACATAATAGATACAGAAATTACACAGCTGTGGATAAGCAAAAATGGCACATTTGTAGGTCATAGTCTACTTTTGTTAGGGTAAAAAAACGCCTTTCAAATAAACCCACTTTTTGTAGGACTAACTGCATCCACCCAGGGATAGCTTTCGGAATATCTCAAGTGTTGATATTCTTCAAAAGGAAAACATTCTGTATTTGGACCCTAAAAAAACTTTACAGCCACTTACAATTTTTCAGTCATGGGAAGATGTGTTTGAAGGGATCGACGTTTTTTGTCATTCTTCTCTCTTATCTCTATGCTCATAGCCACTGCATGTCCAGCCTGGGTGCCTGTCCTTTTCTGCTTACACCACCACACTTCTATTTATTTCCAGCCCTGCCAGTTTCTACTTTTCCAACTTTTAGCATCTGCCCATTTACCACYATCTTACTGTTCATATGCAGACCCTTTCCCATAGCTGTTCAAGTTTCTCACCTTAGTTGTTCTTGTCTTTTTGTTCTGCAGGCCTCCACATAACCAAATTTCCTTTTCTCTATCTGGGCCTTGCCTGCCTCTTACATCTCCAGCTTTTACTTCCTGGTGTTCTGTCCAGGTATTCAGAAATCCAGGACTGTCCTCTGCACCTGGAAAACCCTTTACAAAAAAGAAAAGATTTGTTATAGCTTTCATGCTTTCTTTTCCTCTAGCCTCTGCCTTTTCCTTACATTCTGTCTTCTGAAAACTCAGTCATCTCCACTTAATTTGCCCATTTCTCTTTCAGAAGTTGAGGTCTGCAGTGCAGGAAAAACTCCTCTCCTCTTAGCTGTTGTGCTAAGTGCGAGAGTGCCACTGGTGCCAGTGACAGCAATTATAAGGAAAGTCCTCAGCAGYCATTTCAGTTTAAGAGGCAGCACACATCATGCAGCCTAGTTATAGCAGGGTGCCTTTACAGGGAGCATAAAGTGTGTGTGTAAAGTGGTTACCAACACAGATCCTACTTACAGTAGAGTATCTATAACATAGTATATACCAGAGTAAGATGGTAGTGCTGCCTCTCTTCCAGCTGTTATGTGATTACCTGAAATCAAATAAAACCCAGAATCCTTGACTCTGTAGGAAAGTGAGCATGGAGAAAAATTTTGAGAGTATGCATCCTCAGGCTTGAATACCAGTAAGTAAACAAAAGACTTAATATTTTTGAGATGTAATATAAAAAATAGTTACACAAGCCTCCTACTTCTTGGTGCAGAGATATCTACTCTACTCCTGCTATTGTTTCCCCATTGACTTCTTATTTATCACTTAAAATACTAGAACAAGAAGGAAACATGATGGAAAACTGCTGCATTCTGATAATCTTCATCTTGTAAAATAATCACCCAAAATTGTGTTCATGATTGTAAACCAAAAAATAGAAAACCAGATTTTTCTGGACAAAGAATTTATTCYACTTGATTTCCTGTATCTGAAAGAGCAATAAGTTGGAGACAACAATAAGTTACTTCCCAGCCCCTTGAGGTGGAAGRCAGGGATAGGGAGCAGAATGAATCTCCTACAGTCCAAGGAGAAATGGTCAGTGACTTACGAGATTGCTTAGACCAACACGAGTCTCTGCGGCTGGATGAAATACACCTGGGGATACTGAGGGAGGTCTTAAAAGTGCCGTCTGAGCCACATTCTATCATTTATCATCAGCTCTTGTCAAATGGGGGATCTTAGATGATTGAAGGTTGGCCAATGTGATGTCCATCTACAGAAGGGTCAGGAGGATCCAGACAACTATGGGCAGTCAGTCTGACCTTGGTATCAGGGAGTCATAGAGCAGATCATTCTGAGTGTCATTGCATGCCATTTGCAGGGCAGCCCAGCCAGGAGGGGTTTGTGCAAGGCAGGTCCTGCTTGAACAACCTGATCTCATCCTGTGATCACTCTATGAAGTGGGTGATCCACTTAACAGATGGGGGAAAGGCTCTGAACACTGTCTGCTGGGACATTAATAAGGCCTTTGACAACATTTCTTACAGCATTCTCCCGGAGAATCTGGGTGTTCATGTCYTGGATGGGTCCACTGTTCACTGGCTTAAAAATTGGCTGGATGACTAGGCTGAGAGTGCTGGTGAATGGAGTTACATCCAGTTGGTGGCCAGTAACTGCAGGTTCCCCAGGGATCAGTACTGGGACCATGCTCTTTAATTGGATCAAGGATCTAGATGAGGGGAYTGAGAGCATTCAGTACGTCTGCAGGTGACACGAAGTTGGGTGGGAGTGTTGATCTGCTGTACTGTAGGAAGGCCCTGCAGAGGGATCTGGACTGAGGCTGAGAACAACAGTATTAGGTTCAACAAGGAAAGTGTGGGGTCCTGCAGTTGAAGCACAACAGCCTCAGGCAGCCCTACAGACTTGGGGCAGAGTAGCTGGAAAGCTGCTTGGTGCAGAGGACCTGTGGGTGCTGGTTGACAGTAAGTGAACACAAGCCAGCTGTGCCCAGGTGCCCAAGAAGGTCAGTGGGATCCTGGCTTGTATCAGCAATAGTGTGGCCAGCAGGACTAGGAAAGGGATCATCCCCCTATATTTTGCCCTGATGAAAGCTGCACCTTGTTTTGGGCCCCTCACAACACGGACATTGAGGGGCTGGAGTGTGTCCAGAGAAGAGCAGCAGAGCTGGGAAAGGGTCTGGAACACAAGTCCAGAACTTGAGGTGTGGCTGAGGGAGCTGGGGGTGTTTGGCCTGGAGAAAAGAAGACTCAGGGGTGACCTTGTCACTCTCTACAACTCCCTGACAGGAGGTCACAGCCAAGTGGGGGTTGGTCTCTTCTCCCAGGCAACCAGTGACAGGACAAGAGGTAATGGCCTCMAATTGCTCCAGGAGAAGTTTAGGCTGGATGTCAGTAAAAATTCCTTCACTGAATGGGTTGTCAAGCACTGGAACAGGTTACCCAAAGAAATGGTTGGCTCATCATACTTGGATACATTTAAAACATGTGTAGACGTGGAACTTAGGGACATRGTTTAGTGGTGGACTTGGCAGTGCTAGATGAATGGTTGGACCCAATGATCGTAATGATCTTTTCCAACTGGAATGAGTCCATGATTMTAAGTAAAGCATTATTTCATATCTGAGGGTTATGATTATGGAGTTAGCGATTATGGAATTTGGTTTAGGGTGTTACAGTTTAGTATTTGGGGTTATTAGGGTTGGTTTATGTTTCCTTGTATTATGTTTTATGTTTTTACCATTACCTACTTGTCCTGGGTTATAGAGTATATTCAATTTCATCTGCTGAAAAACAGTTGGGGGCGGGTGCCTTTTGATAATGGCCCAACGGTTAATACCAGSTAGGGCATTGTTCTTATCTTTTTCCATGATGGGCCATTAACACTCTCCCCAAGCTGTTTCCCCTTCCCAACACATACCCACATTCTATCATACCTATTGTGAGATGCCCCACCCAGTGGGAGGAGCCAGCCATTCTTACCTGGATAAAGCTGGAACTCGGGGCCAGGACAGGGTCTTGCTTCATCCGATTACCGGAGGAAGACTAGACCCTTCTCAGGACCCTTTTTTTGCTACTGGATCATTTCTGCCTCAGCGGAGACGCAACTGCCATTCCAGGAGGACTCACTTTTGGACTGCTTCCGACACCTTGATTATTAACAGGGCATCAGGTGGTAGCTCTGACCTTGTCAGGGCTTTCCAAAATTGTTGTTTGTTTGTTTGCTGGGTTGGTGGGGTGGTTTTGTTTTGTTTTGTTTTTCTCCACCACATTTGTATTCTTATATTCTTAGTAAAAGGCTGTTATTCCTATTCCCAAATCTTTGCCTGAGAGCCGTTAATTGCAAAATTATAATTTGGTGGGGGGGCGAGGRGCYTATATTCTCTATTCTAAGGGGAACCCCAGTTTCCCTGGCAGACACCTGTCTTTCTAAACCAAGACACTACTTAAAAGTTTCAAGTGAGGGTAGAGAAACAGTATAAGACACTTCAGTTAAAAAAATGCAATTACAAAAATAGTACAAATGATAATGACCTTACAATTGAAAAACAAAAACCAGAAAGAATATGAGAAAAAGTATTATGACCATCACACATAACAGTAAAGTCAGAAACTGAAAGATAGGATTACATTAKTGGTAAGGCTTCTGTGCGATTAAGATACTTGTTCTTAGCAACATAACTAGTTCTGTGTATTTATTTCTCTAACCTAATGAAGATTTTCCTCAGACTAGGTCTATCTATCCTCACTGAATTTATCAGTTATCAAAAAGATCTTTCAAACAATACTATAATTGTCACTTCATATAGCTTTGCTACCAATTCCAAATGATTATTAATTAATATTGTAATGATTAATGCTACTTATAAATGTTCAGTTAGCATTTTAAATCAGTTTTCATACTTAGATCAACTTGTGCGGAGATTTTTTCTGGCTGGGTTTTTTGGTGTTGTTTTTACAATTTAAGTAATACTAATGATATGTGGATTATGGCATTAACTGTACTTAGTGTATTAGACCGTGCACATACCAGATTTTTTAAAAAGAGATTAACCTGACTAAGGTTTGTGTGGTAACAGAAAGAGGTAAGAATTTAAGAAAACTAGGGATAGGTCTTATAACCAAAAAATAGTTTTTCTTTGAACATAAGTGTTGCAGTACCTGAATCAGAGATGGTARACAAGAACTAAATTTTCACAATATTGTATATTCACTAAAACCTCTGATTATCTGGCATAGTCTGATTATCTCATTTTCCTGATTTCCAACAAGGGACTATTAAGTGCAAAGATACAGCCCTTGGCTTAGGATGTCCACAAGCCTAAGATTGCTGAAAGAATCCAGGAGGTAACACTTTACCCTTGCCATGCTACCCTCCACACCTAGTACTAGATATTTTCAGACAAAATACTGGACTACAAGGGTATATTGATATCAATCTTTACAGGCTTCCTTTATTGTTGGTTATATATTAAAAAAGTATTTAAAAATTCATGTGGTTGCCCTACTATTCCACTATAAGTCAATATTTGAATTCTTGTGTATGAGTATATTTTGCTTACAAATTTTTTTTTTACACTGGAAATGTGGAAAATCATATTTTGTATTTACCGTATCATTTATATACTTTAGTAATGTATTCATCATTAGGATAYATGGATTGAAAATTCTCATTTAAAGTTGAATAGATGTTTAGCAACTTTAAAATTTAATTAGAACCCTTCCCTGCATTTTATTATGAGTTTATTTCATAATTACTCAGTAAATAGGTCCTACCTATTTACTAATGCACAAATGGCAACACATGACACTGCTGAATTACAACCGCACAGCTGGAGAAGATACTTTGAGAAATAAAGAAAAGATAAATGCACTGTTTAAAAAACATCAGGGGAAAAGTCAGCATCCAGAATCCTTCCTCAATCTTCATCCACGGTCCCCTTCACTGTTGCAAATAGTGCTACAAAATTCAGCATGGTTGTTTATATTCTAATTAGAAACAGTTCGTTCTTTATTTATGCAATATCCCAATTCTTAGAGGAATTGGGATATTGGTACCTAGAAGAAAGCTATGCTCCTAACCAATGGAAGGACGGGTGAGGTGCTGCAACAGACCATGTACTCACTGCATTGAGTTTAGTCCAGTGAGTGAACAGGATGGTGTAGAATCGGGTTCAAAATATACTAAGACACACCACATTTTGTTTTTCTTTGGGAGTAAAGTCCTAAACATACACAATTCCTGTTGCTTGTGTGATACCTGCATTGCATGCCCCTCTGAATTCTGACAGGAAAAATGAAGTTAGCATGATTCAAGACTGTTTAAAGGTAATGTTCTATTACATTAACAGTTGGACTGATGACCTTAGAGACTTTTTCCAACCTGGACAATTCAGTGATTCTGTGTTACCACCTCTCAAAAAGACAAACATGTTATTATTATTGTTACATTWTTTTTGTACTCATTCACAGAGGTACAGTATACACTTTAGCACTTCCAGATGTAAGAAATTAGAGTTCAGTTGAATACTTATGAGAAAATAATGACACACTGTGCCTTCCTTTGTCTTTTGATATGAAAATTTCAACAAGAAACATATGGTAGATACTAAGGCCCCTCAAATTAAGCAATTTATTCCAATTATTTTTTACATCTTCATTGTTAACTTTAATCAGTATTAATATGTATTTTAATTTTCAGCTGCTTCTGCAGTTGAATTGGGCTTTCTACAATCACATATAGTTTTCAACTTGACAGAAAGCTTTGATTTTCCCTTTTTCCATTCTTCTTTTTTATTATTCTTTACTGTTCCTAATAAAGACATTATTTGGTTCAGGAAAGAAAACAAAGGATACAGTAAGCTTTCTCTCATTTTAATATTCATAGCTCTAGTTCTTAACTCCATTCCCTTCTGTTCTTGACTTCCCTCTTGTTATATTTTCATCCTATTTTCCTCCTGCTGACTCCAAAGGATGCCTGTTGCTATCCTTCAGCAGAACAGTGGCTATAGCTCCACACTCAATAAACTGGCATATGCACTCTCCATGTCCCTCCCCCTGCTTCTTTCCACCCCTGCAGCATTTCCTCCTTTGTACCTCAGGGAACTGATTCAAGCTGAAATCCAGCCCAACAACTGCAGAGAATTTTTAACCCAGTGGCTAATGGTGATGGTTTCGATTGTTTTTAACACAGCTGCTATGCGAGCATGAAAACAGGGCCAGGAAAGGTTTCATATCTTCTTTAGTGTAGCATGGTTTGTACAGATCTAAAGCTAATCTAAGATATGAAGTGATCAGGTCYTTAATCTATTTTCAGTCAGCTAAATCCTACCTAACATTTTAGGTGCAACATAGGTGTTATTTTATTAACAGGGGATGTTACACAACTTTCAGCAAAATGACACAAATTATATCAGCTTACACACCTTTATACCAATACCACAACGTCCAACAATTGTCACTCTGTGTCAATCTTACCACAAATAATTAATCGCACTGAACCTGTTCCCCATAAAACCCAAACAAATTCACTTCCCCTGCTTGAAAAGCATGAGGTTGGCCAAGGCATCTGAGAGGTTTGCAGGCTTCTTCTGTAGAATTAATATACAAGATTTTGCCTTCAACAACATTCCAGATGAGACAGTATGGTAAAAAACAACAGAGCAGCATGAAGCTTTTGGCAGACGAGTTCTGCTGTGAGAGTGTCCAATGAAAGTTTTGCTACTGATTGCTCTGTGCATACCACTAGAGCAACACCATGCACACCATACGTGTAAAGAACATTGCTTCCTTGCCTAGGACAGCAACCTTAGTTTATTTAAATAGATTTTTATACAGAAACCAAATTAAACTAAAACCAGGATATGATGTTTGGGTTTTTTTAAAAGTTGTTTTATTTAAGCTTTTGCATTTTCCCCCTCCAATCGAGTAAGGAAAGATCTTGCTAAAATATATTGCCTTTAAGACCTTTAAGATCCCCGACTTTCTCTCCAACCACCCTTTCCTTTTCCACTAAAAAATTCTCCTCCTCTAACAATTCCTTATACTCTCAAAATGAARTCAGAAACAGACACACCATTTCCCAATATTAGAATATACTTCTGTCATGATAATTTTTTTTTGCCTTTTTCYGTCACAAAACATCCTTCTCAAACATTTAAATCCTTGGTATAATTCCATATGAAAGCATTGGAAGTATTTCTCACGAAGATGTAAAGCTGTAAATTATACTGAAGACATACTATTGGATTCTTAGATTCAAAACTATTCATTTCATGCAATAATGAGTCTTCATAAACAACATAAACTGTGGATTTAAATCAGTTTGATAAGATTATCAGAACATTAATATTTTTCCTTAGCATACATTTTCATGTATCTTCAGATGAGAAAAAAACTTCTATAAAGAAACCTTCCCTCTACCAAGAAGCAGCAACAGAGGCCTTAATATTTAATTACTATCTACAAGATAATGGTTTGGTAAAAGCTCCATCAATACATAGCATACGGTTGAAACATATCAGATTCTGTGTCACATGGATAAATTACTACTAAAAATATGGAAGAGTAGACATGCTGAATTTTATATACTTGCTTCTGTCTTTTGCAGAGTGACTAAAAATCAATACTCATGTATGGAGAAACAGTACAGAGCTGTCAATATTCACGATTATGCTACCTCTTTATTTTTGCAACCAGGGCCTAATTTACTGATTATTATAAAYGCCATTATGAAGATATAATTAGATCAAACTAACTCCCAATTTTATTTTCAAATAATAGAAATGGAAGAATGGTCACTGAATCAGGACTTTTAAATGCAATTGGGAAAATAGTCACCTAACTAGTGTTACCTGATAGAAGAAAACAAGACTTTTAGGGTTTTTTGGTCCCTTAATTAGTCATCAACTATCACCAAATTAGACAGTAGATAAAGTACTTGGCTAGAGATAGAGGATTATTTCACAGCCCTTTCTTACTTAACATTAAAACATTACAACTCATATATTACAATACTGGTATTAGAAAATAAGAAGGTCATAGATAAAAGATAATGTTGATTTTAAAACATTCATGAGAATTAGCCTCATGTTCTTTCATGAGTAGCAATTGGTCCTGTAAGGAAGACACCTACTTATCTCCTATTTTGTCTTTGCCTACACTATCCAATGTGATTCCACAGCACTTAACAGCTGATGCCTGCCTTTGTATCTGACCACCTCTAAAAACCCCTGAAAATCTATTTCAGGGCTCTTCCATACACTAACATTTATTTTAAAGTAATATAATATTTATACAGGCCCTTACTGCACATATGCTTGGGAGAATATTCTAGGCAGCTCAAATGAATTTTTCAATATTTGCATTTGAGCTAACCATTTGTAAATGAAAGGTTTAAGACAAATGATTTGCTTTCATAAAAAAGTATCTAATGAAAGATAATTTGAATGTTTTAAGTTACAAGTAGATCCATATTTATACTTTCTACTTAATGGCACTTTCTAGTTTGGAGAAACTGTATGAGGGAAATACACGAAGAATACAAGAGAATAAATTAGTTGAGCATGTGCTTAGGCAACCAGCAGCATTAGGGGCTGCTGTTTTTCTTTAATGCAAATGATAGATTTGTTGTTTAATAGCAATAATACTTGCCCAAATTTTATAGATAATACACATCTGTTAAATKATGCCTGTACTGTAATTGTAAATATAAAGAGATTGTCCTAGGAGCAGGACAGTCAGTTGTGAATATTTAGGTTGAAATTACCTTTATTTCTTTAACACTGGCAGTGGAGCACAACACTTCCTCATAATTACCACAAATCACAATCTTTTCCATCACAGATTCTTTGTGTTCAACATAGGTATATTTTAATATACCTATGTTGAACCTCAGCATTTTAATGTTTGGGKTTTTTTTTAATTTGGAAGAATGYCTTGTGAAGGTTGTTATTCTGTCAGTACTTAAAAAGGGAGATCAGACTTTCAYCTTCTGCAGTTAGAGCTACCATTGCCTCACTCTTGGACTGTGTGAAAAACGAGTTCCGCTCTCTCTGAGAAATTTGTAAGTTTAATAAGAATTAAAAATAGACAATTAAGAGACAGAAAAGTGAAATTCTCTCAGCTGAGGGTGCTTGGCACAAGGCCTGCCAGTAGCACAYCCACCCTTTCGTACTTCTATCTTTTAAGGAGCGCTGTGTTGCATATTCAATAGATTTTAATTCAACCATTCCYTTGAGTTTGTATCTGTTTCAAGTATTCCCAATCATCTTATCTGGCAGATTTATTCGTGGGTGACTCCACCCTGTCTGGTAACATGGGTATAAATCCTTCTCTTGAGGTTTTTTTGCTTATTTTCATTTGGATAAAAAACCAGAAAGTTAGCAATCTTTTATGCAGGGTTACAAGGTGACACTCCCCCTGCCCCCCCCAATACCTTCTGGCTTAGAAGAAAAAAAAACAGTCTTTTACTGTTAACTCTTTGGTACAATCAAAAAAAATTACCTTTCTAAATTCCACTAATAAAACATAGTACCGTACTATTACACATATAGTAGTCATGTTAATATTTGCGAGAAGCCAACTATATAATATGCATTTATAACAGACTGTGATTATCAACATCAAAAAAGAACTCCCCAACCCTTTAAGCAGAAATAATAATCTGTTTTTCATAGAATAATCATAGAATTGTTAAAGTTGCAAGAAACCTTTAAGATYATCCAGTCCCACTGTCCAGCATTACCTGAATCATTAAACCACACCACCCAGCAACAAGATCCAGACTCCTCTTGAGCACCTTCAGGGATGGTGAGTCTACCACCTCCCAGGTAAACCTATTTCCTGACCACTCTAACAGTGAAAAAGAATTTTTGTGATATCTAATCTGAATCTCTCAATTGTCTCATCTTAAGGTCATTTCCTCTGGTCCTCTCACTGCAGGCACAGTAAAGGAGACCAGCCCCCACCTCACGGCACTCTCCTTTCAGGGAGTTGTGGAGAGCACTGAGGTCACCCCTGGGCCTTCTCCAGACTAAACAAACCCAGACTCCTCAGCCATTCCTCATATGACATGCTTTCTAGTCCTTTCACGAGCCTTGTTGCCCTTCTCTGGACACTCTCCAGCACCTCAAAGTCCTTTTCAAAGTGAGGGGCCCAGAACTGAACACAGGATTTGAGTTGTGGCCTCCCCAGTGCCAAATAAAGGACAATCACTGCCGTGCTCCTGCTGGATGCATTCTTGATACAGTCSAGGATGCCATTGGCTCCCTGGCCACCTGGACATGTTGATTCATGTTCAGCCAGCTCTCAGCCAGAACCCCCAAATCTACTTCTGCCGAAGACCTCTCCTGCCACTCCTCCCCCAGCCTGTACCACTGCATGGGGCGGTTGTGACTGGAGTGCAGGACCCAGCACTTTGCCTTATTGAGTCTCAAGAAACTGTCCTTAGCCCATTGATGGAGCCTCTCCAGGTGTCTCTGTAGACCTTTTTTTTTTTCCCTATAGAAAAGACTATTATCATCCTAGAAGAAAATTCCAGCCTACCAAGTATGCAAACAAAAAGCTGTTTAACATGGCAGAGTGGTCTATACCAGCTAAATTAACTGTATTGGGTATCTCTGAAGTTTATACAGGGAATTCAAATAAAAAATCTAAGTCAGTGGGCAGGGAGATGCTCATTTAGCTACTAAGAAGCATTAAGTACAGAATGCCTCCCAGGTCCAATCTCTACCTACCCATAAAGGTGCTCAACAGGGCTGTAGATGCTCTCTCTCAGCCAATTGGATTGGAATTCCTACTGCTCTTTGAATAGCCACAGAACTGAGGCAAATTTTCTTTGAGGGTGAGAGCTTCCCTGGTAAATAGGGTAATACCCTTATGCCGAAAGGCCTCTAATCTGTAACTCCTTCTATGGAAATCTCACTTCACCCAACTCAGCTCACTTCTCTGCTGAATGCTGTATTACTAATTCAGATGGTATTTGTGAAGCCTGCATTTTGCCCTTCTTTATATTAACAGCAGTTTGCTGAAATCAACGTTAGTTTTGTCCATAAAAACAATGTAAAAGATGTTTTGCTATTCACCTGCCACAAAGCAGGAAGTTATATATTACCATGGCTTTTTTAAGGATTATCATCTAGCCAAAAATGTTCTTACACCTTCTGTACTGCGCCTACAGTAAAACTATTTTAAAGCTAGTATTACCTGTGAGCTAGTATTACCTGTGACACAGCCTAAACTTACAGCTTACACAAGCAACACAGATACCTGAAGAAGCAGGTGATCCATGAGAAGATGACAAGAAGCCTACTAACTTTCCAAGCCTACTAGGGATATCTGTAGAAAGGGAGCACAGCCTACTGCAAGTAATGGGACAGGGAATGCAGTGATACTGACCAAAAGACATTGAGGGCTCAGTGACCCACATCATGTCACGGCTAACCTGAGCAGGCACAGGTCTGTGCTGTGCACAGCCAGTGTGGCCTTTAGGCTGTTTTGGGCTGTGCAAATTTCTTGGTGGTGGGACAAGCTCAGGTAGCACATAGTGTTGGAGGAGCCAGCAGGCAGCTGACAGTTGTACCAGAGCATTTGCCACCTGCATGGCCTTGACTTTATCTGAAAGTGTTAGTTCTAATAACTAGTGTTTTAAATGGTATTTTAAGAGAGTGTCTTTCTTACTGAGATCATATGTACCAGCACCTCCCTGTAGCAACAGGCTACCCTGCAAACACATACAACTCCAGATGGGACCAGAGAGGATGCTGGCTCCTGTCCCAARGACATTCTGGACTACATTGGAAAGGTTACAGCAGTACTTGATTAGTGGTAAAAGGCAAGTGCCACACCCATGTTCTGGGAGGAGGATCCAGGGAATTACTGACTTGACAGTCTGACCTCAGTCCCAGGAGTTAGAGTAAATCCTCTCTGAATCCATACCCAGGCACATGGTGATGGTAGTTTGAAACAGTCAGCACAGGCCTACAATGTCAAGTCACGTCTGCCCAATCTAATTCCCTCTAGAAAGCGTTGTCTGATTGTGTAGATAAGGGGCAAGTGGTAGAGAAGCTTACGCATAGGACAGGGAGGGGCAAGAAATGAAAGGAGAGCAATTAGAGATAGAGAACCAGTAAGGCACAGGTTGGACTTGTAGAAATATAAGTTCAACAAAGGCAAATACAAACTCCTTCATCCTTGCAGAAATAACTCCATGCAGCAGTACGGGCTGGGAACCAGCTGGTTAGTAAGAGCCGTGTGCACTTGTGTGCAGCTTAACAGAAGTCAGCCATGTGACCTTGAGGTGAAAATGACCCTCAGAGCCAGCAAGCTGCTGCCAGCAAGTCCCAGAGAGCAGGCTGCTTTCTGCTTTCAGCACTTGTGAGACTGCATGTGGAGTGTTGTGTCCTATTTAGCATTCCCTGGCACAAGAAAGCCACTGASAGGGAAGCACGTGGCCAGCAGAAACTGCCAAGGTGTTCAGGGAGATGGAGTACATGCCATTTGCTGGAAAAGATGAGAGAACCAAGTTTTTTAGCCTTAAGAAAAGAATCAGAAGCTGGACAAATTCTAACAGCCACACACTGCAATTTCATCCTGTTAGAAAACCCAGTACAGCAAGGAAAGAAGTCCTTAAGGAAAAGAGTAGAAGTAAGACTGATACCAAAGTCTGTCATCCATACACATTTAGATGAGCAGCTGATTTGTAAAAAATTAGGCCTCTTCTGTTGAATTCAGAGTTGCAATGTCAGTTTACCTTTATCCTCTCATTTGCTGTTATTACTATTGGTATTCTGTTCCTTCTAGGACAAGAACACCAGGGAATTGGATCTGAAATCAGAGGTGTTACTTACATTTTAAAGTCCTTTCTGCTTTTTCCTCTCAGATAAATACATTTAATTTTCCTTGCAACCAGATAATTCAGAAACATTGTACTATAAATAATTATTCCCCCCCTATAATAAAAAGATTAAAGGTATCACCTTTTCATTCTAAACAGAAATATTTGACATTATTACAGTGAGACATCAAGAAATAGGTCTTTACATTTAGAATCAAATGTTGTGTACTGTTCCTTCTAATCACGTTCCATTACTGTGAAAATTTATGTTTTTGATATGACCTGAAAGAAATAATTCTTCTACTGTGAACTTGCATTACTGAGCAATCCAGAATTACCTTTTAGGAAATCTCTTAACATTCTTCACCCATACTTTGAAATTACATTATCTCAATTAGCTGTTGCTTCCTGACAACACTGCCTGCATTCAACAAGAAGGAGGTTGCTGGGTTATGACATGCATATTTGTGGCCAAACTAATATCCAGTAGGATTAGACTATTCCTCAAGCTGTTCTTGCTAGCTTAGTATATTTGGAAGCCTGCCATATTTCTTGGACTAGCCATGGCCTTGTTCTACAGTTTGAGTGAATACCTTGAAAAGAACTAGGGCACAGCAAAGTTTCTGAGAGCCTTCTGTTTTCTGCTAGCTTGCCTTAGTGACAGAGCTTTTAAAGGATATTTCTGATGCAGGTACCTGGCACTGCCATAGCACATTCATTGGTTTCATTTTCTTGAATAACCATAAGGCAAGAACCAACTTTCATTGTTAACAGTAACAYCCATGTCCCTGCGTGAGAATATTGTAGGTTTCATATATTGACAAAAAAATTAGTTGGAAGTTTTCACTGTGACCAACAACAAAAAAAAAGCTGCTTATTTTCCCCATTAAAAGGAAAACATTTTTGAAGAACACGGATTCTGAAACTGCAGTCAGATACACCACAAGCGCAGAAGTCTACTTAGCCCCTGAAATAAAGATAACAACAAGAAGTCAGTTTGTGATATACTGGGGACAAGAGATGACAAGGCAAGAACCAATGACTGGTACACATAGGCATACAAACCATTTTCTGTTTCACATCAGCTCTTAACTAAGCATGCTTTCTCAAATCACTAATTTCATTCCTTTTCCTTATTGAAAAAACTATGCAATATTTCTCATTAATTCTAAAAGCTTGAACACAGATCCGGAAACTTTATACATCAGAAAATTGAACTAAAATATCTGCAGGGCAGTCATGTTGTAAACAGCTTTTTTGAGATCTTCCTGCTTGCACTGGACCACAGGCATTCGAGTGGCTTTCCAGAGAGCACATGTTGAAAATGAAGACAAGGACAATGGGGGGTGGGGCAGAAGAAAGTGTCAGACAAATAACATTGCCTTGGAGGTGGGAGGGAGGAAGAGAACATGAGACACATGCAATTATTGTAGCAGAGATGGCTAAACATTAATGCAAATGCAAAAAAGGAGGGGCAGGTGTGACTTCATCATCTAAACAAAACATAACACTTGATTTGATTTTGCAGTTTGAATAACATGACTCTTGCTCTGCATAAGCAGAATAAAATCTGTGGATAATTCGTGACGTTTGAAGTTTACGGACTCCTATCCTTTTACATGCTAAGGCAAAAACTTCAAAGGATGTGTCCTAACTCATTAYAGGAGAAATATTTCCATAAAACAGTACTGAAGGTTTACAGCCAGCTCTATTAACTTCTCCAAGGATTACAGAAAATGAGGATTGGTCAGTTTCCTACTAACAAGCAATTTTTTTCTGAAACTGTAACTCAAGGTCCAGTAATGTAGGTTGCAGACAGACAAAAGCTTTTGCTGTTACAGTTCTAAACAATGTACTGTTTCCAAAAGCCTCAGAAAATAAACCCAGAGGTGGCTCACAGGGTTATAATTTCCACAGGTTCTCTTCACAGTATGAAGGGCAAGAAAAGAAAGGGACGCAGGRATGTTTGTGTTTATAAACTGTACAAAATAAAGCCTAAAACGCCTCACACCTCAAGCATAACAAACCCTCAAGRTGTTCCATGCTCCACCTTCCTCCATTTTTACTTTACTTGGGAAATTACCTTTAGTTTTCCTTGGAGTCTTCAAGCATGGTTCACAATTTGGGGTTGAGTATATATACTGACATGGAGTACTTATACTGACAATCTGTCACAGCAGATCTCAATGGCCTAACAGACATTGTTCGGAGAAAGAAAAGGCTTTGAATAAAGATACTGGCAGGTCAATTAAGGAAAAAATCCCTCTTGTAGCCAGCAATTTTACATTCTTTACAAACACTACCAACACAAGGCAGACTGCTTCTGGGCAGAGTGGTTTCCCTACTCCTGCCAGAATACTAATTCTTCTAAATTCACAGGGAAACAAACCAACTCAAACCAATCAACCAAAGCAAAAAAACCAAACCAACAAAAAAACCCAAAACAAAAAMCAAAACCAAACCAAACACAAACAAACAAACAAAAAACCTCACAAACCAAAAAAACAAGCAAGGATAAAAGATGGGAAGAAAAGAAGAACAAAAAACTTAATCAAATAGTTTCTTATACTCTCTACACTCATCAAAATATATATTTTTCTTTCAAAGTGACTAAGCAGCATCCACCAAATTTAAATGAAGTTTATTATTTTAGAAGTAGAAAATTTTAAAAAAATCAATCAAAATTAAGACTAACATTAAATACACTATACAACATGTGTGCAGCACAAGTATTTGACTACTCTGTAAAAAGGTTAGTCAAGTAACCATAAGAGTTAATGAATGAGTTTACCTCTAGTTTCAAAACTACTAGCAATGATTAACATTAACGTGACAAAAAAATAGAATCCCCGTATGTTATAATTTTCTGCTAATAAACACTTTAAAACACTCAGCTTTCTTTAAAATTATTTATAAAAATATAGAGGTTTTCTAAATCTCCTTTTTGTATAGGATTGAATTTTTTTCCTCACACCTGAATACTTAGAAGACAATCTGTCATTTTTCTATACTTTAGGTTCTTGCACAGTGAATATAGACTTGAGTCTTCAGATTGGCATAGTCAGAAGGGAYTGTATTTGAACAATAATCTGTTATTTAAATTTATCCAACTGATTTTCTCCAAGAAAAAACTGAGAAACTCATGTACCTTTCTGTTAAAAATGAGGTAACTACCTGAAAAAGTAAAATAACAAGATGGTTTGCCCATTTTTATACATTTCCTGACAAATTGTGCTACTCTGGATTACCAGTCTAGAACACACAGGATTATGCAGAATGAAAAAAATCAAGACACAAATATTTGAAATCTTATTCCAATACTGTCACCATAAGAAACAAACTGCCCAGTTTTGGTCCACCAAGTAATCTCCTTGTCTCACTTTTACATTATAATTCCTGATGAAAGATACACTGCTTAACTTTAGCTTTGAAGAGTTCTTCATGGGAAATCTGACTTAAACATTTCTCAGTATATAGTCTGCAAGTTTGCACACGTTATTTATTCAAACGTTTCTTCAATTGTTCTAGATGCCTAGCATCAGCATCCTGGAGAATTAATACAGTAGTTTTAGACTGAAGTGGATCAAACTCAATAGTCATCAAACAACAAAGATCTATCAGCTGTTTTTGACATTTCTCTAAACCTTCCTTAAGTTTAAGACGTAAAGCTGGATTCTTTTTCAGCTTATTCATTTCAGGCACTGAAAAGCCAATCAAACTTGTTAGAATATCATCAGCAAAATCTACTTCAAGATAAGCAGAGCCATCAGAAATTTTAGCCTTTATACCCCAGGACCCATTGTTTTTTGTGAGGTTTCCAGTGAGAGTGACAATAAAACATTTAACTTTCAGAATTGTAACAGTTTCTGGTTTTTTTGCAAGGAGAAGGGAAATATATGTAAAAGGTGGAGAATCTAAATCTAAAGGTGCCTCTACTGCCTTGCAAGGAAAGACCTGTGAATCACGTTTCTGCTGATCTCCTTCTGGACCCATTTTTAAGAAAAATACAGGACCATCATTTAATACCCTGCTGTCAGAAGCATGTTGATGTTTACATCTGCTCTCATCTAAGTCTGTATAATTCTGCTCTTCCTCAGGAGGATTTGCCAAAGAAAAATCTGATGAACTGCAGGTCTGACATAAGCCCTTGTGCTGCAATAAGTYACTCATGCTATTTCCATCTTCATCAAATATTGTTCTTCTCATGTTCTTTTCCTTGCTGACAGCTTCCCTCAACTTATTTCTTTCATTCACATTGTCTTCTTCACCAGCGCCATTTAAAGATGAATTGCAGTAGCTTCTAGATGTATGTGGAAGTCTGCCAGTAATTAAACCTCTGTTTCTATTCATGTCCACTGATAGCACATCTTCCATCTCTCTTTGCATCTCTTCTTCCAGAAGAAAGTCATCTTCTAAAGGAAGGTCATTTAAAAAGCCATCAGCATATTCTATGGGAGGAGAAACTTGTTCATCTGAGTGAGGGAAAGGACTTCCAGATTTTTGTGGCAAAACATTTCCATTGTGCGCAGTCAGTGAACTGGAGGCTGTATTAAAATTGTTGCTTCTACTACAGTATCCACTTTCCAAAGATGTTCTGTTGTTTAAAGTAAATTCACTATTTTCATCAAGGCTGGCTAAAAGCTCTTCATCTGAAGGGCCGGGAGTTTGTTCTAATTCATCTGCAGGCCTTGAAAAAATCTCTTCATGTCCAGCTTGTCCAACAGAATCAGGGTTTTCAGTTTCTCCAATTAATCTAGCAAGGACTCTTTCCTGACAATAGTCCTCAAGAAGAACATCAACTTCACCCCCCAGCAATTTCACATTTTCTGGTTTAAGCAGAAGAACTCCAAGATGATATGCAATATTGCCCTGCACAGTGATTTTTGTTCCAGGAGGAAGATTACTGCAGAGAACAGGCACCGGTTGATACTCCATGCCCTGAATTTGATGTATGCCATCCGTTAGTTGTAGCATCAGCATTCGAGTAGGCTTTGCTTCCCAGGACTTCTGAAATGCCTGAGTGCTGGCTGTAACTTCTTCATTTACAGTGCTTTTCCCTCTTAGCTTCTGCAACTGAGAATATGCTGGCTGGCTAACATCCACCAGTGAATCAATTTGTATGGAGTAGCAGCCTGATAACTCTCCCTTGGGAGTATCTAAGATGCAGTTAGGCAAAATGGGATATTCCAAGTCTCTCAGATCAGTAAGAAGCCATTGCTCAAACACCTGCTTGTTAATCTGAGCTTGACTTAAATTACTACCTCTATTTTCTTCCTGGATCCAATTAATACATGCTTCCAGCCAYGTTAAAGGAACTTTAACGTGCCATGTGGATGATAGCCAGGTTTCCACTCTTGCTACAATGCTAGGTGTAGACATGTTCTTTTACGGTAAGAGATTGAATTCCCTAAAATGGAGTTCAAAAAGACATATTTAATCTTCTGACAAAACCTGAAATTATTACAAGTTTCATGCTTATATTATACATAAAAATTTAAAAACACTTCAGCAGACAATAAAATTCACAGGCATTTCCAACAGTTAACACTTCAATCAGCGTAAAAGGTATGTGGAAAACAAAAGTATGGAGACTTACACAAGCAACCATGCTTTTTGATTTTGATTTAATTAGAAACATATAACCGAAACCCTTTTCTTWCAGGTTAAAAGTGAATGAACAAAACCCCCAAACCTAAACAGCAGTAGGTTTTAAAATACATTTCCTCTTTTTTACGGTATTCTTTCTGTTAACACAGTTTACTTTTGAAATTGACCTGAGATGTTGCTCTCACACTTCACCAGCACTGATACAAATAGAAGTAACAGGATCTACAGAACCAAGATGTGGTCTATCAACACCTATATCAGAGGGGTGACTTCCAGTCTGAGACTGAAAGCTTTGTACCCCACAACAGAAAGCTGGCTTGTAACATTATTACCTACAGACCCAGTGCAGGCCATGATACCACCAAGTCTTGGCAGCTATCATTTCAAGGGCATCAGTGGGTAATAAACTTTAACTTCTTGTTAGTTTAGGAAGTAGCTCTGCACAAACAAGAGCACAGAACAGAAGTATTTCAGTTGGAAAGGACTTTGAATGATGATCTAGTCCAACCACCTGACCAACTCAGGGCTGACCAAAAGTAAAATCACGTATGTTACTAAGGGTATTGTTCAGATACATCTTAAACACTAACAGGTTTAGGGCATCAGCCACCTCTACAGGAAGCCTGTTTCAGTGTTTGATCGTGCCCTTACAATTAGAATAATTCAGGTTGGAAAGGACTTCCAGCATCATTAAGTCCAAATTTTGACTGAACACCACCATGCCAACTAGATCATGGCACCAAGAACGATATCCAATCACTTCTTGAACTATTCAAGGGATGGTGACTCCACTATTCGTTGCTTGCACATCCTTTCTGTGAAAAATCCTTGATGTCCAACCTGAACCTCCCTTGGTACACCTTGACGTCAGTCTCAGAGACTGACCCCCACCTTGCAACAATTTCCTTTTGAGTAGATGTGGAGAGCATGAATGTTTCCCCTGAGCCTCCTTTTCTGCAGCCCTCAACCACACTAACACCAGTTACTCTCTAGGCCTTTTCACCAGCTTTGTACTTGGTAAAGAAATTATTCCTATTGTTAAGTCTGAACCTCTCCTGATACAGCCTTGAACCATTCCCATTCCATGTTCCTGGATGCCAGGAAGAAACCAGCACTCCCTCTCCAGGTCCCCCCTAAGGAAGTTGTACAGAGCAATGAGATCTCACCCCTGAACCTCCTTCTCTCTAAACCAGACAAACCCAGAGCCCTCAGCCACAGGATGTGCCTTCCAGCCCTTCCACCAGCTCTGTTCTCCTCCTCTGGACCATTCAAGGACCTTCCCACCCTTCTCAACCTGYRGGGCCCAGCACTGCACACAGGACTCAGGGTGAGGCTGCAGCACRGCTGAATCCAGCAGGATGATCCCAACCACAGCTGGTGCTGCTGTGTGTGATGCAGCCCGGGATGGGGTTTGCCCTCCTGGCTGCCCGGGCACACACTGCTGACTCACCCTGAGCTGCTGCCCACCAGCACCCCCAGATCACTTTCTGCAGGGCTGCYCTACACACACTCCTCTCCCAGCTCATACTTGTGCCCAGCTTTACTGCATCCCAGGGGCAGAATCTGTATTTGCTCTTGTTAAATTTCATGCCACCGATAGTTACCCAGTGCTCCAATCTATTTCAGATCCCCCTTCAAGGCTCTTGTCTGTCGAGAGAGTCAGCAGCACCTCCCAATCTGGTATCGCTAGCACACCTGCTGATGGTGCATTCAACTCCTGCATTGATGTCAGTCTGCAAACATTGAAAAGATATTAGGTTGCCCAACTGTACATGGATCACGTTCAATCCCTTAGAAAAGAAGACCGAGGAGCTCAGTTTCTCTACAGAAMACAACGAAAACAAAACCTACAGTAAGAATATTTAAGAAACACCAGGTGTCGATTTTKCTGGGTTTCTTGGGGATTTTTGTAGCCTTCAGACCAAACAACACCCTGCCTCCAAGCTCTCCCCAAARATGCACCGCTCGGAAGATACCGCGTACTTGCTTAGCTCAAGTAAAGCGCCAGCTTTCAACAGGGGAGGTTAAAGGGGTGAGGGAGAGGCAGAGGCGGGGGGAGGAAGAAGATCTGAATGAGGACAGGCAGCACGTCGCAGCCCCTCGGAGGGGCCGAGAGCTCCAACTCACCGCGCGGTCCCGGCGGGGCGGCCCCGGCTCTCGCCGGCCTGAGGGATGGGGCACGGCCCGAGCCCGTGCTACCCAAAGCCGCCGCGCGCACACCCACCAGCCAATGGGAGGCGCGCGTTGAATCATCGCGAGAGTCTCGCCACAGCCGCGCCGAGCTGCACGCACAAGGCGGGGTTTTAGCGACCGCCATTTTCTCGCCTCCTAGTAGCAGCCGCTCCCGCTTTCCCCGGCCGCCCCCTCACTGCCCGCGCCGCTCACAACGCGGCTCCCGAAGACCAGGTAGGGAAGGCCGGCCGGCCGCGGCACGGGCCTAACGGCGCTGCCCTTTCCCTGGGCCCGTCTCGTCCCTTCCCCTCACGGAGGGCGGTGCAGGTCGCGGCGCCGCCTCCTGTGCTGACGGGCAGCGGCCTCACCCAACGAGGCGGCGGCGGCGCCGCGCGGKGGGCGGTGGCGGGGCCAATCGCGGTTGGCGCTGGTGGATGTGCGCGTCGGAGGCCGAGGCTGCTCCCCTTTCTCTCCCGTACGCGGTGGGGCCGGCGGCGGGCGCAGGTACACGCAGCCCGCGGCGCCGTGCGGCCGGGGACAGCGAGGAGGGGAGGGGGGCGGGAGAAGGGCACAAGCCGGTCCAGGCCTCGCCTGGGCTGGTAGAGCCGCCGCTGTACCCCGCTCGGCGACGCTGCGTGACACAGCGGTGCCAGAGGGCCTGTGTCTCCTGTCGTGGGCCCCAGGGTTTCTATGGAGGTCCCGAGGGGTTGGCGGTGGAACGGGGAAAGCGCTGCGTGGAGAACGTTGGTGTGTCTATTGCGAGGGCCCTTAGATGGCCGCTGTCCCCGTTGCCCCGCGGGGACAGCGCGGCTTCCGCAGCGCCAGCGGGTGCGCTCCAAGGGCGGAGGCGCGGCGGCCGCCGCCRCTTTCCCGCGCCTGGCTGTGGGAACTGTGCCCAGGGCGGGCTTCTGCTGAGGATTATGGCGGGCGCAGAGAGGGCGCTCCGGGCCGCGGCCTGCGCGGAAGCAGCCGCAGAGGCCGATCGGGGGGCGGACGCTGCGCATCGCGGCCGCGCCGCTTTCGGGGACAGGCGGAGTGCCCGTGGCCCTAGGGCTGACCTGCTCCGCCCGCTGCGCCGGGCTTCGAGCCGCTGGGCACCTCCTTTGTGTCCGCCCGGCCAGAGCCGGGTAACGCTCCCCATGGCCGCGTGGTGGTGGCGGCGGCCTTTCCGCTCCCGGCTCCGCCTCGCAGCGGGCGGGCGGGCGGGCGGGCGCCATTTCGGAGGGCGCCATTTCTTCTGCTCCGCGGGGGCGGAGCGCCGCCGCTCTCGCCCCTGTCCCCGCGGTGGGCGGGCGGCTGGAGACGGGGAGGGAAGGGGGGGACAGAGAGAGGCAGGAGAGAAATGCCGCTGTGCCCTGGAGGCGCTCTGGCGTTCCTCAGCTCTTAGGTTTGTGGTCGCTGGTCCCACCTCGTGTCCGCTTTAGTCCTTCGGTGTTCATAAAGAATCTGAGTTTATTAGTAATGTGAATGTTCTCGATTTACTTAGCTGAGCGAGGTTACTGAGAACACATGAYACATGGGGAGGTTCGACTAGGGGAGACTTAGCTGTGAATTGTAACTGTAACCTATAACAGTTCGCTCCCCGCTGCCTTAAAATTTTTGGGAGAGTTGGAAATAGATTAACTGATCCTTGTCGGCGTCTTCCTTACTGCCCGTCCGCGTAACGGCGCAATTTTGGCAATGTCTGCCTGAGATCCCGCTATTACTGAACTTGTGCATGTCCGTTAGCTCACTTCAAGTGCCTGGAAGTACTGCCATGTGTTGGGAGAGCAGAGCCTGCTCTTAGCCCCTACAAGCGGGGCAATAATTACATGGCTGTCTGAGAGTACGTTTAATAAGTTAGAATCAGCTTCTTTGCTACCCCCATTCTTCCTCCCCGATAACAGACAGATACAAGAATGAGTGCCTGCTTTTTGTTGAGGCAATGGAAGTTAAAGCAGTGCGAGGGGAAATAATGTGATTGGCTCTGTTTGTAAATCACATTTTTAATGATAGTAGGTTGCACAATGGTTTCTTTTATCTACACTTCTCGCTAATGTGACTTAGTGGCTAAAAGCAGGTCAYGATATGTTTCTGAAAATTGCACTGAAGTACAGCTGCTTTTGGAGGTTTTGGGGGTGTGTGCATGCAGTGGATTGTATGTACTACAGGGGATGATATTTTTAAAAAGTGGTTATTCTGGTGTAGTTGGAAGTTTACTTTTATTTTATTCATCAGTTATAGTTGAGAGGAGCGCATGCTCAAATGTGTGCTAGTAGATTGATAGAGAATTTGTAGAACAAATGCTGACAATTACCCTAACAGGGCTATGAAGTGTAAATAGTGTTGACGTAAATAGCAGGACCAGATTCTGGTGTAGTGCCCTTTAGAAAGTGAAACCAAGGCACATACCATATTATGTTGAGATTCTGTGGTTACTTAAAACTAGTGTGTGCCCAAAAACTGTAATTCAGAYATTTAGAGTTTATGTAAGTCCACAGATTTGGCCTTTACCTTCTCTTAGTGGTGTGTTTGGCTTGGCTATGCTGTTTCTTTTATAAAGAAAAAACTTGCAGTGGTAGCTTAGGTCAAACCTTTGGTTTCTGGCTGTAGCAACAGACTCACAGCATGGGGAGACTCACAACTGATATGTGCTGTTTTCATAGGCTCTTGAAGCAATAGGCTGTTGGATTTTGATCCCGCCCAGAATACTTGAGTTTTTGTCAGCAAGGATATATAACAGCGGTAAGTTCTAGCAGCAGGCATTTATTTTTCACTTTATTTTTCACTTTAGCATGAGGTGCACTTTGTCTTTTGACAAACAAATGTACCATCTTTATTTTTCAACAGGTTTTGCTTGTCCACATAGGAAAAAAAGGCAATGGAGACTGAACAACAGGAGGAGACCTTTACCAACACGGAGACAAATGGTAAATTTTTTAAAGGACTGTTCCTTTTTAAAAAGAACATCTTTAAAATTATTATTATTTCAAAGAATTTTCTGAGGATTTAACTTTACTATATGTTTGCATCAGCAGTAATTTTGTGTTCTGCATTAACTATGTTCAGTTTTAATTAATGTGTCATTACACGTACTTTAAAGCATAAACAAGTAATCTTTCTGTTGGCATGTTTTAGACAATGAGAATTGAAAGTTATGACCAAATACTGAAAAATATTTCGTAGCTGTATGGGGAATGTGAATATGTATGTGAATGCTATGGGGCGTATCTGTTAGTTGCATTTTGTTTGTTTCAGTTGTTACGTGCTGGAGTATGAATATGTGAAATATTGCTAAAGAGCTTAATGGAAAATTTCTTGGGAATAATTACCGGGGAACTTTGGGCATTACCCTTGTTGATTTGTGCGAGTTTTTCCCAAACRGCATCTGAAGTGCTACTTTACTTTTCACCAGCATTTCAGGTTGGATGAACTGCATTTGAGCTTTATGCTTGAAGGGTTTTTCCAATTGTAAATTATAAATAATTAMTAAGTGGGTGATGCTGCACTCCTTTAGACTGAGTGTCATGAATTTCTTACTGCCTGTGTGCTACATTCTCATTTAAGCCATAGTTCATAGATTTTTAAATGCATTTTCAGTTGTTAATCAGTAAGAAAGCTGTTAAATTCTCTGSTGTGGATGTTCAGAATAGATTTCTGTAATTAGTTTTGTGCTAATAGGAAAGAAGGTATTAGAAGTACAGAGCATAAATTTGGCACAAATTCCACTTTATTATGACTTAGAAAGTTAAATAAATGTTTATGTTTCCTCCCTATGGACCTCTCTACAGGCAAACGTCCTGCAGAAGATATGGAGGAAGAGCAGGCCTTCAAAAGATCTCGGAACACTGATGAGATGGTTGAATTGCGCATCTTGCTTCAGAGCAAAGTACGCTTTTTTTTTTTCTTTTTACTGTTTTTGTGTGTAGCACTATTGGAGATGGTGACGAGGTGCATGTTTGGATATAAGTGTAGAGAGATTATGTGCTTTTTTTGAAGTGAGATAACTTACTGGAGTAATTTTCAGTATGTAGGAATAGTAGTTGTACGTGTATTGCAAGGAAATTCTCTGTGCGGTTCTCTTAAAAGGGTAAGTCCCTAAGGATCAATACTGGGTTTATTAAAAAGGTATACTTGCAGAGAAGTAGAGCAGTAAAGATTCTAAGATATTTTTACATTTGAGTGGAAGGTAGAGGAGTATGACTGTATGAGAGTCTGGGAAAGAAGGTGTTTAGAGGATTATAAATTAGTGATTTTAAATAAACTACATGAGACAAGAATTTAGGATTTTAGTAACTCTCCCAATGGATCAATGGAAAGATGTGTGTGAGTAGTGCTTCAGGGGTTACAGTGATTTTGTTGACAAGTGTAAATAGTTAAATTTGCTGTATATGAATTCCCTCTGGTGTTTCGATTTGCTGCAGATGATTTATACTTTCTGAAGTATACTTTCTGAAGTATCTCAGTCTTTTGTGTTGTGTGAAAGAATGTTGTCGTAACTCCATGTGGCATTTCTGACCAATAGCCAAGTTATATGGAGCACCATGAAATGCTTTGTGTGCTGTTAGCATAATGTATGTGTGTAATAAAAGTAATACTTTCCATAGAATTCTGGAATGAACCTGGTAGAAGTGTGGTTTTGCAGTAACTATTTTTTACTGTTTGTCAGTTTATTCCTGTTGATGATGTTGGATTGAATGAAGGTGGTGGCTGTTAACATTCATATCAGCCTTTTTCAGTTTATATTGCTGTGAGAAATTAGTTACTTTACAGATGTGCAAAACAATATTATCACTTGAAGTTATCACATGTTTGGAGAACAAAAGTGGCATATGTAAACATATTCCATAAGGAAATCTAAAAAAAAAAAAGCTGATCAGGGAATTGATGAAATAATTGACCTAYATTACGTTCATTTAGTGTGGGTTTTTTAATAGATCTAGTCTATAAGAAGTTCAATATGGGCAAAATTGCCTAGAAACTTCTCTTTGGAATTGAAATGTTAGTGGCAAAGCTGAGATACCTTTCCCTCTCTGCTGTGTTCCGTGACTATAAGAGCTTTATGTGAACAGACTTTCACTTGATTTCAGTTTGGTTTGATCCTTTCCAAAGTAGTGCCTGCCCCCACCACTTGGGCCAGCAAAAATAGGTCTACCGCTTTTAGTCTTGAGTTCAAAAACTTAATTCGTGCTGTGTTGTCATAACGTAACTTCTGAAAACTATTTTCCAGAATGCTGGAGCAGTGATTGGAAAAGGTGGCAAAAATATTAAAGCACTTCGTACAGACGTGAGTATATATGAGTTTGAACTAATTTAACACCGCTTCTTTCAGAACACTACATCGAAATCTTGATTGCGTGCATTTCTAGAGATGGGAGCAATTCACCTCTGTAGTTCATCCAAGTTGCAACCCATTTGTATCGATTGTCAGAGTAGATAACAGTTCTTCCATTTCTATTTCAATTAAAACCCAGCTTGATKCATGGGAGGAGAGGTTAATATTACATCTCTTCACTTTTTAATAGGATTCTGCTAAATTACACACTTGAAGTGAGTTACCATCCTAATTAAAAATATTGACAAAGCTTAAGCCCCTTAATAATACCATTCCCCATATGTGTGCATCAATTATAGTACTGCTGAAACCCTTGCAGGTGGCTGGCTTAACCCAGTGATAGAGGAATTCTTTAACTTCTTTTAAAAAGCAAAATGAAATCATCCATCTGTTACTTAACAGCTTGCACGTGAAGCACAAAGGCATTGATATTAAGGTTTCTTGCTTTAAATACGAGTATAAAACACTGAAGGAACACTCTATTCTGTTACTTGGAAGCATTTTTAAATGGTCATGACTTTAAGCCTGTTCACATTTTACAGGGGGTTGGCTCCGGTGATTAGACACATGCTCAGCATTAATGTTGTGTATTTATAAAACTTGGCAACGCTTCTTAAATTCCATTTGTTTACACTCCTGTACTTAACATCAGCTACAATTTCAATGGTTTTTCCAATCAAGACTCTGTTCAGCACAAGATTTTGCAATATACCATTACAAATCAGTTCCAACTAAGTTCATAAACTACCACACCTACAGTTGAGATTTTAGTTGAAATGGTCAGGAATCATACGTGTGCTCACTAACTTTGGCAGTTAGTTGTTCCTCTCTTTTTAGGGTTTTTTTAATCAGGGTTTTTTTTTGTTGTTTGATTTTTTATTTTTTTTTTTWTTTGCTTTTTGAGTAAATCAGTATGTCACCTAAGTCCAGATAATTTAGATTCGTCTGGAACATGAACTTTCCCAATTTGCCCAAGGTTCTAGTACTGTCAGTCTCGACAGGTTTTGCATCTACCCTATGAGCCAGCCTGCTACTGAAACATCATTTGTTAAAAGTAAAAAGTAGTTTAGTCAGATCAAGTGACTTCATTTTTAAAGTCCGTTCTGTTAGGCCACAACAGAATTGCTAGTCGGTGTAGCAATCAGTTATTGTGTTAGTCTTCAGAACAACTTAAGCTTGTTTCATTAATTGAGAGTAATGAGTATAGTTTGTATTAAATTAAAATTTATTGCTTTTCCCCCTCTTCCCTCTCCTTGTTTTTTTGGCCATATATCTCCGTTGCCCATGTACTGGATCGACTTGCCCCTGCGTTGCCCACCATGACGTTGGCCCATCCGCCCCTGAACGCCCATGTGAAAACCCTGGTTGGCTATGCCCAAAAATGTGCTCGTTGCCAAACGGGTACCATACTTGACAACTTCCGATTGAATACCCATGCCCAATGCCAACATCCACGAACGCCAATGACCAATGCAGTACAATGCCAGTGTTTCAGTCCCAGACAGCAGTGGCCCCGAGCGGTATGTCCCAACAGTTTATGCCTCACTGCCTGAATAGAAAGAGAGAAATGTATTTTATTACCTGCCTTTGATATAATTAAATAGTATCCCCTTATAGACGGTGTATTGTTTTTTTTCAAGTTTTCTGTCTTATTTTCCCCATTAAGTCTTTTTGTCACTGAACTTTCACGTGAGTTGCCCACCCAAACAATCCACTAATTTTATTTCAATGGAAGGAGCACAGCTTCAAGTGTTGCATATTTGCTGCATTGTAAATCAAATTGGTTCAAAATAGTCTCTCGCTCTGTCTTTGTGGCCCACCTTGCTCCCCTCAACATTGCCTGTTCATAATTATTTCTGATGAAATGCTAATTCCGGTTCGCTTTCCTTCACTTCTCATTTGTTTCGTCTTTTTTTGTCTTGCATTTGTATTTGTTTTCTTGGAGAGCCCATTAGTAATCTGAGTTCCATAACCTTATTCCAGATACAACGTTCACCACTTGCATATCCTCACTTTATAATGAGAAGGTGTGCCAGTTCTACGAATGTAATAGCGAGGGTACCCTAATTAGTGGTGGCGGGGAACATGAATATTCACTTCTACTTTTCAGTTCTGCGTCAATTTCTTGCCCATTTAATTTGAGCCCTTCCAAAAGCCCATTCTGTCTTTCTCTCTCTGCAAGACCTACCTAATCTTAAATTTCTCATGCATATATACTGGGCATAAACAAAGATGCATGTGTTGTAAATTCAGCAAACAGGTTTACTTTAAATGGGGAATATTTGTAAACTCTTCTTTGTAGTAAATCTTTTTAAAATTTTGTGTGATGATAAAAAAAATTTACTTCTCTTTCCTACCTTCTCCATATTGTCTGTCATCCTGGCTTCCTACAGCATCTTGAGTATAAGTGCAGATATAGAGACAATTGGAGAAATCTTGAAGAAGATTATCCCTACYTTAGAAGAGGTATTTATCTTTAAATTTTTCTTGTGTTTAAAATGAAAAGATTAGCTTTTGAATGAGATGGTTCTAGAGTATTTGCTACTTTTCAAATACAGGAAATCAGAAAAGTGGAAAATCCCTAAAGCCCTTTAAAGGATTGTGGCTGTCACGCTACATGTTGGCATTTTTTGGATAGAGAGCAGAGTCTGTCATTGTTTATTAAATTAACATTTTGAGCAGCCTTCCTGTTTTTCAAATAATAAGTGTTGCACTGTTCGATACCTTCTTAAATCTTTACAGCAAGTGGTGCAGTATAATTTAATAAGTAATGTAAATAGGGAAGGCTGATATGTCATGTTCAGGTGAGGTGTTTAAATTGTTGCAGTTGTATCAAAAGAAATACGGGACTACAATTCAGCAACAAATTAAATCACCCCATTGTGTTTGAAGAAAAAGCTTAAAACCCGAAGTATTTTGAATATTTGTAATTAATCTTTATTGCTTCTCCCTATATGCATCTTATTTGCAGTATCAACACTACAAGGGCAGTGACTTCGACTGCGAACTTCGGCTTCTTATTCACCAGAGTTTGGCAGGAGGCATTATTGGTGTCAAGGGTGCTAAAATTAAAGAACTCAGAGAGGTACTTGCTTTCTGTTCTTCTGAGGTTTGATTTTGTTCAATAAGCAGTGTTTTCTGTTCATAAGGGGCATGTGTAGGTATCTGCTGTGCAGTAATTCCTTCTGAACATGTTGTGTACATGCTTTTGATGTTGTGAGATGGAGATGGGAGTTGAAACTTCCTTGCAGACCCTCAGAACTAATGTTGGTGGCAGAGCCAGGACTTGGTTAAACATTCAATTAAAAACAGTGTTCTACCACAAATAAAGTATTTTATTTTTAATTGAATACAATTTTTTTATTAAAATTGTATTTGTTTCTCTTTTTAGAACAGACTGTTGCATAGTGTAGAATTATTTGTGTGGTTGGGCACACAAAACAATCTAGAATGAAATCCTCTTCACAGTAGATGTATGATGAAAGGACTTCACGTTTCGTTTTGTATTTTTTAATTCTAACTCCTGGAAGACCATTTTTTTAAGTGAAAGAGTAAGATTTAAAAAACTTAATGGTCYCTATGAACTGAAAACATATGATTGAGTTTCTTGGTGTTGTGTCAAAGGCAGTTTCAGGTCAGTTCAGGTATTAGCCAATACGYGTTTGTATGGATTAAGAAAGGCAAAACTAGACATAATCCTAGCAACATTGCTGTCTAAGCATCCAAAGCATGTTTAATTTGAAAGCTAATATAGCCTGTAAGCTCACAATGATTATGTGATCCTTTTTCTAGTACTTAATTAAATGATGTGTTGTAGCTGAGTCATGATTGAAATAGGAGAAAATTGAAGGGTTTTTTCATGTTCATACAAAACTTACAGCAGGAAGATCTTTAAAATATGTGATCTTCTAATTTTGTGTGATAACTCAAAAGCAAGCATGCAGATTTAAGTGGGTGGGAACTTAATTGTCTTTTGAATCTATTTTTAAAATATTTTWATGGTTTTATTAACTTGTTTAAAATATATTTGATAAWTTTTTTTTTCTTYTACAGAACACTCAGACCACCATTAAGCTCTTTCAAGAGTGTTGTCCTCATTCGACTGACAGAGTGGTGCTTATTGGTGGAAAACCTGATAGAGTTGTTGAGTGCATCAAGATTATCTTGGATCTTATCTCTGAGGTAATGTTTATTGCATTTGTTTTATTCTTTCTTTGGCATGTATTTCATTGGAATGTTTTAGACATTAGTTGAATGAAAAATGGCGTCTGTCAGTTTCTGGTTTAAATTCAGTACCTTCTACTTTCCCAACAGCAAAGTGATGGACAGTTTGGAACCTTGGGAACTGTTTCTATTGTTCAGAATTGGGATACACCTTATGAGGGAGGAAAGCAATTTTTGGTACTAGTGGGCCATTTATACTTGTTATCAGAATGGAAAATTCGAAGAGGAAGGAAAACAAAATGTATCTGCCACATCTAAGTAGTTTTACTGTCATAGTTAAGTTCACAGGAAGCACATCAACATTTCCTTTCTTGGCAGCATTGTGAAATCAAGAACACRTTCGAAATGCATAAATGTGTTAATTGAATATGCCAGTTGTAATAGAACTATCTGATCTGTGGAATTGTTTCGTTTGTTTGTATTAGTCTCCAATTAAAGGACGGGCCCAGCCTTACGATCCCAATTTCTATGATGAAACATATGACTATGGTGGCTTCACGATGATGTTTGATGATAGAAGGGGACGGCCGGTGGGCTTTCCCATGCGTGGAAGAGGAGGTTTTGATCGAATGCCGCGTGGCGGACGACCTATGCCTCCCTCGAGAAGAGATTATGATGACATGAGCCCTCGCAGAGGACCTCCACCACCTCCACCGGGTCGTGGCGGTAGAGGTGGCAGCAGAGCTCGTAATCTTCCTCTTCCTCCTCCACCACCTCCTCGTGGCGGGTGAGTCGTTGTATAAATGCATTATACAAAAACTCACGTATATCTGAGTCACTTTCGTATTTTCAGTGATTTTTCCATGCTTTTTTCCATGCTTCCATGTTGGTAGTGATTATGCAAAATTAGCCTGTATTAGACAAGAGTATTTTGAAGTTTACTGAAATTTGATTACCTGCTGTGCTGTAGTGAATTGCCAGGACTATGGTCAGTAGTTTGGGAACTTTTGTTTTTCGTTACTTGGGTAGGGTAGTTTGATACTAAGTGAAATATGAATGGGAACATCCAGGTTAGAATAAACAAGCTAGCTCATAATACACATAACACAATTAACTTGCTGCTGCCTTTTTTGTTTTAGAGATCTGATGTCCTATGACCGAAGGGGCAGACCGGGAGACCGTTACGATGGCATGGTATGAGTTTAAAATTTGCTCGTTGTGTCCCTAAGCACARTTACCATGCTGACCTCCTGTTGCTGAACCACATGCACATTAATTTGGGACATACACAGTTCTGATAGCAAAACCAAAATATTCTGTTCATACAAGCGAGGTCCTCCTGTGGATGAATATTTGAGGTGTGAATGGTACTCTTAYGTCTTCTTTCTTTCTCTCTGCGGTAAGAAAGATTCAGAGAATTTGACTGTGCTCAGCCCTGTACGTTTTCTTGCACTGGCCATCTCTCAGATTTTTTTAATCAGCATGACAGAAATAGCAATTGGTAGAATTTTCAGATGGCGAAAGCATGTCAGAAAAATGTTCCCTGATGAGTTACACAAGCATTCTTAACACTAAAGGTTGGAAAACATGAGCATTGATACRGTAATACAGATTATGGAACTGTATCTTAGAAGAGCTCTAGTTGATGGAAGGTGATTGCTCTTTTTAATCAGTTCTTCTGTATTCKTTAGTTTCTCTGCAGAAAATCCATTCTTAATTCCAAGTGTTTTGGAGGTAGAACCACTCACTGCTTAGTTGAATTCTGCATGAGTTCTTTCTGGGGGGGGAGAAAAAAATCTCATAGTGTGTGGAAGCTTAAAACGAAGRACAACAGATAGTCTTCTATGTTGCATTCTGAAGTGTGAGGCCCCAGCAACCATCTGCTGTTCTGAGACAAGATTACTGTTTCCTCAGTAGAAAATCCAGGAGGTTGTCCTGGTTTCAGCTGGAGTAGTTACTTTCTTCTCAGGAGCTGGTCCAGTGCTGTGTTTTGAGTTCAGTATGAGAATAATGTTGATAACATGCTAATGTTTTTGTTTTTCCTATGTAGTATTTATTTTAAATCAAACACTTAGTGCTTCATGCCCTGGCAGTGAGCAGGTGCACAAAAGAAGCTGGGAGGGATCCTAATCAATACAAGGGACCTGAACTGGCCAAAGAGATATTCCACACCATAGAGCATGATACCCAGTATATAAACTGAGGCAGTTACCYGGAAGGGGGGTCCATAAGGGTTTAAGAGTGGGGCCTGGCAGTGGTCAGCACAGTAGTCAGCAGCTGTATCATGTCCCCTTGATTTTTTTACTGGTTTTTTTATTGTTTTGGGGCATGATGGTGTTGGTTGCTTCATTTTTTGTTGCTTTTCTTTGTTTTGTTTTTTAACTTTTTCTCAGTTATTAAASTGTTCTTATCTCAAGATGTAAGTTTTACTTTTGATTCTCATCCCAGTTCCACTGGAGGTTGGGTGGAGGGTTGTGAACCAGCAGCTGTGTAGTTCTTAGTTGCCAGCTGGTCTTAAACCACAACAGAGCTGGATCTCTGTAGTAACAATCTTCTTTTCTACTCTGGCTTTGTTTGGCATCTTCTTTGAGATGATAGGTGATGCATTATTTTTTTTCTTCTAAATTAATGTAAAGCATAGAAATGAAAAGAGCTATGAAATGGGCTACCTAGATAGGCTTCACATTCCTCCTCAGCAATAAGAGTTACTGGAACTACAAATTGCAAGAATATCATGTGCTTATTAGAAATAATAAAAGGAAATGTTTGCAGTTACAAAGAAACTTGTTTCCCATGCTACTGTACCTGCTAAGAAGCAGGAAGAACGGAGAAGTACACCTCCAAGATTCCTTCTCTGTGTTATCAGAGCTTAGGTTTTGTGTTCTTCTATTTGCAGCTTATAAAGCCTGTGCTAGAGTACATAAACTGAGCAGCCTRCCCTTCTTTGGGTATTTGGTTGAGCACAGTCTTACTTAGCGTGACTCTTGAGCAGTAGTGTGTTCTAATTTTTGTTCTATTTTTATTCCAGTCCAGCTAGAATACAAAATCCATTTTGACTTAGGTTTAGCCTGTCAGGTTGACCTTCACTTTATTGACATGAGTTTCTWCACGCACGTGGAGTAATTTCTGCTAGTTTGGTTTCTTTCACGAAATAGGAAGCAATTTCATTTTCATAGTGGAAGTGCTCATGACTTTGGCTCCTTTGTGACCAAACATTGTAGCCTGGTTAAAGTGAGGACTACTTCCCAACAAAGATAGTATTTCATTTCTAGTTTTAGTTAATAATGATCYTAGTATCCTAAATTGTGTAATCTTCACACTGAGTGCGACATCACRCCTTCAGGTATCATACCAAAAGGTAAAGTTTTCTTTTGCTACCCTTGGTTTCAAACAGAAACTCTTGTATAGCTGAAAGTTTAAACTAAACTGGTATTACTGTGGTTTATGATCTAATGATGGAAATAATTGCTCTTAGAGGGTAGAAGTGCTCTTTTCAAATGGATTCTATCCTGCAAAGGCAACAATTGATTAACATCTCAAAAATACTGGAAAATTTGAATGTACAGAAACAATTCTTTTGCCAGTTCTCTTTTTCATTAAAGGCAGAAAGATTGAACAGTTGACAGCCTTTAAGGTTGGATGCTGAACTGTGGTTTTTCATGAACTCCAGAGATATGACAATATTGACAGCCTTGTAAATGCTGAGATGAGAAAAAACCCATTTTGATTTTAAAAGATGGGTAAATTCCTCTTGGGTGTACAAAATTAATCACTTAAGTATCATCACAAGATGATACTTGTCTGTTAGCCAGGCTTAAAGTTTTAGGATAAATATGTACTGCTGTTTAAATGCTCGTTTGACTTAAAATCTGTTCTGAAGMTTTTTCTCCAAAGTACAGATTTGTTTATCTGCATATCGAAGTTTATATTTTAGTGTTTAACTACTCCAGATCAAATCCTGGGGACCATAATGGCTATTGTAATCTGGAAAATCCTGAGTTTTCTGAATTTTTTAACATCCTCATTGTTAGGGGCATGTAAAAAATTAGTAAAGGGAGAATGTATGACAGCTGTGCTATTTATTCATGCAGATGCTAGAAGGAAGTAACAAAATTCCACTTTCTTCAGTCACTCTTGAAAACCAGAGAAACTTACTACAAAAGAATTTGACATCAGTGAGGACTGCATGCAGGGTTTTTTATTAGATGTAGAAGTTTAGCTCTTTGCCTTATCCAGCCTGTCTTGTCGTCTGGTTTCTGTTCCAGTTCTGAGTAGCGACTTAGCACGAATTAGTCTGCAGTGTAAAACATTATGTGTGCTAAGACACCAGGGTGTCTTAGATTGTTTCTGTTCTGAAACAGGTTTCAGAAACACATTTTGCACAAATAAACATCAGTTGCTGGAATTCTGAAAGAAAAAATGCTGTATGTCATATGCTTTAGAAATAAAATTAAGTTTATAATATAATTAGACAGTGGTAGGTCGTTAGTCTCCTTACTGGCTAGATGAGGTATTTGGATAGTAGAACATCAGAAGCAGTGTTCTTCCTGCTTAACCTGCAGTTGGTATAATTACTTGCAGTTACTTATTTCAATCTTACTAAACCTTCTTTTTCTAGCAGGTGGCAGAAATAAAAGATGGATAAAATATTTTTACATGTAAAAAGGTTTTTTAGAAGAAAATGGAAGGCTTGTTTAAGTTTTGCCATGCCATTAGTTTCTGAGCTTCTTAGAGGAAAAATCTGTTAATACCACAGAAAGAGAAGGAGAACATAAGTTGCCCATTTAGAGTCATCTCAAAGTAAAATTAAAAGCCCAGTGAGTCTTGAAAGTAGTCTAAATCACATAATTTTAAGTCTTTGTTAATAGTATAAAGGTTTCTTTATACCACTATGCATTCTATTTGGTTGTGACAGTCTCTAAAAGTCTGTATGACCTGGACTTCTTTTCTTCCTCTTATGTTGCGTCTGGAAGATGATGCAGTGTCATGTGGATGCCTGTGATGACATGCAGCCACCAGAGCTGGTGAGTGTTTTCTGCCTGTTTTTTGAAAACTGATTTATTGATTAGGTTAAATGATAAAACAAATTTTTAAGGGATCTTGAGTGTAGTTCATGGCAAGTTGCACCTATTAAAATTTATAAAGCCATTCTTYTGACTCCAAATTTAGTGGCAGACTTAATGGTGTCCTTTGAAGGCAAGTAATGTTAGTAAAAATGTGGAATCATGCAACAGCCTGGTAAAAATAGAGGAGCTTTTTTCTACCTCTTTTGCCTCTTCTACACACTATTTTCATTTCGTTAAATGGTAACTTTCTTCATAACTGATGCATTGTAGATGCATTTACAATTTATATTTTGTGTTACTTTCTTAATGTTGTGGATTTTATTTCAAACAGCAAATGTTTAAAGTAGCTTCTCCCTTTTATTTGTGAATAAACTATGTTTACCTATCAGTCTGTTTGAAAATACATCATTTGGTCAGATAAGTTTGGGATGGTATTACAGAATCATAGTTTTGGTCGGAAGCAAACTTAAAGATCATCTAGTTCCAGCCTGCCATGGGTAGAGAACCTTGAACTAGACTGGGATGCTCAGGCTTCTGTTGAACCTGGCTTTGAACACTTCCAGTAATTGTGCATCTGCAACTTTTCTGGGCAACCTCTTCCAGTGCCTCACCACCCTCACAGTGAAGAATTTCTAATACCTAAAGTAAGCAAACTCTCTTTCAATTAAAAGCTCTTGCCCCTTGTCCTTGCTCTACGTTTCAGTGTGAAAACTCTTGCCCAGCCTTCTTGTAGGCTGCCTTCTGGAGCTRTAAAGCCACAGTGAGGTCCCCCTGGAGCTTTCTGTTCTCCAAGCTGAACAATCCCAGCTCTCAGGCTTTCTTACAGGAGACGTGTTGCATCCCTCTAATAATCTTCATGGTTCTCCACGAGACATAATCCAGTAGGTCCGTGCTCTTAATGTCAGGGGCCAAAGAGCTGCATGCAGTACTCATGTTGGGCTCTCAAAGGAGTAGACTAGCATGGCAGAATCACCTTTCGATGCAGCATGGGACACGGTTGCTGCTCTGGGCTGCCAGTGCTCATTGCTTAGTCATGTCCTGCTCCATCCACCAGCACCCCCCAAGTTCTTTTTACAGGGCTGCTCTCTATCTGTTCATCCCCCAGCCTGTGTTGATACTGGGAGTTGCACCAGCTCAGGTGCAGCACCTTGCWCTTTGTCTTGTTAAATTGAATGAAATACTCCATGGGCTCACTTTTTGAGCTTATCCAAGTTCCTCTGGATGGTATCCAGTCYTTCAGGTCTGTCAGCAGCRCCACTCAGCTTGCAAACTTGCTGCAGGTGCACCTAATCTGTTTGTGTCATTGATAAAGACATTGAATAGCACTGTTCCCAGTGAAGGCCAACCCCTGAGGAGCACTTCTCATGTCCATTGAAACGCTGAGCCATGGACACTGCCCTCTGGATGCAGCTATCCCTGTTCAATAAACAGTCTGCCCATGGAATCCATCCCTCTCCARTTTGGAGGGAAGGATGTGGGGACTATGTCAAAGCCATTACAGAAGTCCAAGTACATAATACCTGTAGCCCTCGTCTTGTTCACTGATCTAGTCACTCCATTGTAGAAATTATGGAGTACATCAGTTGTTGGCAATGTCTTGACAACGGTGAAATGCTACCAAATTAATATGTGAAAAGTCTGTTCTTGGTTTACATACACAGCAGCTGCTGTCAAATTCTATTATTTCATAGTCTGGAGAGGCAGATATGATGAAGGAAAGTTTTTTTCTGTCAAATAAATTAGTCCAGAAGGGAATCCTGTGACAAATTCCAACAGCAATATATCTGTGTATGCTGTATGCTATGTGATCAGCTTCTCAATTAAGCCTTAAGTGGAGTCCTTCCTTGTCTTGTATTTTGGACTCCACTGTGMGCTCTATTATGTTGTCTTATGATATGTATTGCTTAGTAACATGATTAGACAATACAGGTTGCTTAGACACAGGATAAGCTCAACKGTTTGATCTGAATAGCTTCTATTTCGATGTAAAAACAAAGATGGTAAGGAATATTTTTGGGAAGTTGTTACATTGTAATTCTGTAGGCCAGTAATTGTGAGTGGTTGAACTTGAGTGGCTGCCAGGGGCACACACAGCTGCTCTCATGCCCTKTCCTTAGTAGAGTGATGGAAGAAAATAAGACAGAAAAGTCTGTGGCTCAGGATTAAGACAGGCAGATCATTTTCTAATTAATATCATAGGCAAAACAGAATTGGCTTGGGGTAGGTTTACTGCCACCTTGAGTAGCATGGTGAGAAACATAAAAACACCTTTACTCATCTTCCAGTTCTTCACAACATCCACTCCTTCATTCCTTAATCTTCTACTTCCATTGCTCTGAATGGTGCAGGGTTAGGAAATGGCAGGTTCCAAGTCACACTTGTCACTGCTGCTTTCTCCCTACACTGTTCCCCTGCTCCAGTGTAGGATACCTTCCATGGGATGATACAGCTGTTTGTGAGCTGCTCAGATTATCTGTTTCCAGTGAACTACAGTTTTTAAGAACTGTTCCCATTGTGCGCCCCCTTCGTGGCATACAGTCCTTCGAGAACAGACTAATTTGGTGTTGGTCCCCTCACAGGCCACAGGCGTCTGTCTGTGCAGCTTCCTTAGGGCATATCTATCTCTTCTCAGCATAGCAGCCCTCAGTGGGCTACAATGTAGCAATCTGCTCCTGTGTGGTTCTCTCCATGGGCTGCAGAGCAGTCTTACGGTGGCTGGAGCACTTTTTCATCTTTGCTCCCTCTCGCAGTCATTGCACATTGGGAATTCTTACTCTTCTCTTAAATATTATTGCTGAGATGGCACTAGCTTGGCTGGCAGTTTCAGCCTTAAGCAGCCTCCAGCTTCCTCTGACAGACCCTGGGAGTCTGTTCAGCAGTATCCTGTGCTTCTGTATGAAAGTGTAAATATGGAGTCTTGCACACTTGGAACATATTAGATGAAATGAGAACTTGATATCAAATGCAAGTTTACAAATTATAAAAGTAAAAGGGCCAGGAGTGCTCGGTGCAGTGATTTGCATTTGGTATATGGTGGTTTAAAGGTAACCGAAGTAACTCACGTCATGATTGTTTATTCAAAGATACAAAGGATTGTAGCATAGTCAGAATCAAAGGTGTAGATGTACTAGGATGAATTACTGGGCAGAGTTCTTGTCCCAGAGCTGGAGACCAGTCTGTCTTGAGCTGTATTGGTACTGTTAATAATGCTCTACCCTCATTTTGTAATTCTAATGTTTAGTACAGACGTCACAAGTAGATCAGCATCAACAGCTGTCTACAAGAAGCTGAGATGAGAGACTGCCTTTGGCAAACCGGCATGGCTGAATCCTTTGTCATTTTATGCATTACTCTCAGAGGTTTTGAAAGGGCAGGATAAGAATCACAGAATATCTGGAGTTGAATGGGACCTGCAAGAATCATCTCATCCAACTTTTGGTCCTGCACAAGGTGGCCTCTGATGCAAATGAACAGAGATTAAGGAGATCTCACTCACCCACCCCTCTTGTTTATGGTCTTCCCTCTTTGCGTCTTGATGACACAACACCGTTTTATTTATGTCAGGTTGAGGGTTGTCATGTTTTGATTAAATGGGCTTAAAGTTAACAATATAATGCTTAAGGTAAAAATGTGTTAATGAAGCATGGCTGTTCACTTYAATGTTTTTTTCTCTTTCTCTTACAGTTTGAGGGTGGCTCTGGTTATGGTAAGTGTTCATAYAGAACCTTTGCATGTAGTTCATGATGTAGTTACTGAAGGACTTGATGCATACACTTAAATCAGATTATTCCTACGCAGGGGGACGTGGTTCATATGGAGACCTTGGTGGACCCATCATCACAACACAAGTAACGATTCCCAAAGATGTAAGTAAAGTTGATTTGCTTTCAACTCATGGTTTCTCGTAAAARAAAGTCACAACCATTTCTCAGACTGTTAAAGTAAATCAGAAGTACTTAAAGTGCTTGATAAGTACTAAACGTGTGTTTCTAAATCACAGTTTATTGTTTGTTTGGTTTCTGTCTTCAGACACATTAAACAATTTCACTTGTGGTTAATACTCAGTAACATAGATGGTCCTTGTAACGTGTCTGCAAATGAGAGCTGGTTCTCCCAGTTTTATCTCACCTGTGTTCATGCAGTTAATACTGCAAGGGATATCTTCAGGCTATAAAGAAATAAGCTCCCATTGCAACCCTTAAAACTGAACTTGTGGAAACTACTCAAATGTTGTTGTAATTTTCTAACTTTTTGGAAAGACCGTTGTAGTATCAGGAAATGAATGTTTTTGCTTTCTTCCCTAGTTGGCAGGATCTATTATTGGAAAGGGAGGCCAGAGAATCAAACAAATACGTCATGAGTCAGGAGCTTCGATCAAAATTGATGAACCACTAGAAGGCTCAGAAGATCGGATAATAACTATTACAGGAACACAGGACCAGATACAAAATGCACAGTATTTGCTGCAGAACAGGCAAGTTAAAGTTCATTATTGTCCCTACTGTCAAATTAACATGTATATTATAAAACTGCTCTCCTCTGTGAATCAATTTTTTAAGAAGGCAGGTTTTAAGTAACAATTTGAACCTAACTTCTCTAGTGGTAGTTCTGCCTTGATTCTCTTCTGTTCTCCATTCTAATTAAAATGAAGACACCCTCAAAACTAATCTTGCTGGAAGACATCTTAACCAAGCAGTCCTCTCCTTTCTCTGGTGAAAACTGCTGCAAAAAACTACTTGTAATAAATTACATAGAGCCTGTAGAAAATATAGAAGATTTCAGTGGATGTTGGCCTAGTTCTGTGTGGAAGACTAGTGATTTTGTTGTTTTTAGATAACTAAATTGACAACAAATCACAGTCTGCCATATGGCACAGACCATGCCTCTACAGGACAAGTTGAAATCGATTTGGGGCTGTTATGCAGCATTTCACACCTTGCTGACAGTACTTTGCCTTTTCTGCCAAATACTAATAGCTACAGATAGCATTTGCTGTATTAATATTCTGGCTGCTATAGCAGATTTTAATGTCTTAACTGGAATGTTTGGCTTTAGATTACTAATATTTAACTGTGCCTGAAATACACTAATATAATTGTTAGCCATTGACATTTTAAAATTATGTACTTTAAAATGTGTTAGGAATTTGTAATTTAATATGCTTTATGAATGTTGATGCAAGATGTATGGTTCATCATTCTAATACATGCTTTTTTCTTTTTCTTTTATAGTGTGAAGCAGTATGCAGATGTTGAAGGATTCTAATGCAAGATTATTTTTTCTTTTTTATAGTGTGAAGCAGTATTCTGGAAAGTTTTTCTAAGACTAGTGAAGAACTGAAGGAGTCCTGCACCCCTTTTTTTTTTTTTTAATTTTTTTCTGTTTAAAAAACCAACATTCCTCTG
>QVAJ01000151.1:1734393-1752427 GCA_003546035.1 Mixornis gularis | reverse complement strand
TCATCGGCTTTTTTTTTTTTTTTTTTTTTTTTTTATCTGCTTCTGTTAAAAAAGCCAACATTCCTCTGCTTCATAGGTGTTCTGCATTTGAGGTGTAGTGGAATCTTTGCTGTACACCAGATGTAATGTTTAGTTCCATACAAATACATGGGGGGGAGAGGGCGCACGAGACTAACATTGAAATTTTGAAGCGGCAGAGAGAGTGAATTCTATTTTTGTTCATTGTTGGTGGTAAATTGTACTGTTTTTCTGTAATTGTTGTGAACACCTGCTTTATGTACACTGTATCTTATTTTGAAGGGGGAGAATATGGTAGGCCACATGTCCCTGGCATTTGTTGAGAGCAGTGTGCAGAATGTAATGCTTTTTTGTAAGAAACATTTTAGGATTTTTAAATAAATTTAGTGAACCTATTCTTGGTGGTCATTTCTCTTCAGGTCTACATAAGATCATAACTAAAATGGGTACACCTAGTTTGTTTTTTCCCCGTATAAATTAAAAGTTGCTGTTAAGCTTGCTCTTGAGTTTCCTTGATATATAGATGGAGTTATGTGGGGTTTTTTGATGAATTAAAGAGATTGTGTGAAAACAATGACTGCTTTGCTSTTTGGGTGGGAAAAAATAGATGAAAATACGCAAATGTTGTGTAAAACTTGACATTTTTGCAAGTGTTTGGCCCTCTTTGCAATACATATATATATTGGTGACAGTATATAAATAAAATATTTTAAAACTTTGTGATGTCACTGAGTAAACAGTGGTAGAGTACACCTGGTTTTAGACAGCTTGCTTAATGCAGAGTTGCTCTGCCATTACTGAATAACTTACACCTGTTTCCTGAGCTTTTGTTTGTATGAGGTAGGAATTGCGAATTGGCAGGCTGACAATAAAACTATGTAACTTGTTTCTCATTGTATGCAAAACTTCAACTTGTTTCCCAGATGTATGTTAAGTTCCGTAAGAATTACTTGTGAGAAATTTAAAAAAATATAAAGCCTCTGGATATCTCATGTAATACCTTGGCATTTGTATTTATAGTTAAAAGTTTTAATTTCACTTCCTGAATAAAAACAGATGAAAAAGTGTAAAGGTGTGTGGCACATAGAGATGTGATGGGTACAGAGTAAGTGAGTATTCTTTTATTGTGGTTTTTGTGGTTGGTTGGTTATATCCCATCCCTCCCATGATTTGTGGCACACGAACTTGGCCTTTTTAATGCACCTACTCTTTAAAATGGCATGGTAAAGGCAAGGAGCCTGAAACATTGTGCATAAGGCTGGCTCCCTTGGCAGAGTGATAGTGAATTCTGTAGGAAAAAAGCCGTCATTTTCTAGTCGGCAGCTGTCTTGTAAGGCAGCTGTCTTTGGTACGCAGAGTACTACCTAAATTAGAGAAGTCTGCTGTCGAGGCTAAGGTTTTGGGGAAAATGCAAGTGAACTAAAACAAGTGCTGAATTTCTATGTGCTTCCAACTTGAGAACGTATGCAAAAGAGGTTTGTTGACGGTCTTTCGTTTGGTTCTTTTCTGTTTTGATTGGGGAAAAGAGCTCAACAACTGAAGTCTTTTTGTTTGTTCCTTTGTCAGGTTGGGGTTTTTTTATCCCTCTCTTTCTCAATGATGAGAATCTTCTGGAAAGCTTCACTACCGAGAAGCTGAGTCTGCCCACTGCTCCAGCCTGGCAGGATTTGAGGGGGCGACTCTCAATACGAATGTACCGCCCCAGACGCTCCCCGGCTCTGGGGTCTGAGCTCGCCCCCGCCCCCGAGCGCCGCCCGGGCCCCGCCGCCCCCCGCGCCTGCGCACGGGGTAGCGCCACGGGGCGGGGCCCGGGGCTGGGCGGTGCCGGGGGAGCCGGGGCCGTCTCCCTTGCGCGCCCCGCGGGAAGCGCGGCAGAGAGCYTGGTGTCGGCGGTCTGCGTGTTTCCTGCCAAGCATGGAGGTGTTCCCGTCGCCGCTGGAGTCCGCCAAGTTCATAGCCGAGCACAGCAAAGATGTCTCCGTGGACGAGGAGGGGGCGCGGCGGGTGGCGGAGAGCCTGTTCGACAAAGCCTCGGCGGCGGAGTTCGGGCTGGCGGGGTGGAAAAGCCTCCACGAGCTGAATCCCCGGGCCGCCGACAAGGAGGCTGTAGACTGGGTGTTCCTGGTGGACACCCTCAACTTCTCCTTCTGGTCCGAGCAGGAGGAGCGCAAGTACCTTGTGAAGTACAAGAATAAAACCTACAGCGGCTACTGGTCGCTGTGCGCCGCCGTCAACAGGGCCCTGGACGATGGTCAGTGAGCGCCGGGGAAGCGGGGCTGGGCCGGGGCTGCGGGCGAGGGCCGTTGGAAGCCGAGCGTCGCGAATTAAATGAAGGCGGCGCCTTGGAAGTGGAACACGCTCTTGGGAACTGCTGCTCGCTGTGTCAGGAGCTCTGTATGTGCATGCGTCCCTTAGAGCTTGGGGAAGGGAACTGGAAGTGCTTTCCAAATAGCGTTGTACTGAAACTACCTAACTCGTGGCTCCAGCTGGGTTAGCTCTTCCATTCGAAAGGCTTTAAGGATTGCCAGTAGTCAGGTGTTCGTGACTTGGGTCATTTCACATGTGTTCTTAAGATAAGTTGCATATTTACATGGCAAATGAAAAAATGAGGCATAAACCAAGAGTCCTCTGGACTAATGAAATACCAGAGCGTCTGAAGTAAGTCTGAAAATTTATGTGGGTATATGCTCCTCAAACCAGTACTTTAGCACTCACTCTTTTTGCAGTTCTCAGAAAAAAAAAACCCAAACCCAACTGTTACAATGATACCCAACTGTAGGTATAGATTAAAGCTTTAATTGATTTTATGCATAGTTATTTGTAAATTAAGATGGTATTAGCATTAAGGCACTTTCTGTGAATGCACAGTGCGATTAGGATCCATGGGAAAATAGGCCTATTCTGACTAAACTAGTTATATACTCACTATATTTCCCAGTGTGATATGTAAACATCACACTTAAAATATGAAAACTAAGCAGCTGGCGAAAATTGCATACAAAAAGTAACAGTGGTTCCATGGTTGTATGTTGGAAATTTGCTGTGGAAGAAAAACATGGTGTGCATGCAAAAATTTAGTTATGAGCAGCTCTGTGGGTGCGGTTATCGCTGGAAACAAAGGTGGGTTTAAGAGTTGATGGACTTCTTAGATCTTCCTACAGAAGTGCTTTCCTTTAACASACCACTGTATTAGGTCTGTATGTTATGTGATGGCCTAAATACCTTATTTTCACTTTTCTCAAGGAATACCTATCACCAGTGCATCCTATTTTGCCACCATGACGCTTGACCAAGTTAAGCACGTATTTCGCTCTGACACAGAAGTGCCTTTGCCTTTGATTGAAGAAAGACATCGGGTGCTGAATGAAAGTGGAATAATTCTGTTAGAGAAGTTTGGTGGGTCTTTCCTCACCTGTGTTAAAATGTGTGAGAAGAGTGCTCAGAAGCTGCTACATCTYGTACTGGAAAATTTTCCATCTTACAGAGATGAAGCTGTATTTGAGGTAAGCTAATTCTAAAGCTCTGAAAAAAATTCCTACTATTTAGTAACAGTAAGGGACTCTTGATAGTCTACAACTAGTCAGGACAAGAGTCACTTTCTTTTTCCCACCAGAGGAGTACCTTTTTTTTTCATATGCTGTCTCTTCATCACTTTAATGTAATTTATTTTGGTATACTCTGAGTTCCTAATTAGATCACACTTCCTTTGTACTCCTTAAAAATGCGCAGTATTTGAGATAATTCCTGCCTGAAAAATGGGAATCCTTTTTTTCCTTTTTTTTTTGCTTCCCTTGAATTGCTGACAAACCTCCTTCTGGCATCTTCTTTTTCTTTTACTTTGAGGCTCTCTGCAACTAATGAAGGAAGTGAAACTATGGTCGAATTAATGCAGAGCTGCTGGGACTCCACCCTTTAACGGCTGTTGATTCAACAGGCATTACTCAAATGACTACAGATTAGAAGTAACAGACACTTTAACAAATGTTGACAGTATACTGAAGCTTTTCCTGAAAGAAACTGATAGGAATTAAACAGTGATCATCTGGGGGTTTTTGTGTCCCAGTTTTCAGCTATACAGGCATGATTTTCATTTACCACCTGTGACTTATGTGGCAGCTCTTGTGCTCAGTTGCATGTGCAGTACTCTCAGCTGTTTCATTATTAAATCCAGAAGACTTTATGATAGTGACAGCACAGCCTRTACTACTAGTCTGTGCAGTCTTTTCAACTTCTTGGAATACCAGTCACTGAAGCTTTGAATCTATTGCATTTATTGCCCTTCAGTAGGAGGTGTCATTTTATTTTCCTTTGTCTCCTGCTGTAAAGCAAAATATATTTACATAAAAAATCAGAGGTTCTTTTGAATTAATCTTTCAAGCTACTGGATTTGTTTATTTGGGGTTTTTTTACATATACAGTAATAGTTTGACAATTTTTATGATGAAAAACTGAATGTTTTCTAAGTAAAGTGATATTTTCTTATCTTTATAGTGACTGTACTCATTGACGTTATGTCTTTCATGAGATGATGATGAGTGCTTTATAAAGCAAGCCTCCTTAAAAGCAGCAGCAGACTACAGAATGAAAAGGTGTTCCAAAAATGATCTCAGACCGTAAGCACTGACTTAGTAATAAAGTCTGTTGCATGAATATGGAAGCTTTTTCTCTGCTTTCACTAAGCAAGATGTGTATTTTGAAGGTGGTGACATGGATCACATTATTTTTATGGCAGCAGGTTGAGCTATCACAAGTAAGACTTCTGAAGGGGTAGGACGGAAATGGAAAGATGGTGAAATATCCAACATCAAAACAGTGCTTTTCAGTAACTCTCCAAAAGAGAAATAAAATATATATGACTATAAGTCAAGTCCTACATTAGAATCATACCATCACAGACTGCAACAGCTGACCTTCTAGAGAAGCTTCTAAAATTACCACAATTATTTGGCTGTATGTTTTTCCAAATACATAGACAAAATACTTTTAATAATTACACATGTAATCACAGAAATTGCCAGTGTTAGTTTTTCTGAAAACGAAAATGCAAACCAAGACCAAAATCTCCAAAACATTTTTTTCTCCTTGGTGGATAATTCATATTTAGATGCTGTGCTGCATTTGATTCCCAATAGCACTTGAAGTTTTATACTATATTGTACTCACATATCAGGGTTTTTTGTGTTCTGACAGAGACTTAGTGGAGGCCTTTTTGATCTTCCCATATATTGCATGTATTCATCTTTTACTTACCATCCGTCACCTGCGACTGAGTTGTAAAATTCTCATGATCCTATTCTTTGCTGTTTGTTTTAATGGCTGTGCTATCACATTTTGCTTTTTGCCAACACAATACTCCTCCTTTCTTTTAATGCCAGTAGGTCATAATTAGATATATTCCTTAATATTAGCATATTGTACTGCAGAGAAGATGCCARTGTTCCTGTATGTCGTACTATTTCCTGGAAAGGCGGGGTGTTGCAGAAAAAAAGATAAAAGAAGTATAGTTATATTGCCATGTTGAAAAAAGTTCAATTTTTTGATAAATGGTACTATCTTTATTGTCTTTCACAGACAGGATCAGAGACTGAGTAAGGGTTTAAGGGACCAAACCATAAAAGGTATGGTCCTTCCAACCTCCCTGCTTGAGCAGGGTTATCCCAGAGCACATGGCACCGGATTGTGTCTGGACAGTTCTTGAGTATATTCCATGATGGAGACTCCACAACCTCTCTAGACAATCTGTGCCAGTGCAGTCACTTGCACAGTCAAAAAGTTCTTAAGTTCCACCTAGTGCTTTCCTTGCTTTCTGATAAATAGTGGGAAAATTTACTCAAAACGCTTTGTAGTCTTTTTCATGTTGAGATTTTTGTATAAACTTAATAAGTTCTGTGCAACATAAAAGTTAACAATTTAAACAATGAAATTATCAATTTATTTGCTCAGTGATGAGTCCYAGACAGTATTTTTCTTTCTAATTAAACTGCAGTGTGAAATGAAAAGTTCCATTCTAATTCTGCCTTCCTCTGCTCTTGTGAAATGGTGTGGTGCTAGAGACATATCAGTTCTTTACTACTGGAAAATTCTTAATGCTATGAAAGAGTGACACCCTTGCTTTGGGACAGTAGGAACTATGATAAAGTTTGGTCTGTTAATTATTTACTTCTTGTTACCTCTCCTTGTGTGATGTTTAATGTGGTGTTTTGTTATTTAACATACAAAAATCACTTATGTTCTCTAGAAATAAGTTTGTGCATCTATATCAATATAGAATGAGGCACAGGGAAGGCAGGAGTTTTGAGGATATTTGCAGAAGTTGTTCTTTGAAAKGTAGTTGAACTTCTCAGTTTTTGGAGAATGTCGTTCAAGGACAAAAGGTGTAATTTGTTGTCAGGAATAGTTACAGCATCTTGGCAGTAAACTAAGAGGAGCATTCATTAAAGTTTTCACCAGAATTCTATTTCTTTAGCAGTACAGATAAATAGATTAACAAAATGTTTTAATTGTCTAGTACAATACACGCCTGTTATGATTCTCTTGTCAAATTAAAAGGTTGGATGTACTGTAGCATTTCTGAAAATTAATGTTGCTGGATGTTCAATTACAGTGTTTGCCAAGTGGCAGTAAACAACTGTGAATGTGTTATGAGATCCAGGCATATTCTAAACAATTTTTATTCGCTGCAATAACTTTTATTATGTTATTCTTTTATTTCACTTTATTTATGAGCATTCCACATAATCCAAGTTTGTGGTTTGATATTGTTTAGATTTTAAGATATTTTAAAGATTTTAAGAGTGTTGTAGTTTTATTCTGTTCTAGTTAACTAATGTTTGCTTAACAATATGATATGCTTAATGTGTTATTTGCTAAATTTTTTGATCAGGCACTTAAATAATCAATAAATTTCTTTCTTCAGAAAAAGAAGGTGTCTTTCTACAAACGGGCACAAATACTTGTGGCTGACACATGGAGTGTTTTAGAAGGCAAAGGAGATGGCTCTTTTGATGATATTTCCAGTCTGACAATATTTGCTGACTACAGAATTCCGCAAGTTCTTGTTTACTTAAAAGCAATGAAGTATTCTGAAGAATTAATGAAGAAACTACGTGAAGGTTTGTTCTGTCCTTGCTAATATCAAGTAATCTTACTGCCTGATATTGCAGACTAAGGCTAGTTGTAATCTGTAATATGTTGTCCATGTAAGGGTTACATGGACATGTCAGTTTTTTTCCTCCAAGGCACAAGGATTTCTTATGTAGTGATRAGGTAACAGGAAGGAACTTTTTCTCTAACCATGATCTTGAATGAGTTCTTAAGGTTACTTTTTTTTAAAGACCTAACTGTTTTGTGGATTAAACATTGATAAGGGAGGGATTAAAGAGACTCAAATATAAATTGAGTGTCTGAATGAGTTTCTGAAAGGCTGCTGTTGCAAAATCACTTTCCAACATGAGAATAGTTACGATTTTTGAGGTTTATATATAGAAGAAACAATGATTTTGTCATTAGTTCAARTACCATGTAAAATCATGGCAATTCCTCTTTATTTGTACTGAACTGTTAGATAATAATCAAAGTAATATAATAAGCATCCATTAAAAAATATTGCTTTAAATGAAGTTAATTGCATATGACTGGGATGTCATTTTTTAASCATGGTTTCATCTTCCCAATACTTACGAACCATGCATTTTAGTGAATAAAAATAAGCCGATCTCTTTTGCACTGTAAAATGACTGTATTTAGATATAGAGCTGCTATTATGCAATTTCAGAAATACTCAGGAAAATAAACAGATAAAATAAACCCATGAATTTTAAAAGAAGGGCCGTGCGTGTTTATGTCTTTATGCATATCTATATATTAAATAGACCTCACAGAGATTTTATCCTTCCATGAGTCCTAATKAGAACATTCCCATTTAAATAATTCTAGTGTTTCTCTTTACATTTAATTCTTTTTGGGTACTGTTTGTTTTTAATATTAAAATCTTTGACTTCAGTCATCCCGGCAGAAAATATACTACAAAGTATAATAATTATATACTAAAAAGTATACTATAATAAAAGACTATCTTTTTTGTTTCCACAAGCAAAGAAGTGATCATATGATTTGAAGTGCAGCCTGCTCCTAARGCAGTTTTTTAGAATACAGAATGTTGTTTGAATTGAATGGGAGGGAAGCTTCTAAGTGCAATGCGGTAAAATTAAAATACYCATTAGAAAATGTATAGCAACATTGTTAACAGTTGCAGGGTAAGTAATGGGAACTGGAATCCTATGGCAGAATAAATCTAAAGGGGAATAAAATTAGCAAATTTAGGCAGTCCTTGGCCTTCTGTCTGTTGGATATAAATGGATTGCTGTCTCTTGTGTCTGCAGGAAAACTTTTCCAGTCTGGAGACAAAGAAGAGGTAGAGATCCGTGGCTGTTCTATTTGGTGTTGTGCATTGATTTGTAAGCACCTGCAGGAGCTCTATCAGAAGAAGGGTCAGGACATGCACGAAAAGATCAATGCAGTTTTACTCGATTATTATCTTTGGGACTATGCCAGGGATCACAGGGAAGATATGAAAGATATCCCGTTCCACCGAGTACGGTGTATATATTACTAAGTCCAGCCAGATAGCTCTTTTATTGCTGCCTTATCTTTTGAACTGAAATTTTGCTTTTCATGTGGTAGTTTATCATGCATTGATTTGGAACTGTTAAATCAAATGCTTTTTTTCTGGTGATTTAGTGCCTTTTTTTTTTCYGTTGTTTTATTACCTTTTCTTTTAATCATTTGCTTGCCCTGACTGGAATTAAGAGCAATCCATTATTAACTGTTAACTAATTGGAMTTAATTGTGGGCAACCTGTGTTAAGGTAGGGTTTGTTACTCCTGCTCTTTGACCTTTGTATTGGTGTACATGGCTGCCTGTGTGCATAGCCAGGTGTACGTGCAGATGTAGTGGTGTACTTTCCTCCTCAGCCCCTCCCTGCTCCTGCTTGTCCCCCTCTCACACCTGCACGGAGGTGGCAGGTGCTTGGCAGATGCTTTACTACTCAGAGATGGAAGTGTAACCCCTCCATTCGTCCAATAAACAGTGTGGTGACAGATGTGCCATGGGGTGTATCTTATCTGTGTTTCTACTGCTAGGGGTGGGATAGGGGAGCTCAGTCCACACAGGGAGGGAGGGAGGAAGGAAGGGAAGGAACCACAGAATCATTTAGGTTGGAAAAGATCTCTGAGATCGAATCCAGCCTGTGACTGAACATGACTTTGTCTACTAGACCACGGCACTGAGTGAGTGCAACCTATGACTCAAYACCACCTTGTCCCCCACACCATGGCACTGGGTGCCACATCCAGTCTTTCCTTAAATACYTCCAGGGACAGTGGCTCCACCACCTGACTGGGCAGCCTGTTCCAATATTTAATCACCCTTTCTGTGAAGAAATTTTTCCTGATGTCCAGCCTGAACATTCCCTGTCACAGCTTCAGGCTGTTTTGTTTTGTACTGGCACCTGTTGCCTGTGAGAAGAGGCCGAACGCCATCTTGCTACTCCTTCCTTTCAGGCAGTTGTAGAGAGCAGTAAGGTGCCCCTGAGCCTCCTTCAGGCTAAACACCCTCAGCTCCCTCAGCCTCTCTTCACAGGACTTGTGCTCCAGACCCTTGCGCAGCTCCGTTGCGCTTTTCTGGAAACGCTTCAGCGCCTCACTGTCCTTCCCGGGCGGAGGGGCCGAGACCCGGGCAGGGCGGGAAGGGGGGCCGGGAGCCCGCCGGCTCGTCCCGCCGCTGGGGGCGCTGTGGGGCGGGCGGCACGGCGGCCGTTGCCTAGCGCGGAGCCGCAAACACCGCCCGGCTCGGCGCTCGCTCCGGCCCGCGGCGCCCGGCGGCAGCGGGACGCGGCACCGCGGCCTCCGCGGCCCTAGCGGCTCCCGACACTCACGCGTGATACGATCCCGGCTACTCCTCAGGTTTGGAGACGTTGCGAACACGGAAAATCTGGTGGGCCGCCCTCACAGCCTCCCTGCGAGCGAAAAGGCTGCCAGTATGTTTGCCCCTCCGTTATGGCAGCCGCGGGCGTCGACATCGGAGTATCTCTCTAGCCTTGACGTGTTGGGAATATTACATATTCCCACGTTCTTTTACAAAATAGATTCTTACGAAACAGGGCTTTCCTCCCACACCTGGGACATGATTTGTTAATTTGTTTGTTTGTGTATTCTATAACTTTAAAAAGAGAGTAGGAAATGTTGGCACTTAAGAGCACCACAGCTGGGGGGTAAAAAAATGCATCCAGGTAACTAAACTCTGTTATCAATCAARATATGTTTTTAATCACAATGTGTTTTTATTAGTATGTTTATGCATCTGTTTCTGATTGCCATGTCCCTTTGATAGAAGTTTTGGCTCATTCTCATGCTTTACTTACTTCTTATGTTCAGTTAATAAAATGGAGCTTTTCCGTTTTCAAAGTTCAGCTGTGGATAGCCAAGTCCTCAAACTAAAAGGAATAAAATGAAATTCAAAAGCTCTTCTCTTTGCAGCTGTGAGACAACACCTTATTAAGCCATTAGTTTTCAACAATCTTGAATTTTGGAGGCTTAGCTGATTTCTGCCAGTTCAGTAATGCAGCTTTCTTGAAGACAATGTGTGTGAGAGCAGGAAGCTCACCAGACTTCACCTTGCATGACAAAGTTTCTCAGAATTAGCAACAATGACAGAAAAGATGTGTGTGGAATCCCATGCAGAATTTTTTAATTCTAGTGAAAAATAGCTGTAAAGAAAGGCAATTCCTCAATATTTACAAGTGTGCTACTGTGCAATGCTTATGCTGTAAGAATGAGTATGCACCAGGAAGTATAAGGAACCATGTATGCTAGAAATCATAATTACTGAAAAAAAATTACATATGTGGTTAAACTTTCAGAGGACTGCTTTACATGTAGTAAATAGATACATTTAAAAGCATGCTTCTTTGTGCTCATTAAGTTAGAAGTGTTTGGTGCTTGATAAGTGGCAGAGGAATTGAAACTTATGCAACTTTTGGAGAAAAAGGTTTTGTGGGACTGATTTGTGTTGCCTATGCAATATCAACGCTGGAAGACGAAAATGGGAGAACCCATGGTAAGCCTTTGTTTTATCAACAATGTTTATTAAGAAGTTCTTAAATTATTGTTGCTTTGTATGATTGTGTTATAATCAAATAGGAGATCAGGCAACTTTCAGACTTATGTCTGCTAGCTTGGAAATTAATAGATGCAAAATTAACTTATTAATTGATTATATGGTTATTAATAGAGCTGCATTTATATCAGGTGCTCTTTGAGGTTGTAATGGTACTTATATGTTCCTTAGGAAATCTCAACTTTCCGCTTCAGGACATTAATTCTTTTGTATTATGTAACATGGAAAATTTTTGTCTTAGTTGCAGACAACTGTGAATGAGGTGAACAGAGCAGTGGTCACAGATTTCTTCTTGACTATATGAATACTGAGTGGGAAGCACAAGGGTGGAGTTTGGCATGGAGGAGATCCCAGTTAAAGTTGCAGTCCGAGTCAGACCTCTGCTTTCCAAAGAAATACTTCATAACCACCAAGCGTGTGTCACGTTAGTCCCAAATGCTAAACAAGTTATCATTGGAAAGGACCATGTCTTCACTTTTGATTTTGTATTTGGCAAAAACTCAACCCAAGAAGAAGTTTATGCTGTTTGCATTAAGCCTCTCCTAGTGTCTCTGACCGAAGGATACAATGCTACAGTGTTTGCGTATGGACAGACTGGTTCTGGGAAGACTTACACCATCGGTGGTGACCACATTGGTAGGTTATAGAAGGGGTTTTGGTTTTTGGAGTTCTTTTAATCGGTAAAGGGTACATTTGTGCAAGTTAAATATTTATTATGTAGGAGATGATGCTGCAGAATTTTAAGGACCAAGGAAAAAACCTGTAGTAAAAACCCACAAAACTTCCAAAATTTATGTGATAATTAAAGTTCTAAAAACTTCTCCATAAATTAGACTACACCAAAAATATCTAAGAAAAATAGAATTTGTTAAGTGTGTTCATTCACATAACACATTTTAACGTGCAACTTATATTAGAACTTTTTTTCTGAAATGTAGCGGTTTTGAAAGTTTTTGGTACATTTATCTTATCTTGARAATCAGGCACTTAATTGTATACTTGCTCATTCTGTGTTGGATTTGTTTGCTTTTTGGGGGCTTTTGAGACAAAATTCTGTGACAACAAAGAAATTTMTGATTTAATTCTTCCAAATGGATATAAATAGTGGACTTGGTAGAGTCTTACTTTTATTTAGAATCATAGGATCACAGAATTGTTTAGGTTGGAAGAGACTCCTAAGATCATAAAGTCCAAACATTAACCTTGCATTTCCAGGTCCACAACTAAGCCCATTTCATTGGTTGACCACCAGTGAAGAAAATTTTCCTACTCTCCAATCTAAACCTCCCAGGTGCAACCTGAGGTCATTTCTTCTTGTCTTGTCACTTTTTACCTGGGAGAGGAGACTGACCCCCTCCTGGTTACACCGTCCTGTCAGGTGGTAGTAGAGAGCAATATGGTCTATCCTGAGTCTGCCTTTCTCCAGCCTAAACACCCCCAGCTCCCTCAGCTGCTCCTCACAGGACTCGTATTCCAGATCCTTCACCAGCTCCMTTGCCCTTCTCTGGACACACTCCTCTCCCTCCATGTCCTTCTTAGAGTGATGGGCCCAGAACTGAACACTTGAGATGTGTCTTCACCAGTGCCCAACACAGGGGGGGCAATCACTGCCCTGGTCCTGCTGATCACACTATCGCTGATACAGGCCAAGATGCCACTGGCCTTTCTGGCCACCTGGGCACAGCTGGCTCATGCTCTGCCGCTGTCAGCCAGCACCCCCAGGTCCTTTCTGGCTGAGCATCTTTCCAGCCACTCTGCCTCCACCCAAACTGTAGTACTTAAGGGGACTGTTGTGACTCGAGGGCAGGACCATACACTTAGCTTTGTTGAACCTCATGTCATTGGCCTCTTCTGCTAATTGTTGTAGCTTCACTTCTATTCCCTTCACTAGTGTTATTTAATATTCCTGTAAGTACCATTGCTAGCTAAATTGTTTTGGTAGTGGATGTCTAAGGCTGATCATAGTTCTGCAATTGTAATGGYAAAACCTTTTAGTTTAATGAATACATTTACTAAATTAATTGTTGGATGTGAACAACCCATTAGTTTTTTGGTAAAAAAGATTCTTGGTATTGTCTCATAGGCAAACAGCTTCCATAGTCTTGGATAAAGAACACAGATTATTAATGGAAGCATTATCCTATGCTGATTATTAAAAAATAAAGTAGAATTTGGCAGCAGTGTTCTATGTCTATGAAAAAATAGGGAATTACTGTTAACGTTGGTCATAAATATTGTCTCACTAAGTTACTGGTGATTTTGCTTTATATATGTAGAATTTATGGTTTCTCAGACCCTTGAGATGTCATTGCTAACCATATTGAGCAGGGATAAAGAAGTCTTACTCTGAGGAGTTTAGTTTTAAAGCAGAATCCGTATTTTCCATAACTTCATGACTATAAAATTATGTAATTTAGAACTTAAATTGGAGTCCTTGTACGGGATGCAAACAATGATTCTGACACACACACAAAAAAATTACAAAAATTCTTGTGAACAATGAGCTCTTCAGGTTTCTTAATGTGTTACGTACCAAGTATCACAAGCTTCTCTCAAATTTCAGTCTTTGTAATTTCTGTGACAGAATGACTGCAAGTCTGTGTGACATTTGTGCTTATATTTTAGCATCAGTTGCAGTGGATGAAAGGGGCATAATCCCRCGGGCTATTCAGGAATTATTTCATCATATTTCTGAACATCGTAATATTAACTTCTGTGTGAAGGTATCCTATATAGAGGTTTACAAGGAAGAACTTCGAGACTTGTTGGATTTGGAGACCTCTGTAAAAGAGCTACATATCCGAGAAGATGAGAAGGGAAATACAGGTGGGATTCCAGCTCTCTTGGTGTTTTGGGTTTCATTTTGTGTCCAAATTATTCCTGCCTTCTCTTGAAACTGTTTATTCACTACTAATGAATAAAAGGAAAAAAAAAAGTTAGTTTCAGAATACCAACTAATTTTAGCTAATTTTGGAAGCAATTTGGGGTTTAGATGCCTGTGAGCARTATAGATGTTCTACTATATGGATGGAAATGGCAACAAATGGTAAAGTAAATACACAATTATTGTTTTTGCAAGTTCTGTGCAGAAACAAAATAGTATGCGATTCTTCACTTGAATAAATATTTTAAGATTAAACCATTGCTTCTTCCTTCAAAATGACAATTGTTAAATCAATTATATGGTAAATACTTGCTCCCCTTTTACAATGAAATGAGTGGAAGAGACCACTTCATTTAGAGGAGGGAAGGTAGGTATTTTAGGGGCTTCAAGATTAACAGTTGCCCTGTAGGTATCCTGTTCACCTTATGAAAATTCAAGAAGAATCCACATCAGAGGTATTTTATTCTGAAAGTATCTAATTTGTTTTAGGTTTGGCTTTTTTTTTTTTCTTTATATTCTAATAGTTGTGTTTACTCTGGTATTATTATTTTGATATATAAAGCTGTCATGGGTTTTTTGGCTGTAGCTAGGAGAAAGCACTARTATAGCACAAATATCACAGACAATATCATTGCTTTAAAAGAATCCCACAATATATTTTAAATTATTTATGTTTTTCATTACAGTTAGAGTCAGCTTCAGTAAATTGTGCTAGGACATTTTCCATCTCTCATTAAAAGAAAAATATGATAAGAAATATGATTAATAAGATCMCTTGGTAGAAGTACACTTACACTTTATTAGATTACTAACAGGTACCTCTCCCAAAGCCCAACTATCAGCACTATTCAGAATAGAAGTTCTTTTCTGAGTACAGGCTGGGAATAATTTTTACTAAAAACTTTATAGTTTTTGTATTTTTTCTTAACTGGCAAAATATCCTTTGAGCTACTTTGTTCATTCTTTTTCTAGCTAGCACTACACTGTACATTGTAAAGGTAATGTGCAGTGTGTAATGTGTAAATGAGTTGTGTCTTGTGTCTAAGATATTGTTTCAAATGTTATGGCACAATACACAATTACATTAAATGTCTGCAGGTTTCAGATGTGTTGTACCTCATGCTTTTCACATATTGTGTCTTCTGTTTCTATAACTGTATGTTATAACCTCATAATAACACAGGCTTATATGTTTCTCTAATACAATATGTTTATAGTTATTGCTGTAAACTTTTGCTGAAGAGTTTAGAATTAATTAAATTATTCTTATTTTCACCTGGTTTGGTATTTGAAGTGATTGTCGGTGCTAAGGAATTCCAAGTAGAATGTGGAGATGAAGTGATAAGCCTGCTGGAAAGCGGCAATGCAGCTCGTCACACAGGCACAACACAGAAGAATGAGCACTCTAGTCGATCTCATGCCATTTTTACCATCAGTATTTGTCAGAAGCAGTCTGYGGAGTATCAGAAAAATACTGATGTTGCACAGGATTCGATCTCTTCAAAGTTTCATTTTGTGGATTTGGCAGGATCAGAGAGGGTAGCAAAGACTGGAAATACTGGTGAACGCTTCAAAGAATCAATTCAGATCAATAGTGGTCTCTTGGCCTTGGGAAATGTCATCAGTGCCCTTGGRGACCCAAAAAGGAAAAGTGTACATATCCCATACAGGGATGCTAAAATTACTCGTATTCTGAAAGACTCCCTTGGAGGAAATGCCAAGACTGTTATGATAACGTGTATAAGTCCATCCTCACTGGACTTTGATGAATCTTTAAATTCCCTCAAATATGCCAACAGAGCCAAAAATATTAGAAATAAACCAGTAGTAAATTACAACCCAGAAAAAGACCGAATTGATGAAATGGAACTTGAAATCAGATTGCTTCGGGAAGCTTTGCAGAGCCAGCAGGTCAATAATCAGCATTTACACGACTTAAATGAAGAAAAAGCCCGTATCAGTTCACTTGAGGAGCAGCTCACTCGCCTCCAGGTTCAATATTTCAGTTACAGAAATTGTGTAGATGAAGCCTTCCCCTTTCTGGTTGATTTGAATGATGATGTTAGCTTAAGAAGAAGTCAGCGGGACAGGTTGCAGAGCTGGATCACTATGGTRCAGAAAGTAAGGAAGGAAGCTCTCACCATCCAGGAAACTGACACAGGGACTGAGACCAGCCCAGTACCACATCACATCACAATTCTTCAGCTGAAGAGGGAACTAAAGAAATGCCAGGTATTTAATTATAAGCTGTTTATTTAAACGACTAAGTGAAAAAGCAATCTGCTGAGATTTGAATTCAATTTTGAAATATGGATAAAATTGTCACCTGTACCTTATTTGACAATTAAATTTAATTTACAATTTTGTATAATTTAATTTGGATAATCCCTGGGACATAGGTTTATTTTAATGGATATTTGAATACACAATCAGTGACAACAGAGACAAGTGATGGAATGTTGTATTTTCTCTAGTCAGTTTCAAGATGACTTTTGAGGTTGAGCTGTTTTRTCTGTTAGATTTTTGGCTTTAGCTATGCTAGTATGCTAGGTCTGAGTGGGATGGAGTTAGTTTTTTGTATAGTATCTCTGGGGGTGTTGTGTTTTAGATTTATAACCATAACACAGGAATGGTTTTGCTCTTGCTGAACAGTGTTTTGTACAGTGACAGCCTTCTGATTTTCTGCCTGTGCCCTCCTGTAAATAGACTGGAGGATGTATGAATAGTTGGAGACACAAACATACAACAAAGCAGATGACCTGAAATAATAAAAGAGAGATTTCATACTACATAACGTGATGCTCATGAATAAAAAGGAAAAGGAGGAGGTTTAGGGAGATTAGCTGTATTTTGCCCAGAACTTGTTGAGCATTAGTCAGCCCTGGGAGGTGGTGGGTGATAGCTTTTGCATCATCTGTTTTGTTTTATTTTCTTTCTCTCTTCCACTTCATTGTCACTTACTGATCATCTATCTTGACCCACAAATTTTCTTGCTTTTACTTTGCTCTTCCTCTGTCCTCCTAGGAGAGGGGGGTAGGGGGAAGTAAATAGATAACTCTGTGTGAATCGATAGCTCAATAGCTACCTACTGGGGTAAGCCACAACAGTCTATTTTGGAACTCAGCCTGTGGCTCAAGGCTTTTAAGATAATACCAAATTTGATTATAATGTGTGAGATTAAACTTGTAGCTATTAATACCATTTAGTTAAGATGCTGAATGACTGTTGCAGGTCATGAAGTTGCGTATTTGCTTTGGGTGCTGATTTGTATGTGTCCTTGCATATTTAGATGCTTGATTCCTTTCTAGCTGTACAACAACCTCCAAGAATCGTTAATGACTATTTTCAGATTTTGCTGTTTTGTTTGCTTTTTATCACTTTGTTTTCCTGTTGCTTGGGAGAGCTATGACAAAACTACTGGCCATCAGCCTAATCTAGTACTAATCAGACTGTTCCTRCTCATGTGTTGTGATCACAACCTTGACTATTGTTCATCAGGTTAAACAGCTGTTCGGGGTTGCCAGACAGGAACATGCTGTAAGGTGATGGATCCCTGGGGTGTCAGTATGTACGGGAGGAGTTGGGCAGGAGCACAGCTGACATTGCTCAGCTGACAGCTTGTGATTTCATGTCTGAACAGGCTCATTAACCATCAAACTAATACATCATTTGAAGGAGTGAAGGTGAAACACACTGACTTCTATAGCTGTGTTGGGTCTGCCCCATGCCTATAAAGTCAGTGTCCGGTGCCCTTAGAAATGCAAGAGGTTCTAGTCTAAAAGCCCACAAACAGGATTGTGGTGGTCTGAGACTGAGAAGGTCTCTTGATCTGAGGCTACAGAGATGCTAAACCAGAGACTGAACCCTAATAGCTGATCTTGTAGTAAAGAATAAACAATGGAAGCAGAGATCAAGTTAGTAAGAGAAGCAGCAGCTCCTGCTCAGAGGAGGAGAGAG
>QVAJ01000151.1:1718933-1733828 GCA_003546035.1 Mixornis gularis | reverse complement strand
AGGAGAGGAGAGGAGAGGAGAGGAGAGGAGAGGAGAGGAGAGGAGAGGAGAGGAGACTGACGGTCTTTGTCTGTGACACCAGTGAATAGATGGGTGAGTGCACCCAGGGACAGGAGGAGTGCAACCAGGCAGGTGACCCAAGTCAACCAAAGAGACGCTTCACATCATATGATATACTCAGAAACTGAAAGGGGGAGGAGGGGAATTTAGTTATGTTAGCCGTCTTTTTACACAGGAGCTAATGGACATCAGTCTGCCCTTTTGAGGTAGAGAGTGATTGGTTTTGCATTAACTACCTTTGCATTGTTGTTTGAGAAAACAGCAATGTATTGTTTTCTCTGCTCTTTCACTTCACCTTCACTTAGTGAACAATTTCTGTCTTGACTGACAAGTTTTCTTTCTTTTACTCTTCCTTGGGATTGGGGGCTTGGAAGTGAGGGAGTGTACTTAGTTGGGGGAAAAAGAAAAGAAAGAGGAAAAGAGRGAAAGAGAACTTTCTCTTCTCTTGGAACTGTGTACTTAGTTGCATACCCTCAGCAGTTGTCCTGTGAACCCAGAAATTGTTTTGAATCCTGCAAATATATTACTCTGTCAGAAGCATAACAGATATAGTTACAATACAGATATTTTCAAAGATGCAGATATTTACAGATAACCCAGGGACTAAGTTCTGCAACTTTTGTCTAATATTATCTGATATGATGTATGTAATATACTAGTCTGTCAAATATTACAAAGTTACAGTCTCGTCTCTTATCTCTTAGCAATTTCCTAAACTGTATTTCTTCAGCTATGGTCTCACAAAACCTCCTGTATTTCCTTTTCCATTGCCATGCCTTCATCTGACTGAGTTTCTAAACTATTTGTAGATTTCTTTGTCTAACCACTTTCTAACATTTGCTTTTGTGTTAAACATCAACTTTTGGTTTTTGGTGACATCATACTTCTTTATGGTTTTCCAAATGAGGTGAAAATTTCAAAACAACGTCTGGGAGTCTTAGCATGCAGATGTCCCATGAGGATCCTGTCATATTGGTAGTGCTGATTAGCTGTTTCTCTCACAGCAGATAATACAGATGATCTATGGGGAGAAGGGCTCTCAGCCTTCTGAGAGCATGTCTCCTAACAGAATGGACACATGATCAAATAAATAATTCTTTTTGGAAACATCCCTATATACATTTAGGAAGTACATATATTGGATGTGCTGAGTTAAAATGTTGATGGTGAACATCAAAAGAAAAGAAATGCAGATTATTGTACTGTGAAAATAATCTCAAATCAAAATTAATTTTATGACTTAAAACAATTGTACACTAATTGGAAACTGAGTGAAGTTCTGATGCCAAATGAACATGTCAGAGAAACTAATTCGAGTTTGTCATGTGTGTGGAAGGAGGCAGTGCTCCAATAAGTTAGAATTTTGTAACATCAACCCATTTTTAGTTTGCAACCAAAGTGATAAACCTATATATTGTTATCAGGCAATTGCATAAACAAATTTTGTCTTTTCTTTGTTCTCGAGCAATCTAAATCACAGCTTTTTTTCTTCCTTCTTGATTTCCTTCTGTGACTTGTTTCAAACCTCTGTTTCCCAGGTTCTAAACAGTGGAAAAACTGCRCTTAAACTTAACTTAGCTTAAACTCACTTCCCCAGGTGAGTATGCCATCTACAGCCAGGAAGAGATAGTTAGAGAAAGGCTAAAATAAATGAGACACTACAGGCTCTAGAGCAGGGTTTGAATATGGACAGATTTAATAACTAGTAGTGTACCTATTCTTGTCTGTACATACACATTTCTTTGCTAGCTGGTATTATTGCCTGAATGCTGTCTTACATGACATTAAAATACTGGATATTAAAATCCACTGGCATAGTGGATTGGCTGTGGCTAACACCCAAACTCATTCATATGTCCACCACCAGGACTCTTGGAGAACAAAAAAAAAGGAAGAGCAGGAATGAAAAGGTTTGTGGGTTGATGCAATGTTTCAATACTTTGTATTTGGCTTCTGCAGGCTTTCTGGAAGAGTAATGACATTTGGAAGTCTCCATCAATAAGTATCAGTTAATTCACAAGAACATATGAAGAACCATTCTTATGGTTTGTTTAATCTTTAAACTGTTATCCAAGTTACAGATTGAGGACAACTGTTCTTATTGTTTTCATTTGAGAAGTGTGTTAGTCACAAGATGCTGTGATCTTGTTGCTACACGTAACAGCATACCTAAGAGAATAATTGAATTAAGTATATACTTCAATAAATTAGGTTTGGTTGTGAGTACATTGTTTCCTTTGGAAGAATAAAACTTGTCAGAACAAAATCAATAGATGAAACAGAAGTGAAGAATTAGCTGCTAGAAACTGCAGATAACCACTTAGATAATTTGCTATACATACCTCAAGATTTTGCAGTTATGGTCATGTATTTTAACAACAAATGAGGTTTAATTTTGATTAATATTCCAGTTGTAGGAATAATAATGCCCCTTTTGCTGAAYTTTTCTTTTATTGTCTAGCAGGTACTAGTTATGGATGAAGAACTGTTTAGCCAGAAGAATCATGAAGTGCAGATACTGCAGAATCAGATAAAGACATTACTGCAGGAAAAGGAAGAACAACAGAAATTTTTAAAGGAGGCTCAAGAAACACAAAGATTACAGGTATTTTTCCCCTGGTGCACTTTTATCTGTATTGAACCATCCTTTTACCATGTGAATGCATTCAACATAACCCCTCAGAATTTTTTTTTACTTAATTACCCGTCAATATTAGGGACATTTTATTTTAATTAGAGTTGTTTCACTGAATGAGTTGGGTTCATCTAGTGGATGTATCACAGTAATGTGATTCCTGGAGACTGTATGAGCCTAGCTCTGCCAGAAGCCTCCTGCATAACTTGAAGTGAACTATTCATGCTCTGCATGCTTCCTCAAGCRTAACACACAACACTCTCCCCAGATTTGTATCATTGTTAAGGAGTTTCAGGACAATTAATAGATTAGTATTTGAAAGCCTTTGAAAGATTCTTTAGAATTTAAAAAAGACTATACCAATCCTATAGAATGCTTTCATTGAAAAGTTGTATAGAAACTTACTTTGTTTTATCTTTATTAAGAATTAGAGTATTGTCCCCTTTTGACTTTATAAGAGAGAATTCCATCCTAACTTTCTAACCATTTACTGTTAGAGAAAACTGAGTGACACAATGGAAAGTGAGGTAGTGACAAAGAGGCTGCTTGCCCCTTTTCATTGCTAATGAAATTATGGTTCCTAGCATGTGCATAACATTTCCAAGCTGAGAAAACTGCAAATAGAATAGTTAATATTCTGCTGGTGTTGCCTGATACGTGGATGACAGATAAGTTATTATATGGATTTTAAAATCTTTTTTTGAAAGAGAAAAGCATAAGCATGGATAGCTAGTGCTCTTCTCCTTATTATACTTTTTCTCCTTTTTCCTTTTCTTTGCCAATGGCTTGGGGAGAGTCAGTACATGAAAGGTAAGTAAACTAGTCATGATCTTTTTCTTTTTTCTGTCACTTTGTTTCTTTTCTGTCATTTCTGGCTAGATGTTTTTTAGCCTGCACACCATAGCGTCAACTTATACTGTGAAAATGCTTATATAAATTTTGGAGGATACAAGGTAGCTGTCACAGTGTAGATAGAAGGTTATTTCAGTATCAGAGACAGAAAGGAAGCTTGAGAGCTTTCAGGCACCATTTTGGCATTTAGTTCGCTGAGCTGCCACTTCTATTTAAATGTAGGTAGGATAATGAAAAGCAAGTACTTCTGTCACATATTTTACATTGTATTCACAGGAATATGTAATTTAATGATACATGATTGAATAAGGACTTTTAGAGTAGCAGGTATGAGGTAGGAAGTAATAAATGTTTATACACATATGTATTTATGCAATGGGTGTTACACTGTGGAGTTGTATGTGCAATTGTATCAGGGACAAATAGCTTCAAGGTGGCTGTTACTTCTTCCAAAAGAAAACAAATATGATATTCATACATACATTCTCTTTTCTGTGACATAGGAATAATGTATATTGTATTCCAACACAATGTCAATTTGTAAGGCATTGTATATTTGTGTTTGGAAGGAACTTTCAATCTAAGACAACAGCACAAAGAATGAATAAAAGTGTGCATTTGAAGTAGAAGAATGCAGAAAGAATGAATAAAAGTGTGCTTTTGAAGTAGAAGAATGCAGAATGTATCATGAGCTATTTTTCAACTTCCCTGTTGCTGCTAGGCCAGTTTTTAACCATACTTCAAAATGAATCAAAAACAATAGAGTGAGTTGAAAATGGATATAATCTTGGCTTYATGGATGAATCAGTTTAGATAACATAAATATTTTGAACAATGTATGGAGAATGTAGTAGAAGCAGATATGGTCTCCAAACTAGCATTACCAATAAACCTGAGGCTGCGTGGAAGAAAAAGCAGTGATCCTGGGATCACGTATATGTTTAGTTCATTAATACAAGTAATCTTTAAAGTAGAACTGTTCAAAGTGGAAGAGGAAGCCCATATACATTTTTAATTAATAAGATTCCGACCATAACTTTAATTTGAAAATGTTTGTTTAATTCTCATTTTATTTCTCCATAAGCACACATATAAAGCAAGTATGAGCTCCTTAATTATGTCATCCACTTCTTACTAGATGCCTAGAGAGGCTAATGTAACTAAACTGGATGTGCTGGTTTGAAAGTAAACCAGTGGGAAAAATGAAACCCACACAAATACCTTGAGAGAAATTTCAGGTCAGAGTTACAATTTAATAGAAAGGTTAAAATAAATCTAACGATACATGTCAAAACTGGYTTACACCCACAAACCTGTGGTCACAGTCCTATCAAGTGGTGRCTGCAGTCCTGTTGAAGTGATGGTTGCAGTCAAAAGTGGTGGTYCTCCTCTGGATCCATCCAGGGGTGGTGGGGGTCCCAAGTYCCCAGTTATATATGCTCAGGTTCAGGGGAGAGTATTCACCACCTCCTCTAGGGCACACAGTTGCTCAGTGGGAATGATGTAATCCTGTGAGTCATAGGATATTTTTGAGAATCCTTGGTGGTCTAAGTTGTTACAGCTGCCCATTATGGTGGTGCTGTTGAGCAATTATGGCCCATTGGCAGAGATGACCCCCTCAGGATCAGTGGGGCTGTGCTGGTGTGTCCCCAGAAGGAGTTGGCACTGCAGAGTCATTCATGAAGAAAAAGAAACACTCCCTTCCTCACAGGGTTTGGCTCTTCTCCCTTATCTCATTTAACACCCAGCTTGTAGCATGAGGTGCCAGGTGTGCTCTGGGCATCTGCTGCAAATGACAAATCATTAACAATTGTCAGGAATGGCGTAAAATACTCAATTTGGTTACACACCACATTGACACTCTTTCTGTAACTCAGGACACCAGGGTAGGTCTTTCTGAACAAAAATGTGCTTAAACTTTACTGGGTGGGGCGGGGCAGTGCACTGAAACTGATTATATGTCATAGAATTCTCAGTTTCCTGCCCTGCAGAATAATTTAAGGTCAGTGGGTGATTTACAAGATTCGTGACCTTCATGAGGAATTGGAAGTTGTGAATATGATATAGAGCTCAGTTTTGGTTTTGCTTTGTTTTTTTTTCCCATGAGACTGAGAAAATGGTGGAACAGCAAATGCTCATTGATCAGTTAAAGCTGAAATTAAAGAAGTTTAAAGATGTGAAAGCCTTAGATTTCCCAAGTGCTTATGAAGATGGATCAGCTGTCATGGCATTTACTAGGAGGCCCTACAGTGTCCCAGTCACAAAAAACCTGCTACGCCCCCTTCACCTGCCTTCAGGGACAGAGATCCAAAAGGTAAGGTCTACTCAAATTTTCCCCCTTCTACTTTGTAATGATTATAGGCCAATGATTAGACATGACATGACAACATATGGTGGCTTCCTCAGGTACTGCTGCTTAACTTCCCACTGAAGACTCTGAAAAATTAGTTTTGTAACCTTTGTTTATGCCACAATTATCCAAAATATTTAGGCTTAAAATTCCCACATACAAATGCTATGGCTCTCATGCTTTCACCACCCAGCTGGTTTTCTGGAGGTTTTTTAAGTATAAACATTATAAAAATGAATTATTACTCTTACCAATATGTTGAGTACATGGGATAATGAATTGCTAACAGTGCCCTCTTTCATATTTAGAACAACTCCTCTAGGGTCTTGCAAAACCTTTTGTTACAAAGATATTCAGAGTTATTACAGAAAACCTGTGTAATTTTGCTTACAAGCTCAGGTGGTGAAATGTTTTTTAAAATATGAGTACCAAATTGCTAAATTGTTGCAAGTATTTTTACCCATCACTACTTTCATGTGCTTTTTCACAGGGGTATACCAGCCTTCCTGTTTCATCCCTGGCCCAGATAATGGCAGAATTCCATGTTCGCAGACAGATTATACTGAGCAAATTGGAAGATCAAGATAAAGTCCTTCACCACCACCTCTCTGGTCAGAGTGATGAAGAGGAAGACGATACAGGCAGTGAAGAGAAAACTTCATATAAGTAATTTTTTGTTCTTTGACTTTTGTTACAGAGAAATGTATAGCAAAGATAGTATAACTGCCTAATCCTTCCGTGATAGGAGACCATCTCTAATGATACTTACAGTAAACTTGTGTGACCAACCAGGCATACTGCAAAATAAGTTTAATATATGTAGGTTTWGCAAAGATTGCATAATCCGTGCTTGGGGATCAGAATCTACCTTGAAGATTGGGGGACTGGGTGATGGTGTGTGTGGGAGTGGTGTGGATGAGAAAGAAGGTAGTTTGAGATTCTTCTCTGTTAAGATCATCTACTTTGCATGATGCTTAAAGACAAAAAAAATCCCTGTGCATTTGCAGAGTAGCATGTTTATCATTCTTCCATAGGCATTCCATAAACCAAACATGGACAACAAATCACACTTCTCTGTGCTTCCTTCCTGATGTAAGTGACATCAAATGTCAAGTAGACAAGTCTGGTTTGTCCAATAAATCTGCGCTACAAACTGACACGACCACAGGTATAATGGAAGTTATTAGAGCAAATCTTACAGTACAAATACTACAGTATCAGAATATGCAATAATGTCTTTAGCACATGTAATTAGTTTTCCCAGAAAAATATGTGTATTTGTTGCAAATATTTTTTGGTTATAATTCAATGTAGGTTTTCCAATTTCTGTTTTTCTTTCCTGTTCTCAAACAGATGTTAGTAACCTCTAAGTAATGCCTACTAGCCAGAAAGCAGTTCACTCATAAAAAGGTAGTTAGACATAAATCTTTACTACTGCTTCAGTGAAAGAAAATGGATGCTATTATCTTACCAGAAATACTGAAGTGTTTTCTGGAATATTTTTCAGACTTAGGGTCTTGAAATACAAGTGCATACCATCCTTTTTTTTCCTGTTTGGACACATGGCAGGGAAAAATACCCTGCTCTCATCTCTCCTTTTCATTCTTGTACTTCACATGGAAGAACTGCACACAGTCAATATTGCAGAGCACTACCTTTTGAATACAGGATCTATTCCAGATTTTACAACTCTATTTTGCTTTTTTTTTTTTTTTAAGGTGAAGAGATTGACAACCTCCAGAAAATCCATGTTTTTAACATGCAGAAGTTAAAGAATTCAGAGTTGAGACTTGCCGAGGCTGAGCAAAAAATAAGAGAACTTGCACTTAATATCAAAAGGAAAGAGGAACTTATTAAGGAGTTAGTAAGAACAGGTAACTGGCTGCTGTAGGGATACCGGATACTGTAGGAAATGAAGACATTCAAAAACAAAAGAAAAGGCACAGGAAACCTGAAGTCCTGTATATCTTAGTTTTTTGCATAACTCTCTTAGACAAGAATACACTTAACAACCTAAAAATCCATAGGTTTTGCTAATTACTTGCCATAATTGCACTGAAAATTTTGATTACAGCCTACTCTACTATGATATGAAGATTATTTGTTAAATATTTTTGTGCTTTGTTGGTTATTGCTTTTATCCAACAGTAGTGTAATTTTTAATGTATGGTGAGTCCTACTGATCTCATTGTAGACATGTATTTGTGACAGTGTCTGGGATAGGAGAAAACATCTTCTATATTCTGTAACAGTAGACAAATGGGAGTCAGAAGTGGATGAAGGAAAAAGTCAATGTCCCTGGTAGCCTACATCCCTTACACATCTCTCCTGGTAACAGAGAGCCTTGTGATGACAGGAAGGATCTCTTTCTTCAGCCCTTTCAACCACACTCTTCTTTCCTTTTTGTTTACCTTCTGTTGAGGTGGTCTGAGAAGGATTCTGTGCCATCCCAGATTGCCCAAACAGGACAAGTCACAGAGTAGAAACATAATCCAAGTTTATTTAATAACTATTAAGCCTAAAGTTGAGTAATAAATAAATGGCATATTCATCTGAGAAAAGCAAACAAACAAAATTATTAAATACAGGATAACCATTTTGCCAAAATCTACAGTAAGCAGAAGAATTTAACTCTGGCACTCAGATGGCACTTTATTTCGTGGCATAAGGTGACTCATGAAACGTTCAGATTTAGGACTCTCTTTATCTCCATTTCAGAGTTAGAAGGGAACTGCAGGTTCCTTTAGTGTTGGAAAATGTATCAGAAATTACTGACTTAGAAAAAAGTAAGTAGTGTTTCAATTTCAAAAGTGAGTATTATATTTCAACTGATTATCATGTTGGTTTTAAACTATTTGTATATGCTGTCTTTAAGGTAAGGATGCTCAGTCTGTAAGCAGGCAGTATTCTTTGAAGATAAGTAAACTCGAGCAAGAAATTGAGCAGGCCAAAAAAGAACTGGCTGAAACACAAAAGCAGCTTCAGGAGCTGGACAGTAAAGAGCTGAGAGACATTCCTGAGAAAGTCATGTTACAGAAAGAATGCCAGAAGAAGATGGAAGCAGCTAAGTTGAAAGTGCAGGTATTTCTGATCTGATTATTAMGATTTTCAGATCTCTGGCTCACTTTAACTCTGAACTGAACTTTAACTCTGCTTGTAAAGTTCTTACCTGTTTTATACWCTGGAAGCTGGTTGGATTGAAGTAGCTAGTGAGAAACTTAATACTATTATACTCAAAGCACTGGTTAACATCTACTTAGATATATAAAATAGCTTCTTGGTAGATAAGAAGCTAAGAAATTATTGGSAGATATGAGCTGTCACTGTATATAGTTCAATAGACTGTATACATCATTGTATATAATCCAATAGAAGAACTCCAAGAGAGGGTACCACTGTAAATAAAATTGGTGTTTCATGAAAACACTATATAAATTCTAGCTCTAAGCAAATCCCAGTGATGCTTTGCAAGATCAGACCAAATACAGGAGTATTTGTTTGACAATGACCTTCCAAGTTCTGCTACATCTAAGTTAGTATTTTGTATAGGGCCATCTTAGGTGCTCTGTGCCTCTCAGTCTTAGAATGGCAGGTCAGAAAAGTTCCATACAGAAAGAGGTAGTTTGCTTATTGACTTGGGCTCAGAACCAGCATTCTGACACCAGCATTCTGGCACTGGCATTCTGACATCATTGTGTCTCTACAAATTTTCCAGAACTGTGGTTTCTAGATTTTAGTGCTTTCACTGTATTGCCAAACATGAACTGTACCTTTTCATGTTTAATTCTGCCTATGCCAACTTACCAGAGAGCTCAGAAATTACAGCAATAACAAGTGATTGTTTGGGCAGAAGTTAGTAAATCTTGCTGACCCTAAGAATTCTGTGAAATAAAGAATGAAGCTAAGTCATATAGCTACAAGACGTTAGTTACAGGTTTTTCTGCTCTTAAACTGAAATTTGACATGCACATTCAGACCTTACAGAAGAAGCAGCAAGACACCAAGAATTTGGCTTCATTATCCAACCAAAGTGAGAGAGAAGCAAGAGAACTTGAGCAGAAAGTGGCTCAGATGAAACATCAGCAATCCCAAATACAGAAGAGACTGTGTGAGGAGAGAGAAAAGAAGAAGCAACTGGAAGCAGAACTCCAGCAGGACCAGCAACAAATTAAAGTAGGATTCTTCCTGTTTCCCTATGACAAAGATTAGAATGAATAATTTTTGCCCCTACTTCCCCAATAAACCACACTACCAAGCTTTCCCTAATTTTCAATAATGATTTAATGAATTTCTTGGTAAATGCACCAAAGAAATTGTCTCTAAACGTTTTACATTAATCTCCATTTTACCTTTCTCTTTCACCTTTTTTTTTCTTTTCATTTTATTACGTGATGTCTAGTTCTGAATTGCAGTTTTAGAAATAAATTAAGGGTCAGTATTTCAGATTATAGCTTGTGGGGACTCTCACATGAAAYGTATTTAAATGACTGATGTAGGAAGAATGATGCTTTTTGTTTGTTCACAGGAACTTCAAGTTAAGATGGAGCAACAACAGAAGAACTTTAAACTTAAGGATAAAGAAATTGCTGCTTTTAAAAAGAAGAAAAATAACTCAGTGGGAACTCCACAGAAACTACAGGTAGTTAATCTATTCCAAATATGTGTAACCTCTGAAATAAAAAAAAATCTTTCTTCATCCCTAGTCATCTATTCTTGTAAACTGTTTGTAAAAAGAGTATTCTGTCATAGTTTTGCCTTCTTTTTTTTTACTGTAGCAAAAACTGGGAGTAGAGCCTAGCAGTACTCTACTGTTTTTGAAAGGAGGGCCTTTAGTGTCGGGGGTTTTTTTGTTTTTGTGGTTTTTTGGGGTTTTTTTTCTCCCTATAATTTGTCAAAAATACTGATTCAGAAGCCTGTGAACTCAGCAGGTTTGGTGTCTGGTAGGTTTGAGGGTGACCTTGATGTGCTGAGTTTTAAGTATTCTGTGGGTTGCTCAGGCGTTTTAGTTTTGTTTTGGTTTATACTCTGCCATAAATTACAGTGGTTTCTGGTTTTGGTTGTGGATAACAGGGTTTGTAGCAGCACCACCTACATTATTTCAGATGTGGACACTGGAATTTGAATTACCCTAAGTCTTTAAAGGTGAAAAGAAATTTTAAAAGTTAAATAAAGGAAACATTTTAGCCTTAACAGGAATATATCCACTGATAAACTGGCTTCAGAATAAGTTTATAATGGACCATGCTTGCAGGATCAGAGCTATCATTTGCTGTCTTTTATTCTTTCAACATCATTATTTCTTGTCACTTAGTGTTTGTCCACGATGAGCAGTTTTTGGGCAACTAAAATGCAATGAGGATGGGTTAGCTGAATTCTTGTGGTTCTAAACCTATCTAAACTTAGTTGCTGTGCTTGGGTAGATTACATTTATTTATATAACTAGTTTTAAAAAATATATTCTTTAGAAAAGATACTACATCTGACGCAAGTTTGTTTATATGAGATGCAGCAATGCTGAGCAATTGCTAAAGCCCCTTTTAAAGTCAGTCCAGTTTCTGTCTTATTTGGAATAAGGATTCTGTTGCAGACAGATACTGACATTAGAAGCATTAATGTCTTCGACAGTTTTATCAATAATTCGGAAGAAAGGTGAAACATAATCATAACATTCTGATTAGAAATGTCCTCTGGTTAATGCTCTCTGGGTCTCTCTGGAAACTAGAAATTCGAAGAGCAGAAGAAGTGGCTGGATGAAGAAATGGAAAGAATTCTTCAACAGCACCAACAGTTGGCAGAACTAGAAGAAGATTTAAAGAAACGAGAAGCCATTGTGGCAAAAAAAGAAGTGTTATTGCAAGAGAAAAGCCACCTGGAAATCAAGAAACTGAGGTCTAGCCAGGTGATTCAAGAAAAAAACACAAACCTCAGCACAGTTATTGAAAGACTGGTGGTCGGGGAGGGCAGATAAGGTAGCAGAGGAAGCTKAAGAGACCTCCTCTGTGTATACCACTGTTTGTAATGGTATATAGGATGTAGATACTATGTAGCTTGACCAATTGACATTTAAAATGTAATTAACACAATCATTTTTATTCACTTTTTCTCCCCAAAATTGCAACAACAAAAGAAAAACCAAAACAATTCTGAACTGTGGAATTCTGTTATTGCAGAGCATTGAATGATATTATATCTATGATACATTATTTATGAATATGACTAAGTCCTTCTGCAATATAGAGAACACAGCAGGGAAGTATCTTGCAATATTTAGTTTTCAGTAGAAAGAGTGAGAACAAAGTATCATTGCACGTACAATGACTAGTGCCTTTAATTTTTATTATGAGAAAACTGCACATTGAGCATTTTTGTTTTGCTTTTTTTAAATGGTATCTGTCCACTCAAAGTAAATGAGGTCCCATTGAAAGAAACAAGCAATTTTTTTCACTTCAGAATGTGACAGTGCCACCTACTTTTCTCCTACTGGAAAGGAAGATCTCATTTTTATATCTGTGGTTGCTGTGGGTTTTTTTTTTAGGCTTTAAACAAAGATAGTATGAAATTGTCTACCCGCTTAAGTATGCTGGATCAGGAGCTATGTGATAAAAGTATGCAGCTTCAGGGAAGCACCACTGAAGACAAGTCAGACATTTTGGAAAAAATTCAGGCTCTTCAAATGGAAAGGGATCAGCTGCTCAGAAGAAGAGATAGTATGAACGAGAAACTGAAAGATGGTAAAGTGTTATCAACTGAGGTAAGTAAGAACCTCTGAGATAAATACAGGTTTTAGGTATTGTTTAAYAATAAAGAATTCCAGTCAGGCTCTAAAATGTCTTCAAATATCAGGTAAGCTAGAAATAAGGAGAAGAAGTTGGATACTTTTATAAATAGCAATTTTAGAATACTGCTATGATAACACAAATTATGTACTGATGAATGAAGTTTAAGATCAGAAAAACATAAGTCAGACAGTGCCTTGCCAAACTCTATTGGTCTGAGAGTCATATAATGAGAAGTAAGGGAACTAGAAATTTAKCAGTTTATCACAGGCAGGTGTTTTAATGTCAGTATATAGAACAAGCAATATATTCACCTAGTGATGCCCCTTGATTTTTTTCATAGAATCTTGTGAAAAAGCAAACTTTACCTGAAAGACTACATATTTTTGTAGTGGAAATAAGTCATATTACATGGATGGCCATTACTTGGAGTTGACCAGTATCATTATGTTGAAGACAAATGCACATAAAATGCAGATTACTTTTGGGTCTTGAGAAGCAATATGAGACTATGGCTGAGGTGATAAACCTTCCAGAAAGATCCCTACTTGCCTCAATCTTAAAAATCTCCAGTGCTTCAGGCCAGGCATTTCTGCCACTTCCCTAGACAAGTCACAGTCACCAAATTCCTCACTGACTGGTTAATTCATTAATCCAACAGAAAACTAGTACATCCAAAAATAAAAAAATAATAGCAAAAGTCGAACTGTGGGAGGATGAGGGAAGGCTAAAAAGAGAAACATGACTTGTAGTTTTGTGATGAGCCACTTGATCAACTTCTGTATTGTGGTAAAAGTGCTATTATCAGGAAAAGACAAATCTTCTAGATTTGCACTCTACCTCTTATTTTCTCCACTCTCGGTGCTACTACTAGTTCATCTTACCATTAAGTTTAAGTTTGTTCTTGAGAATGAAGTTAAAGATGTCTTGAAAGATTAATTCTGAGCTTTTTTTTTTTTTAAGATCTCTCATATGTTTCTCTGTAGGAAGAACATATTCTTTTCCAGCTAGAAGAAGGAATTGAAGCCCTTGTAGCTGCAATTGATTACAAGAATGAAAGTATTCATAATCGCCAGTACTTACTTAGGTCATCTTCTCAGAGTCTTTCACAGAGCAAGCATAATGTAATAGGCAAACTAGTTTCCCTGTCTGCTGCTGAGCTCAGAGCTATCATCATCAGTTATTTCAACAAGGTTTGTTTTGGCTAATGAATAATATTTTATCCCATTTTCTATTACTATTCTAGATATTGAGATGGTGGCAAAAAATAAAAAAAACACATTTAAGAAGATTTTGGTAAATGTATCTTCAGGTTACATAGCTCTGCTATTAAATTTTTTTTATGTTAACTTGAATAGKATACTTGTGGATTAACTTTGTATATCTTGTTTTGCTCTCATTAGCTAGAAAGGTGCTGCAAATCTGGAAATTACCTTTCCCCTTTCCAGTGCTCTGTGTTGCTAACTTGCAGAGAAACAACATGTTTAAATAGTGGTGTACTCAAATTGCAGGCTTTCAGAAAGCTTCATAAAGCTCAGGCTGCTATTCTCATTGTCTTTTTCCTAAATCTGGTTGTGTTGGTTCAACACAACCTGTCTTTTAGCGGGGAAGGAGGAAGCCACAGAAGTGACTTCTGAGAGAATGCTGTTCAAAGTTTCTACTATATCCAGCAGAGCCAGTCTCTGAAAGCTCTGACAGTGGACATGTTGCTGGCCCAATTAGAAAAGTTGGTAATGCCTCTGTGGTGCCATATTTAAGAAGGAAAAGAATCGTGTGCAGTTCTTCTTTCCCGAGTACTGGGGAGGATGTCACGGCAGCCACGAGGCTGCCATRGCCGCATGGCCACTGCCATCTTGGCACCTCCAGCATTGAACTGTGCCTACCTGGCCGCTTGTAGCCAGCCGTGCTGCAGGTAGAAAGGCAGGGACAGCGGTGGTGACAGCTTGTCTTTCCTGGCCCTGCCACACAGCCATGCAGCCACCATGGCTGCAGGCATCTTGACACGACCTGCAGTGAACTGTGCCTGCCTGGCCACTTGTAGCCAGCYGTGCYGCGGACAGAAAGGCAGGAGAGGTGGTGACAGCTTCTTCTCTTTCTGGCACAGCCGCAGCCATCCTGGCACAGTCCACAGTGAACTGTGCCTGCCTGGCCGCTTGTAGCCAGCTGTGCCATGGACAGAAGGGCAGGAATGGTGGTAGTGGCTTATCCTTTCAGGTGCCCCA
>QVAJ01000151.1:1645683-1700250 GCA_003546035.1 Mixornis gularis | reverse complement strand
CTCTTCTCTTCTCTTCTCTTCTCTTCTCTTCTCTTCTCTTCTCTTCTCTTCTCTTCTCTTCTCTTCTCTTCTCTTCTCTTCTCTTCTCTTCTCGCAGCTGCAGTGTTGTGTGCTGTGAGCTACTCTCTCTGCAAGCTTGATCTAGGCATTTCTCCCTAAAGTAAAATGACTGTGTTTGCTTTTTAATGTTGTCCACTGCTTTCCCAGCAATCTCAGTCTGAAAGGGGTGCTTTTTTTCCTGTTCTCCATAGATTTGTGAGCAGTGTCAGTGCAGTTTTTGTAAAAGTCTTTGCAGTTTGGGGGCTTTTGTTTTGTTAGGACATTTCAAAAGACATTCATAAACTGAATCTGACCTGAGGATTGTGTTTGTCCTGAAAAGCAGTCAGCCATTAGTTTGGATCCTTTGGAAATAATAAACAGATTTATTTTAGCTATGAATTTTGTGATGTATTTGACTTTAACAGGTTTGTTTCGGATTTGAATACTGTTGGAGCTGCCAGGTTTTCAAATAAAGAGTTGTCATAAACTGAAATAGTTGTACAACCTATCAAGAGTTTTAATTTTTACTGAAAGCAGTCATGCATGTTTAGGGAATTAATAGAGGATATTACTTCAGATGTCTTTGTTGTCTACAGATACTTTGAACTCTAAGTCTTGTCTCTTCTGGAACTGTTGTTAAAATATTAGATCTGCAGTTATGGCTTAATTCCTGTGAAGTAAGATTGCCCAGCTGGGTTGACCATTGGATTGAAGTCTCAGGCAGTGTAACAGCGCTAAAATATGTGCTGTCCCCATAGTGTGACTAATATTGGCTTTTTCTCTTAAACTGCAAAAATGATCTGTTGATAAGCATCAACAGTAAATGTAATGTTTATAGAGCCAGCCTTGAAAATAGGTGAATCTTAAATACCAGGCAACATCTCTTCAAATGCATATGGGATCAGCAAGTGGTTTGTACAGTTGAGATAGGTGGGCCAGTAACTTATAGGCTAAAACCTGTCCCCCCAAAAAGAACCCAGGAAAAAAAAATCCCAAAGTATATTTCTGTAGTTAACATTAGAACTTAAAGAATTGAGTTATTTCTTAACAGTCATTTCAGAAYACTGCTAGAACAGGAACCTAGATTTTCTAGGAAAATATTTCATGTCCCCAGAGCCAATTATAGGGCTAAAAAATTGTATCTTATGTTGCTCCATTGGTGTAAACCAGGTCTGCAACTTTTCTGTCTAGACTTTTTCCTATATTGGAAGACTTCAGCAGAATAGATTTGTTACTGTGATCTTGTGTTGTGCAGCTAGAACAGTGAGTATGCAGATTGGTATGGAAAATACCTAAGTACAAAGAAGCCACTCTGGGAGGTCAGTTGATTTCGGCTGCTGTTCATCTCTCTTTTATTCTCTGAAAACTATTTGATTGTGCTGAGCACCATTTGGCTCAGTATTAGGACAAGGACCAAATATTTGCATTCGTGACTGGGTATGATACTGGTCTTGCTCAGAGCAAAGACTTAATGAATACACGATTGATAAAAGATAAATACCTATAAACTTGTTCCCTTTAACTGACCCTGACAGTGCTGATACTCTGGCTCACTAAAACTGTTTGTCTCGTGACCTGTGTATTTTCCCTTTGGTTCATTTTCTGAGTTTGTGGCAATTTTCTGAGTCTTGGCAACTTCTTGCTTAGCAGAGTTGTCTTAATGTATTTTGGTAAAGCCTGTATACAAAGAAAAAATGGGCTCATTTTGGGAGCGACTCCTGCCTTCATGTCTTAGTCAATCACTGTTTGAGTGTTGAGGTGCTGGAACCAATTATATGCAAACCAGTTTTTTTGCCTTCGTCATTTAGAATGAGGGAGTTTTAGGAGAGTTAAAGCTTGCTGATGCTTCTTGGTGCTGTTTTAGTGCCCTGTGTTGACATTTGAAGTATTCATGAATTTATTGTAACTGTTCTAGAGTTACTGTCTGTGGGTGTGTAGCACACATGCAGCATACTGAGCAGTCCATTCTGTGAGCATTACAGCTCTGAAACAGAGTAATGTGCCGAGCTGTGTGTTACTAACTGCTGGGCAAACAAACAGTGAATACAGTAAATCTGTGCTAATACTTTCAGAAACTTGAAGTTCTGGCACAGAATGATTGTCAGTCCTTTGATTATGTGGAAATTTCAGAGCAATGCCCATCAGGAAGAGTTAGTGAAATTGACTTCAGTTCCACAGAAAAGAGGTTAAGGGCTTTTCCCCCCCCCCCATTTTTATTTAGCTTCAAGCTTTAAACAGAGTGTCTCTTCAGTATGGAACACRGTTTTCAGTAACAGCATATTTAACAGCTTCGAGTGTGTTTTTTAAAGTAGGTGAACATGGATGTGCTTTCTGCACTAGACTAAACTACAGATAAAACCCATAAGCTACTTAGTTTTAAGTGTAAATGTATCAACTGTGTTGAGACTGATTTTTATCAAGTGGAGAGCTTCTRAATTTTTTGATTAAATTTCAGCAGAGTTTATGGTTGAATTTCAAATCCATAAATCCAGGTTTTCATTTTTGTGCCTGGTTCTTGCAATCCCAATTTGGTAGTCTTCTGCTTTATAAAGATCACACAGGCGTAAGTGTTAAATTCTTAAAGTTTTGGGTAATTTGGTAGTGGAGCATCTTTCCTGTCTTGTGTATGCTTTTAATATCTGATGTAATGTTTTACTTTTTAAGAAACTTTATAAGAGCAATTCTTTTAACATGATCCAATTCTGTTTTGCTGTTTTTCTGTAATTCAGGGATTACTAAATGGTACAAACAAAATAAGTGGAAACTAAATAATGGAATTCAGTATGTTCTTTGTTTCTAGAACTGTGATTCAGGTTTCTGTTATTTTTCAGGTGTCTCAAGGTACTTTAATACACGAAGCATTTAGTGTTAGGGTTTCCATCGTCTGGTGTCTCAGTGCATTGTAACACATCTGTGTGATTCTTTATGGAGTCTGCCTCATGATATACTCTGTTTATACATATTTCTTAACCTGGGTTTTTTTTCCCCCTCATTTTGTGATATCAAATTGTTTTAGAGCAATGGTAGGTGGTTATTTGATAGAAGAACCATCAGAAGTAAAAGTATATTGACTTTCCTGAATATTGGCTTAGTTAGATGTAACTCAAAGGTATCAGTTATCTGACTATAGTACTCAAAAAGTGTTTTCTCATAAATGACTGACAGGCAGAGTAAAATAAGAAAACCTATTTAAGTAGTAGTGTGAAGTGTCTTTTGTGTAGATACTTTTCTGAATAAAAGCAAGACATTATTTTTTTTAAAAAATATTTTTTTAAACGTTGTCTATGTCAGATAGGGCCTGCATTTGTCCGTGAGTTTGTTTTGCTAGAATACCTCACCCTTGGTCGGGGGTGTCACACAGTTTTAAAAAATTGCCCTGTGTACACTTCAGAATTGCCAACAGCATAAAAAACATTAATGAATTAAGCTGTGGTGGTGGTGTCATGTAAAGATTTTTAAAACCAATCAATATTTCAATCTAGTGAGTATTAACCTTGTCTCTGTAAATAGGGTTCTTGTCTGGGAGTAAAGTTTGGGTAAAATCCTAAAAATTTGGATTCTATGGTGACATGGTATTCTGGTTTTGACCAGAATAGAGTTAATTTTCTTCTTAGTAGTTGATACGGTGCTGTGTTTTGTACTAAATGCGAGAATATCTTGGTAACACACCGATTTTGGCTCTTGCTTAGCAGTGCTGTTGTTTTTTAGGAATGTTACTCCCTTATCACTGAGGCCACTGAGACTTTCCAAACCACACTGCCACTCTCTTTCTCTCTCTGCCACATTTTCCCCTCCCTCTCTCCCCTAAGCCAATGCTTTATCTGTTAAATAATGTTGAAAGTTGTATAAATTAGTTAAGAGTTGTATAATACAGTTGAGAGTTTTCAAGATGAAAATAACAGTGAAGGAGAGTTGAAGCATTTTCTATTTTTATGCAGCACAAAAACATCAATGGGTTGAGTTGAATCTCAGTGTCATGTAACTTACAAAGCCTTTTTCTCTTTTCACTGTTCTTAAGTTATCAGTCAACCCAAGGCATGCTGGAGAGCAGAGTTGGAAGCACAAAAGGTCAAGATCACAGGTCGAGATAAGACCAATTTACTGGAAACAGCAATGAGATAAGAAAACAAATATTAACAGCAACAATACTAATGACAGAGGGTGCAAGAAAATCAATGATTCACACRGAAAATACTCCCTTTATAACAGACAATACCAGACATCTCCCTCCACCATGTTTTCTTGGCCAGAAGGAACCCCTTCTCCCTGGAAGTGATTCCTTTTCCCCAGCTGCTGTCAATGACAAGAGGTGGTATAGAATAACCTCTGGGTCCTGGCCATGCCCCCTCCTGRCTACTGCAAAAATGAACCCTGTCCTGGCCTGAGCCAGGACAGTGCTTACTCTAAATGGAGTTTTCAGTTTGTGTTGCTTTGCCTTAATCAGGTACATAACAATCAGGGAGAGAGTAGGTTGCCAAGTACTTTTATGGAGAAGCATTACTTCTCCAAACAAATGCTTGGAAAAATGCAGTGGCTTGTTGAATGATCCGTGGAAGGAATAGGAATGGCTAGAACTTGAGTTGTGAGCCCTTTACACTACTATGTGCTGGTGCAGTTTACCCTTTATGGGCTGCTAGCTTTTTAAGCTCATCAAGAATCTGACTTTGTGTTTTGAAATGTGGGGGTTTTGCGAGTCTGATTTGGTTGCAGACATCTGAAGAAATAATTTTATTGTGAAACTAGTGTGGGTCATTGGCAAAGCCACCCTAAGATAGTGACTCTGTTGAGACATGAAAGATAGCATACTCTTACATTGAAACCTTATTTTGTGTGTTCTTTCTAGATGTGCTGTATCTGTTGTGGGCCAAAAGTGCTTGTATTCCTGCTTAAAATGACAAATTCTTGCCTTCCTTCTGTATAGTGTCCTAGAGTTGTGCAATGAAACCCTGTTTTTACTGACTCACTTTAAGTCAGTCGTAAGATGACCAGTCATGATTCGTCACAAAAGGAAACCACAGCTCTCAGCTGTGGCCATGAGTGTTTGGTTCCTTACTTCTTGGGTCAAGATAACTTTTAACCATTAATTCCGTTGTATAAAAGCTGGAGCTCATCAAAGTTTGCTCCTGAGACTGCTCAGTGTGGGTGTAAGACAGACTGGAGCTCAGTCAATATGCTTAATTGTGTATGTTGTTAGGAAAGACAGTTGAAAGTTTAAACATTACGGGTGTGTTTTGAAACAGTGGTGCCGAACAAGGTAATGCTGTTTCAAAATCTTTCTTTGTAGTAGAACTATTTGAAGGACTGCTGGGAATGAAAACTGCAAAAGCCTTCTATGTACAAACRTTTACTTCCATGCTATCCTCTATTGTGTTCAAAACAGAGTTTCATCTGGTTAGAGTCAGCAACCATACTTATTTTTGCAGTCATCTAGATAAAACTGTAGCTTAATATTTTCAAAGTAGTTGAAGGTTTTAGGGGCCTGTTTTCTGTTACTTTCAATGGGACTTGGATGTTAATTGCCCAAGACCTCTTCCAGGTTGTTACTGTAATTTCAGTTTTTAAAAATTGCTTACTAAGATGAGGTTGAGAGGATTTGGGAAATTATTTTTAAATTTATTTGGTTTCTTCTTTTTATTACTTTTTCGCAACGCTTTGTCTTCTGAGTGGATAGTAAGATTATTACATTGCAGGTTTTGATGTCATAAAATGAGTCAACAGAAGCTTTTGAATAATTATATGGTGGCAATATGTCAAAGGAGAGTTTGAATGTTAAGACTTCTAGTTTTCCTGGAATAACTCTTTACCAGGTTCTTCCAAGGCCAAGTTGTCAGATTAATATATTAATGTTTGAATTACAGATCTGTTCTGCAAAGTGACAGTGCAAAATGATATCTGGTTTAGTCAGCTGCTCTACGTCCTATGTATTCAGATATTTGCTTTATTTGGTGACAAATGTTTGCTTTGACTGGCCTGGGTACCAGCACTAGACATCAACATTTTATGGTGTCCATCCATACCTTGCAAAAACATTCAGAGGCAATCAAGTTGAGCAGGTGTAGTAAAAGTCCTAGCTTGCTTCACAGAGAGTTGGGGTTTTTTTCCGTGTGTTTTAACATAGAACAAAAAAAGACAAGTTTGTTAATGGTGGTTATTTTAAAGTTGCTATGAAGATAAAGGTCTTTGGCATGGATTGTAGTGGTTTGAGTGTCTTTTCTGCTGTGAGATAGGATTGGGAGAAAAGCAAAGGAGGCTCAAACTTAATGGGTATAAAGATGGGCTTATTAACACATACTAAAAGAAAAAAAAGAGAATCAAAATGAGACTTTCAAGACACTCCTCCTCCCCCCAACAAGTGTTCATTTTCCCACAAAAAACATGAAGAGACAAAATTCAGAACTCGTAGTCAGCTACCACCCGTAAAATACTTTCATGAACGTAAAATACAGTTCATTTGGAGAGAGAAGTCTCTTTAGTTTGCCATGGAATTTCTCCTCTAACAACATAGAACAGTTCTCTTGTGGGTCTTAGCTGCTCACGAAAACAGCCGCCTGGGAACCTGCTTTTGTGAAGTCTCTCCCATTGGSAGCTTTCCCAAGCAGCATATGGGTCATGGACATAACTGGGGTGTCATTTTAAAATGGACAGTTCAAACACAAAGGATATTCTTCATCTCTTGGAACAGAGATCTCTTTTCACTTCTTCACTGGCACAGAGGGCTTCTTATCTCATCTCTCTCTCTGTTCAAACTCCTCATGGGATCACAGGATCACAGCTACTTAATTCAATATTCACTCAGTCAGTTACAGATACCTTTGCTCAGTCCATCTCCCCAATCCATATTGTCCACGATTTAAAGGAATATTCTAGCATATTACAGTCTGTTATCACGGCTCACAAAAGATTTTCAGCCTAAAATGCCAAGGCATCTTCTCAATCTCCTTATCACTTAAGATACAACTTCTTTTTCACCAACCCTGGTATCTTCATAGTGTCTCTTTAAATGTCTCCCACTCTGACCTTTTTGCGCACTCTGGAGAGGATCAATGTTCTGCAAGTTTCATCTGTGCAATGAAAGAGTTCATATCTCGCCCAGGGCCTGCGGTGGTCATGCAGGGCGGCAGCCACTGGGATGTCAAAGCTGTGGGGATGGGGGAAGAGAACTCACGTCGAGGGATCTCAGAGCGGCCTGGCTGGTGGATGACTCCTGCCCACCCCTCAGTGACAGTCGGGCCCAGCCAGGCCCGTAGCTGCTGTCAGGGGCCCGGGTTGGTTGGATGTTTACAGCCGTGGCTTCCCCTTCCCTGCTGTCAGCCCCAGCCCCACCAGGGCTGTGGCAATGGCAGAGCCCGGGGGCACGACCAGGCCGGGGCCGGTCCCCCCAAGCAAGGAGGGGCAGCGGGACCTGGCCGGCCTGGGCCGATCCACAGAGTGGCCGCAGGGGCTGGCTGTTATCTGCTCCTCCGGCTGAAAGGAAAAGGGTGGCTCGGACACAGTGTCAGCTTTATATGTATATTCACACACAGTCGCATCCGGCTTCCTCAGTGGTCGTATAATGTGTTAGTATCTAAAAATTGGCCTCTGATAGGTCCCTATCCCTTCCACAGGAAGTTAACAGGTCCTTGCAGGCTTACAGGGAACTGTTTCTTCTTCAACTAAAAACCAACCTGTGTTAACCCATGACAAGAGTAGAAACAAGAAGTGCTGGTGTGCTGCTTAAAAGGCAATGAGTGTTCTCAATATGAAAAACTATACTGCTCCTGTATTTCAAAGCAAAATAAAGATTTATGTAAACAAGTTAACTTGAGGTAAAATGGCAATTTGCGCGAAGTGTTTCAATAAGATGAGCTTTGGATTTGTTCTAATTCATGTCAAATCTACAAGTTGCCATGCTTTGAGGAGAATGTAACCTTGAATCCACTCACTCAGGTTAAGAATGCTCTTTACTTTTCTCCCTAGGAAAACCAGGCCTCTGTCTAGACATTAGTCCAGTGTTTTAGTCTGATTCCCACTGTGTTTCTCTCCACATATTTTTCTCATAATCATGTAAAAATTGACATGATTTTACGTTATTTTTACTGTAGTCAGTTACTAGAGGAGTACAATGAACTAGTTTCCATGAATGCACTAGGTGTCAAGTGTGTTGAAACATTGTTTTCACAACTTTGCGTCCTTTTCTATGCCCAGATATGACTGAACACCTTTGTAATACCACAAGGCACAGTATTATTACAATGAAGTAAAACTTGTATTTTAGAACAATAAAGCAAATGGGCTGACATTGTTGGTTGGATTATTACATGATAATTAAAAGGATGAGTCACCGCAGTGGGAGAATTGGACAGATATGCTCATAATTTCCAGCCAGTGATGTTGAACTCCTTCCGCTTTTGTTTTCCCAGTGGACGAAGTATTTTAACTGTAATTTACTGATATTGTTATTTAGATACGTTGTGCAAACTGAAGACCTAAACAACACCAAAATTAGTTTTTTTATAACTGCCTGAATATGTATTAATTTCCGTTGTCATAATCTGTCAAGGTTAAAACCCAGCCAGCAATTATGCAACTGCTTCATCAGTTCTCCTCCTGCCTAGTGAAATGGGGAAGAGAATCAGAACAAAAAGAAGTAAAACTCATGGATTGACAGAAAAACAATTTAATATTTAAAACAACAATAACAGTAATAATAACAACAACAGTAATGAACAAGCGGGAGAGAGGAGTATAACCCAAGAGAAACAGATGATGCACAGTGCAGTGGCTCAGCACCCACTGTCTGATACCCAGCCTGTTCCCTTCGTTGGCAAGTGCTCCAGCCATGCTATGCAAGTTGGTGAAAGCAGAGACTGGGAGAATGAAGAACCATCCGCTGCAGAAGATCAGTTTCAAGACCCATGGGATCTGATGAGATACTAGGCCCTGAGGGAACTGGGCAAGGAAGTAGCTAAGCCACTAGCCATTGTATTTGAGAAGTTGTGGTAGTTCCTCATGGAAATTCCCACGGACTGGAAAGGTCTAAACAGAACTTCCATATATTTTTGGGAAGGGAAATTGGAAAGACCCAGGGAATTACAGGCTGGTCAATTTTACCTCAGTGTCTGACAGGATGATGGAGCAGAACCTCCTGGAAATTATGCTAAGGAGCATGGAAGGTGAGGAGAAGATTGGTGACAGTCAACCCAGCTTTCACTAAGGACGAATCTGATGGTTGCCTGTGATGGGGTTGCAGTGGTGGTGGTTGAAGGAAAAATGAGTGACATCATCTACCTGCAAATATGTAGAGTGTTTGTGTCACAGGACTTGTCTCTAAATTGGAGAGACATGGTTTTGACAAACTCAGTGAATAATGAATTTAAAAGGTTGCAGTGAACATCTCATTGTCCAAGTGGAGACCAGTGATTTGTGGTGACTTTAGGGATYGGTACTGGGACAAGGCACTGTTTAACATCTTTGTCAGTAATGTAGACAGTGGGGTTGAGTGCCCCCCAACAGTCTGTGACAGTGAGTGTAGTGTGAAGGAGGCRCTGGAGGGAAGGGATGCCATCCTTGACAGGCTTAAGAAGTGGGCTCATGTGAACCTCATGAAGTTTAACAAGGCCAAGTGCAAGGTCCTACACTTGGTTTGGGGCAATCCCAAATACAGATGTGGGCAGGGTGGAGTGAGAGCAGCCCTGAGGAGAAGGACTTGGGAGTGTTGGTGGATGAGAGGCTGAACATGGCCCAGAAATGTGTTCTCATAGGCCAGAGAGTTGATTGTATCCCAGGCTGCATCCAAAAGCAGTGTGGCCAGCAGGGCGAGCAAGGGAGATTCTGTCCCTCTGCTCTGTTCAGGTGAGTCTCCACTTGGAGTGCTGCACCCAGTTCTGAAGACCGCAGCACGAGAGGATGTGGACCTGTTGGAGTGAGCCAGGAGAAGGCCACCATGATGGTCAGAGGGCTGGAGGTGAAGACAGGCTGAGAGACTTTTGTTCACCCTGGAGAAGAGAAGGCTACAGGGAGACCTTAGAGCAGCCTTTCAGTGTCCAAAAGAGACCTACATGTAAGATGGTGAGGGATTTCTTACAAGGACATGGAGTGATGATATGAGGGTGATGACTTTACCCTCTTTCATATTAGGAAGAAATCCTTTACTGTGAGGACACTGGTACAGGTTGCCCAGAGAATCTGTGGATGCCCCATTTCAGGAAGTGTTCAAAGGTAGATGGGGCTCTGAGTAACCTGGTCAAGTGATAGATGTCCCTGTCCTTGGCAGAGGAGTTGGAACTAGATGATCTTCACATTCCTTTTCCAGCAATGCTTTTAGGATTCTGTTTTATATATGTGTAGATGATTCTGCCTCAGCAAAAAAAAAAAAAAAAAAAAAAAAAAAAGATAAAGTGTATGAATCTAGTCTGTTATTTAAGGTGTTTTTGACAGTTAACACTTAGCAAGCAGCCTCTTTTGTAAAAGTTCTTATATGGTAATGATTTCCCAATTAAATGAAAAATGTGTTTATTCACTGTGCCCTGGGCTGCAGCTGCATTTCATGTAGCTGTGTCATGCATTGAATCAGAAAGCAGAGCCACCTAAGGTATAACTTCTGTCTATGTGGAAAGGTATGCTAGTTTTGGAAAGCATGAAGGAAGGCAGCAAAAGTACATCAAAGGAGAGAATGTGCTCAGTTCCAGCAAAAGTCTAGACAGATTTTTCATCTTTGTGACATTGCATCATCAGTCCTTCAGCAATGGATGGTTTCAGTGTGCACATTTGTATGTGTATTTGCTAGTATATAATTATATGCATACTTTACCATACTTTACATATGGGTGTGTTTAAGTACTGTATTTACTAGTATGTATTTATATAATGGATACAYGCCTGATTGAAGTCATAGTAGTCTTCAAACAAAGCAGATTTTTGTTGTCATGACTCATGTAACTAATCATCTAGATGTGAAATTCTTCTGATTTCCTTCTCTGGTTGACAAAGAAATATTTCCCATCTTCCTATAGACAAAAAGGAGTTCAGGAAACAAAAATATTTCTAGTTTGTGAAATACAGCGTATGCAGTACAAGTGAGGTAATATAGCAAATGTAAAAAACAAATTTCTTAAATTATTTTTAAAAATCGTAGTTCAGTATTTAATTACATAAATGTATAATATTAATTTTTTTGTTTAGTTCAAGGAAGAAATCTCTAAGCGTTTCAAGTCCCACATTGATCAGCTGGTGTTGATATTTGCTGGAAAAATTTTGAAAGATCAAGATACTTTGACTCAGCACGGAATTCATGATGGACTCACTGTTCACCTGGTTATCAAAACACAAAACAGGTAACCTTAACAACAAATGGTCTTCTGTTTAACTCTAGAGAAGTAAAAGTACTCTGCATTATTAATAACTTCCTGTTGGRCAAAACTAGATTTGACTAAATCACCTTAATCAATTCCTTAGTTACTGCTGCTGGAGGACAACAGTGAAATTATGAAATTACAGTGTTTTTTTCATTTGTCTTGGATTTTAATTTGGTTTGTATTTCTAAATACATGTGTTTTGCTTTTTTCTTTTGGTTGTTTGTTCTTGTTTGTTTGGTTTTGTTATATTATTTTTATTTTAGTTCTGGCTGTGTTTTGGCTTCAGAGTTGTTATACATAAYCTCTTATTGTCCAGTAATATATGTTATGCAGATTTTCTTTTCACACATGAAAACTTGCAGTGAATCTTTTATTTTCTTTTTTTTTTCCTCTGCAGTGATTTTTTTTTCCTTATTTTACCAGCACAGTGAGTAAAGACACTCTGTTTTGGTAAAACAAGAAAGCAAAAAATTTAAGAACTGCTTTAGTGTAATGAATTTATCTATCTAAATAGACTTTAGATTTTAAGGTTTAGGGTTTTTTTCTGTTTTGTTTTGGTTTTGGTGTTTTGTTTGTTTGTTGTTTTTTTTTTCCCCTGTAGTGAAGAAGCATTAGAATGACAGTTAGAAAGTTGTATCAGTTAGCTGTATGCACTTCCTGTGAAGTGCCCAAAAATCCTTCCAACAAGTAGAGTAATAGACTTCTCAAAAGCAGTTTGGTATTAGTCAGTAACATAATCATTCTTCTAGAGTGAAAGTGGTTTTGCTCCTGTTCTACTTAGGTCTTCTCTGTTTGTGGCGAGGAYCCCCTCTGATGTGAAAATGTCAGCTGTTGAAGGAAAGAGCATGGAGTGTAGGAGAGAACAGAAATAGGCTTTCCATTTTGGCCTCACTAAGACACAGAGGCTGGCTAGTAACATTAGCAGTAAATACAAATTCTTGTTGAAATTAGTAGCATTAGCATTAAATGTAGGTACCTTTTGAAATTGATACTGTCAGTTCTACATTCATGCCCTGAAAGGATTATGTTCTCTGTCCTGGAGTCAAAATACATGTTTCTCAGAGGTCTCCCTTTCCTGCCCTGTGCCTCCTCCACCTGAAATTTAGGCTGATACAAGCCATGCCAATCTTGAATACACTATTAGGTAATAATGCAATTCTGTACCTTGTGCATCTGAATGAGTATGCTGCTGTTGCTGTATTTTTTACTGCTTTTTWTGACTGCAGTCTTGAGTGTAGCAGAGAGGCATCATGAGTAGTATTAGCAGGATGCTTTTGACATGCACAGTCTTCAGAGGGTTTATTGTTTGCATCTACTGTAGCTATAGTGAAATACCATATACATACTGAAATACCACTGCCAGTCTCTTGGACCTTCTTGCACTTTGCCTCTGAGCAGAGGAACCCCCAGGAACACAAATGTGTAGCTTCTGGGGAATTTTTGGTGTTCCTGCATCTGTCTTATCGGCATTGCACTCCATGTCTTCACTTGTGCCTGCTTTTTTTGAATCATTTTAGAAGAGTATATTTCTGCTATCTGCAGAATGTTTTAATTATGTCTGGGAAAACAATGAATGAAGAACTACAGATCCCATGCATGTACCTGTGCTGTCTTCAAATGACACATTAAAGTTTTCACCCACTAGCTTTGCTTGAATAAACTAAAAACATGCTAAAACGTGCTGGAGAGAATGAAAATCACCTCCGAGAAAGTATAGCATTATCCTGAAATATCTCAGTCATATTCTTACTAAAATATCTATGTTTTACTCATGTCTCAAAAGACAAGAGTTAGACACTGCCAGTGTGGCCTGGAGGGTGCTAATTTTTGGCCGTGAGTATCCAGATTGATTTGTTCCCAGGTACCTTACCCTATGCCATTTACATTTCTCTTGACTACTGCTGTTACTGTTGCTGCTATGTATCTGAATAACTAAAAGTTCTTTTCCAAAACTGGATCTGAAGGTGATCTTTTCCCTTCTAAGCTATGTTACATGTATAATTTCAAAATAGGAATCCTCATATATCCCAGCCAGTCTTTGTAAAAAAAAAAGATTGCTTTTTTTACTGTGCTACATTTTCCAGAATGTTCAGACTTCCAGTGTAATCTTGTGGCCTATCTTCTACAGTGTCAGAGTAGCAGTGAGTGATTAGCAATGGGCAGTGAAGATACATTGAATTTCTCAATAGAGTTCTAGGTCAACAAGTATCATTTGTTCACAAGTGCTAGGAGGAAACACAACGGCAAAATGGGTATAAAAGAGGATGTGCACTTGACAGGAATGTTGCTGAAAGACTGGAGACTAACAGGCTTGACACTCACATGAACCATTATCTTCAGAGAATATGCATGGGAGCACTATTGGACTTCAAGTTTCAGTGTCATCTGCTTTTCTGTCACTTCTGAGGACCTTTCATGTCTATTACATGAAGCAGCATAGTTGCTTCTCAAAATAGTTTCTCAGTTGAAATACAAATAGGATTTTATGTTTATCATTTTTCTTTCACTTACGGAGGAAAGATGTATGTATTTTCTAGATGAAAGAAAACCAAATATCTCTAGCAGGAGAATCACGATCAGTGTACGCTCTATAATCTTTCTCATTCAAGTTGCAGCTGCTTGGCTAATTGTAGTCATCTTGTGTTCAAAGTTTGCAGTTGCTGATAATGAAGTTAAAGAACTCTTAAAAATCTCAGGAGAATCTCTGGATTTTAAGGCATCTTTCTGATTTTTTTTGGCATGGTTTGAGGGTTTTTTCTGATGTTTGCTTGAGTTGAGCAAGAGCARACTTACGTTATCAGAGAAAAGTCCTCCAAGGTGAACTGCAGTATGAAGTCTAGTGTAGTGTCAAATTCTCAAATCTTTTTGTGAAGTCTGAATTCGTAGTTTTGAAAGTTATTTTATTTTGTAGTACTGCAAATACAGGTATTTATTGATTTTTGAACCACAGTGGAGAATTTGACCTGAATTTCAAAGCAGTCTCTTTTCTTTATAACATAGAGGTCAGGTAAGTTTTATTCAAGCTCAGTTCCTTGATATCTTTTACTGCATAGCAACATCTGTCTTCCTGCCTGCAGTAGAAGGGTGTGGTGAGTATACAGCCTGGGTAGCCTTTAGTGCCTGTGCTAAATTATTCTGGCTTTAGCTTCATGTGATTTCATTATCAGCCTGTCCTTGAAGTCTTAAAGGTTATTGAGAGTCTGAGATTTGTCTTCTAATAAAATGTGACATTTAACTGAATTTCACATTCAGTAAAGCACCCTATTAGAGATGWGGCATGAAATAAATTCCACATTAAATTTTTCAGGCTTTATTCCTTCAAGGTGTGGGCATGTTATCAGTAGTATGCAAGTATAGTGAAATAAGACATGGGTCCTTAAAGCAAGGTAAGGACAGAGAAAACAATTCATTGGCAGGCATCACAGGGTAGGATGAGAAGGTGGTAATGGCTGCAGTGATACCTATATGGTTTTTCACTATTTGAAATTACTGTTCTGAAAAACTGATGACATGACAGGTGTCTGAGAAAGATTTATTATAGGGAGCAATCTGGGAATAATTGGGTTTTGACTAAGAATCAAAATGTAATTTAAATTCTCAAGTATAATCTATAGCTGCATTTAATGGCACTACTTAAAGTAACTTGTTACACTCTATGAAGTTTTAAAATTGCTTTTTTAGGTCACAAGACCACCCAGGTCAACAAGCAAACACCACTGGAAGTACTGCTACCACATCAACATCAAGCAGTAGCACCTCAACACCAGCGTCAACAAATAGTAACCCCTTTGGCTTGGGTAAGAATACTGGTTAGGTAGCATGGTGGGTATCTTCTCTTGGATTCAGGTAATTGTCCCCAAAGCTTTATTACAATGTAGACAGAACTCGAAAAACAAAACCCAAAGAAGCACATCAGCCAAAAAAGTGATTACAGATAGATATTGAATTGGCTGTAGATTTCTGATCAGTCAGTTACCAGAGGAGAGTTGTTTTGTTAGTGTTATGTAGAATCACAAAACAGGGTTGGAAGGGATACCCTTAAAGGTGATCTAGTCCAACCTCTGTGCAATTAGCTGGGACATCTTTAACTAGATAAAGTTGCTCAGAGCCCCATCCAACCTGATCTTGAATGTTTCCAGAGAAGGGGCATCCATCACTTCCCTGGATAAACTGTGCCGGTGTTTCACCACAAACATCGAATTTGTACTGTTTGACCTTCAATGGTAAGGTGCTACTGAAAATATGTTATATTTTGGCACTGTGGGTAATGAAATTCCTTCCAGTGCCCTGTACTTCTTAAAAGTACATCTGAATTCCTATTACCTGAATACAGATGAATCATAGARTGTTAGACCTGTAACATGAGGCAAGGTCTGCAATAGAAGCAACAAAATTGCTGCTAATCTTACAATTAAGTATTTCTCAGGTTTCACGTCTGATAGTATTAGAGTCTTCACTTCTATGAATGAAGGGGCTGCAGTCTATTGACTTAAAAATTATAACCTGTTTCAATAGTTGTGGTGGGGTTCTGTTTCATTCTTTTTTGTCCTTTTTTTGCATTTGGGAGTGGGGAAGAGGTAGGATTGGAAAAGCTAGTTGTAGTAAGCAGATGATTTCTTAGGTTATATGGTTCTTTGGTGTGTCTAGTACCTTCCGAAATTTTTTATTTAGATTCAGCAAAGCATAAAAATTCAAAACATAATTAGCTCTTGGTGCATTACTACCAAGAGGAACACAGGATCTGCTTTTAATTACAATAGGAAATACTACTYATATTGGGAGTTCTCTCTTAGTTGTAGTCTAACCAAGAGGAGACAGATAATTGAGTATTACAAATGCAATTTTTAAGTGTTGTTGTAGGGGATGGAACATGGACCTAAGGCCCCCAGACTCAAATATTTCTTTTATCTTGGCTTTGGAAAATGAGAAGAAAAGTTGTTAGAATTACAACAAATTTTATTTAAGAGTAAACTTCGTTGGATCTTTAGTTATGTATCTTATTATTTAAGGAAGCAAACTCTTAGTGAGTAACTCCTGAACAGCCTTGCAAAAGATGGGACTTTCCAATAATTTTCATTATTTTGAAGTATGAGATACGTTCAAGTATTTTGTATTTAGAAAGAATCTGGATCTGTGATTGGAAGTACAGTCAGTCACATTTTTTTCATCCTCTTAAAGGTGGCCTTGGAGGTTTGGCAGGCCTGAGTAGCCTGGGCTTAAATACTTCAAACTTCTCTGAGTTGCAAAGTCAGATGCAACGACAACTTATGTCCAACCCGGAAATGATGGTTCAAATAATGGAGAATCCATTTGTTCAGAGCATGCTTTCAAATCCCGACCTGATGAGGCAGTTAATTATGGCTAACCCTCAAATGCAGCAATTGATACAGAGAAATCCAGAAATCAGTCACATGCTGAATAATCCAGATATAATGAGACAGGTATGTGGAGAGATCTGTTCATTAATGACTTCTGATTCTGCTGTTAATGTAAACAACAGAGCAGGAATGGGATGTGCTGAGTGGAATGTAAACATTCTTGAAGTAGTAGTCTTATTCAAAATCCATAAAAGGTTGCCATAGACAGCAAGTGTCTACATTTCTTGTTGTTAATATCCAAAATAGACTGGTATTTCAGAAAATCTGCAGCATAGTTTCTGAAAGTCTTTGAATACTGTGTAGCCATGTCTTCTGAAGCTAGAACTGGATGTAGCTGTCTGCCCTTGAAACCTTGTTCTCTAGCCAGCAATTTTACCATAAGTAGTAATTCTCCAAAATACTACATATTTTTATTGTGTCTCACTGTGGGTACTTAAAAATGCTTTTTAAATTAAAAGATAAATAAGATATGTTGTATGGCAAAAGGTATCAAAACCCGAAGAGATTGATAGATGCTTTTGAAATTGTATGTATTTATTTTAAATTTTATACCATAGGCTGCCTGCTGTAGTGATGTTAGAAATAGTAAGAATTATGGCAGAACGCTGGCTAAATACTGGATTGTGTTGATTCACGCTGAGCTGGCAGGTTGATTCAGCTTTAATCATAATTTTAAACTGGTTTAGACAGGGATAACTGAACTTTTGCCAAATGCTGACGTTTTCACTTTAGAATGGATTTCTTATTAATACAGATTAAACGTTCCACTTCTCTAGACACTAGAACTTGCTAGAAACCCTGCAATGATGCAGGAAATGATGCGAAACCAGGACCGAGCCTTGAGCAACCTTGAAAGTATACCAGGGGGATATAATGCTTTGCGGCGCATGTACACAGACATTCAGGAGCCAATACTGAACGCAGCACAGGAGCAGGTGAGAAAAGATTASAAATGACACAGAAAGGAAATATTTTTTCTAATAAAAGAATTTAAGTAATTTAAACTTCCAGATGTTTACTTGACAAAACAATTCTTGAAACTCAAAGTTGCTATAGCCTTTTACGCTTGAGAAGAAAGAGCTTTAAAAATCCTGTGTTCTTCTGAGTCTAAAGAAATAGAGCTATCATTTTGTGTGATTGAGAAGCTATTTTAAAGTTAATAGATTTGTTTGTTACTTAATTTTAAATTCCTTTAATTCGTTGCCTTAAGCTTTCGAGGTCCAGTAAAAAATCCTTTTAAGGGTGTGTTTAGTAACTTTTAAGTGAAGGTGAGAGAAATAAAAGACTTTAAAGTCAGAAACCAGTATGCAAGACACAATTTTATTGTGAACAAGATACAGTGCAGTAGCAACACTACTTTCAGAAAGAAATGTGACTTAATTTTTTGGGAGGTCCTAGTATCTCTCAGTGTTGGTGTCTTTTCATAATATTTACATTTAATTACTGTAGAATGGTGAGTATAAGTGATTAAGAGCCACAAATGTTTATTTTCATGTACGATTTAGAAAGTTGTAGATCATAAGTGTTTGCTTTCCTTTGTAGTTTGGAGGTAACCCATTTGCTTCTTTAGTAAGCAATTCATCAGCAGGAGGGGACAATCAGCCATCTCGTACAGAAAATAGAGATCCTCTGCCAAATCCATGGGCTCCTCAGTCCAGCTCACAGACTTCCACGACAAATACCAGCACTAGTGGTGAGAGCAGTGGCAGCAGTAATGCTGAAAATAGCACTTCTGGCACTACGGGACAGAGCTCAACTGGACCGAATCTGGGACCTGGGCTTGGAGGTGTGTTTGTTACTGCAACTGTATATATTTTCACATACTTGCAAACTTGCTGAAATGATTCTTTCATTAGGACAAGGGTTTTTGATTTCATTTTTATTGCTATTTAATTCTGTAGAACATTTTACTTTCATCAAAGTCCTCTGAAGGAAAATAGGAAAAATAAAAAGTATGAAAARTAATTTTAGTGATAATAATGCTTGTATACTGCTTTAAAATAACAAAGGTAACGAACCTGTAGATGAATTGTATTTTTTCTGTTCTAAGGCAAATGGGAAAACAGCTAATAATGTGGATAGTTGATGGGAGTGTGTGTTGGGTACAATGTCTTTCTTAACTTTTAGAGTATATGTGTCTGTGTAAGCAGAACCACACTGAGGTAAATTTCAGGGTCTTAAACTCATGAAAACCAAGTGGTTGTATTCTGAGTTTCGATAGTCTCCTTTCTCTGATGGTAGTCAGGATGTTTACTAAAGTGCCCTTTAACTTTTCTTTAAGCTGGTATGTTCAATACACCAGGAATGCAGAGCTTATTACAACAGATAACAGAAAACCCACAACTTATGCAGAATATGTTGTCTGCACCCTACATGAGAAGCATGATGCAATCATTAAGCCAGAATCCTGATCTTGCAGTACAGGTAAATTGCATTTGGTATAGTAATATATTGTGTATATTAAAGTAAAAAATACCAAAATACAAAAACCAAAAGCTCAACAGTTGCCTGTGGCAAATGGGCCAGTTTTTATCCTAACTCACTGAAATTATTACCTGCTTACTTTCAACAATTTTGTGCAGTGAGTTTCTTCCATTTGTAGTTGGATATCATGCCTGACATGCTTCTAAAATAACCTGTGGGGTTTTGTATGTTTTGTACAGCCCTAAACTTTTGATCCAGCATTATAAACAGACAAAACAAGTGCTTTGGTTATAAATTAAGGTTGAGCTAACAGTAAATAAATACCCCCACTAGTTTGGGAGAATTGAAGGGAGGGGACTTGGTGCCATATCTAGATATTACTCTGGTCATGGTTCTGAATGGTGTTGCAGAAGTGCTTTCAGTGTTTATTTAAAGTGGTAATATTGAAAGTCAAATTCTGAACTGAGATTGAAAAAATATTATCTCTTCTGTGTTAAATACTCACTTGGAAATACCCTTGACTTCAGGTGATACTTACAGCAAAGCTATTACTTAGATTTGTAGTGGAGGCTGAGCAGAAAAGGATTTTCTTGTAATACTTGGCAAGACTGCCTCATTTGTATCTGGAAATCCATTCACTTACAAGAAAAAAAAACCCAACGAAGCAAAAGTGAAACAAATAATAATAAAAAAAGAAGACACCCCCAGAAAGTTTTGGCCAAAGGAGTAGATGATTATTATTCTGTGAGGTAATTTTCATAGACTATTACTGTATTATCAGTAGTTGATTTTAAACCTCCAGTGGTTTTTACTGTTTGATCTTTGAAGCTAAATATTTTTGTCCTATAGATGATGTTGAATAATCCTTTATTTGTTGGAAATCCTCAACTTCAGGAACAAATGAGACAACAACTTCCAACTTTCCTTCAGCAAGTAAGATGAGATACTAACTCTTAATAAAGGTCTTCAAGCCAATGAGCAATATTTTTAGTAAACTGATGCCTGTCTTTGATTTGGCTAATAGCTAGATGCTGTAATATATTCTCATTAGCTTTAGATACTAAGTTAGATTGTCCCTTGATAATATTTTTGCTTATGTCTCCATCTCTTTCAAAAATTAAACCTGATTGCTATCTATAACTAGCACAACCACTAAGTTGTTTCTTGCTTCTTTGCTTAGAAGTAATAAATGCTCTCACTGCACACCAGCCAGAGAACAGCTGTTTGTGACAAGATTTGTTTCACAAATTAAAAAGAATGGTAGTTTTCACACTACTAGTTAAAGTTTCAGTATGCTTTTCTCATGCCTCTTCAAAACTGCCATAAATAACTGGAAAAGACGTCCTAGAGCATGTCTTGAAAAGACCCAAGTCATTAACTAATTTGAAAGAAGTGGGTTCTGGTGTTAGTTGGTGTTAGTTGCCCACAGTGTGTAGTAGTACTGTGTTCCCTAAATAGAACCAAGCAAGATTTTCGTAGGAATTGAAAATCTAATCCATTGTATGAGTTCTGTCATTAGGCAGTCCTCGTAAATCAGTGTAAATATGCATTGCCAAGATCTGACTGCACACAGGAGGTTTTATGAGTAAAATAATGAGCACATACGTGAATTACAGTATCATGTTCAGTGTTCAGAAGATACTGTTTATATTGTTTGAACCACATGAATGGCTGTGGTGTTTAGTATTGCCACTACTTTCTAATGACTCAGAGGAGCTAGTACCACATTTATGTTTTGAAATCTGTGAGTGATTGGTAATTAATGAAGGCACAGTAGCAATCATACCCGTTTCCTTTGTATATCTCCTGTTATTATCACCTTGGAATTTATGTGCACAAATAGTTCTCTGTTGTATTCACTGTCTAAAGTTAGATGATTAACAGCATTAGCAGGTGAGGTGTGAAGTGGAGAAATATCTGGATATTCTCAGAATGTTAGTAATAGTTCAACTTGTGTTTTCTTGCTTATCTATCTGTGTTTATATTATGGGATTGGGAGACAGAAACCATAGAATCTGCATAATGGAAAGCATCTTTTGCAATTAAGGGCAATTGCCCAGCAGAACTAAGGAAGAATGGTTGCTACTGCCATTTAATAACATTAATAGATATGAGATCCAGGTCACCTCAGTGCTCTAAGAATTGTTTGGCCACCATTTATGTAAGACAGCTTCAAATGTCAGACAGTAAGTTAGGATTTAAATATTTTCATGAAGTAGTTGCAGCAGCTTTCTTTGGAGACCCAGAATGTTTACCTCTTTAAATCTGAGTAATCTTCATCTACTATATATTTAGTTATTCTTTGACTTTTAGCTATCATGAAGATAGAAGTCCAAGAGATGAATGGAGAATATGAATTGCTCTTCTGAAGTCTCTTTAGACACTTAGATCAGAGTTCTTCATGTCCTATTCTGCAGTTCTGCTCTGCACTAGAGGAAGTTTCACCCTAATCTCTGATTTCTGCATGAATCAAATGTGGTTTTTCAGCAAAAGTAACATGGTCTAGTTGGCAGGGGAAAGCTGCAAAGATTAGTAAGCCTATCTACTCTTTGGTCTGACAATACTTTTCACTCATTACTGAAACATTACTTTTCACTTACCTGTTGCATTTCTATGCAAAGGTGAGCATAAGCTACTAGTTTTGATTTTGTKTCTAAAATAATGAGGGTTTTGGATGTTTTGTTTCAGAAATGAAAAGGATTTGCGTTCTAAATTACTTGATGATGTGAAAGCCAATTTGTAATTGAAGTCACAGTAGGCCGTGAATGCTTGAGTATTATACATTTGCTTGCCGGTATATTTTGCAGTGTGTTTGTTTACATTTCAGGCTGTAAGAGCACTACAGATAAGAAGATACGTACCAATAGTCACAATCAAATTGCTGTGATCTGAAATTAGCTAGGAAAAAGGAATTTAGTACTTTTTCTTGGATATTTATTGGTCAGGTTTCATAATTTTCAGCATTGTTGCTTACTAGTAGTATGATATGACTAATTCTAGAATAATGTACTAACACAGTCTTGGGGCCTTGAAAGATTGAGCTGTATAATGAAAAATACTTTTCCTTATATAATTCTCATTTGAAGGGCTTTTTCTACATCTAGAGAGTTCATTGATTATCTTCTATGAAAGTTTTCTCACAGAAGAAAACATAAGTGAAGGATTTTGTTTAATATTCAACTACAAAATCAAAAGTTCTGAAATTATGTCAGAATCTGTAAGACATATAGCAAAATTACCTTGGAGCATCTACATATAATGAAGAGTTTTTCTCTTTCTCTTAGATGCAGAATCCTGACACGTTATCAGCTATGTCAAACCCCAGAGCAATGCAGGCTCTGCTACAGATTCAGCAGGGCTTGCAGACATTAGCAACAGAAGCACCAGGGCTTATACCAGGGTAAGAATTGATCTTACAAATTTGGACACAAAGTCTTCCCTTGTGTTCATTCTTTTTAGATTTAGAGATTTATACAGTCTTTATTAAAGATTCATCCTCTTGCCTTCTTTAGTTTAACTAAACTTGTTTTAGGATCTGTCACATTTGAGTGCTATGCAATTCTAAACAGTGGTAACTCTGGTCTTTGTCTCAGTACTTTACTCAAATTGTTATCCTCTCTTTGACAGAATTTGTACCCACTAATTAATGAGAAGAGACAAACTAGTGTTTATTATTCAAGTGGTGTATTTCTTTCTCTGTAATTTATACAGATTTAATCCTGTTTTGGGTGGAGTGGGAAGCAGCGGAGCTCCTACAGCATCCACTGTACCTAGTTCTGTTTCCACTGAAAATACAAGTCCAGCTTCAGGAACTGCTGAATCTGGTCACCAGCAGTTTGTCCACCAGATGTTGCAGGCACTCGCTGGTGCAAATGCTCAGGTAAAGTACATCATTAAATTCTAGATATTTTTACTTCCGTTCTTAATTGTAAACAGTGGAAAGAAGACAGTAGAGAGGAGAGCCCACTGGATGCTTCTAGTCAAAGGTCAGTAGAGGAGGCTTAAAAGTCCTGTTGCAGCTGTGCAGGAAATGCTGAAAAAAACATCTGTTCTGATTAAAAACATGCCTCTGAGGGCATACGATTGAGAAAGTGCAGAATTTTGCCATGAGTTTGTGTAAACAGGATCTTTCTATAAAGCACAGCCAACAGTTTGCCTTAGACTCAGGCTTTCTAACAATCAAGATTTTGGCAATTTCAGTCCACAAATACTTGGGAGTGTTACAGAAGAGGTGATCTTTATGTTGAGGAAAAATAAAGCCTGTGATGTTCAAGATTGCTGACAACATAATCTTCGCTGTTACACATTGCTAGGTTGAACTCTGTTTCATTAAAAAACCCAGCTATGTACGTATCTTTGAGAAACTGTTCATGGGACATGCATGTACCCAATTTAATTTGAATCCTCCTCTTTCAAACAGTAAATTTTTCCTGGAGTTCAGGAGTGTTATATAAGTTTAGATAATTTGATGGTGTTGACTTGTTAAAAAAATTCTTCAGTTGCTAATTGAATTTGTCTGAATATATTTTTTGGAACGTGAAAACGGTGTAGTCAAAAATTAGAGAAGACAGAGTGGTGCAGAACCCACCTATGTTTAAATTATGTATTTTGCTAAATATATATTATGCTTTTATAGCTTGAAATTTTGTTCTCAGCAGTTACAAAATCCAGAAGTTCGATTTCAGCAACAACTGGAACAGCTGAGCGCAATGGGCTTTCTGAATCGTGAAGCAAATTTACAAGCATTAATAGCAACAGGAGGAGACATCAATGCAGCTATTGAAAGGCTGCTTGGCTCTCAGCCTTCATAGCAGTGTTTCTTTAACTTGAAAAAATGTAATTTATTTTTGATAACAGCTCTTTAATCTTTCAGATTGCTTTATTTCATTCTGACTCTTGGGATTGTCTTGTTATAACTAAAACCAGTCTGATGCATTTGAAGGTGGAGTGCAGTAGTTTCCTTCAGACAGTGGAAATCAATATATTTTCACTTTTGAGTGCATCAGTTCTTTTGTTCAGCATTATTTGTGATTTTTTGAAAACCATATCAGCTTTCACAGTTAGATGAACTAATTTTGTCTGACCTGCAAACGGCCAATTTATTTACTACTTAAACAGTATCCTTCAGTAGTAATTTATGTGGATTACACATTAAAAAGGAAACAAATTAACTGAAGCTGTGGATACCAATACTGCTTATTGTGATTTTGGCATGTTTTTTTTTTCTTGACTAGCAAAATGATGGAAGATTTATACCACTTGAGTAATCAACCATCTTCTGCTTTAATTTGTATAAACACAATATGTACAACTGAGACAGCTCATTTCTAGAGATTTACACAATACAATAGAGTGAAATTGTAAGTAATGAAAAAACAAAAAACCCGAAAACAACAAAGCCCACCAAAAAAMCAACCAAACAAAAAGCCCCCAACAAAACAATGAAACAAAACAAAAAAACCTAAAACAAAACCAGGAAAAAAATTTGGTGTAGGATTGCCCAGGATGTTTGCTTACTATCTGAAAATATGCTTAAGCAACTTGAGTAAAAATATGCTAGAATTGCTGGTTCTGGTTGTCTCTTTACATTTAACTGTACAGAAACTTGCATTATAGCATTATCTCAATATTTACAGATTAACTGTAAATTACTTTGGTCATTGTCCACATTAAAGAGCTACAGCCTTGTGCTCCGGAATTGCTTCTACAGCTATTTGGCTTGTTCCACTGAGATTTTAACATGTATTCTGATTTTTAATTGGAGAAATTACCTCTATTCATGGACATGTGATACTCTGAATTACTTTCAACCACCAAGTAAAAAAATACTGTATAGCTTTTAAGTTTCTCTTGGTAGTTATTTCTCTTGTGCACAGGTAATAAATGAATTTAAAAAATCTTTATGCATCTTGTTTCAATGTGTTTGCACTTGATCATTATCTAAAAATCAAGATGACAGTCCATATTGAGAGCATTTGAGTGACCTCAAGCTCTGGCAATACCAGTTCTGTGCTAAAACAAGTAAACAACTCCTGTGGTGTGATGTGGAGGGAGGAGGGTAAGAGATGGATGATGTTGAAGACTTCTGGCTTAGGTGAAGTGGGGATAGCAGAACAAAAGTTGTAACTGCTTTTTACTGCTCTTTTGTGTCAGTTTAATGGACTTGTGCACCTTCAGGTTCCTTCAGTGTTCTCAAACCTGATCTTCTCTGTTGGGCAGTTCTTCATTTTTATATACTAATAATAACAGCAACAATAATAATTTCATCTCTCTGTGTGTTTGGACAGTTTCTCTGTATTACTCCCAGGCTACTTTGCCCTCTTTCCATGCTYTGTAAACTACCTCTTCGTGTTTTAAATTTGTCCAGGGGCTCCTTGTTCATCCATACAGGCCTCCTGACATTCTTTTCTAGTTTCCTCTTTGTTGGAATGCATTAATCTTGAGCGGTGAGGAAACAATCCTTGAATGTCATCCTCTATGCTCAGGACTCTGTTCCACAATATTCTACCAAGGAGATCCTCCAAGAGGCCAAATTCAGTTCTCCTGAAGTCCAGCATACTCATCTTGCTTCTCACTCTCCTTGTTGCCCCAAGGGTCTCAGTCTTTACTGTTTCAGGGTCACTGCAGCCCAGCCTACCCTTGGGCTCCACATTCCCCACCAGCTCCTTATTGCTGAGAAGAAGATCCAGCCTAGCACCTCTCCTCTTGGCTCCTTTATCAGTTGGAGAGAGCATTTGTCATCAGCAAACTTCCTAGAATGCATGTGCTCTACTGTCCTGAGCCTCCAACAGGCTGTCACAACTCGGAAGTGTGTGTGATGTTTCTTGTAAATTCTTGTCTGTCTCAACAAGGTCCACATGTCTATACAGTAGCCTTAACTCCAGCAATAAGCCCACTATTTAGCTGTAAAATGTTGGCTAAGGAGCTTTTCAACTTCYACAACAAACTTTCAAACTAGCTCTCAAATCTCACAATAAACTTCACGCGTTCAGTAAGTGGTAGAATATGATTGCTGGGATAAAACAGGAGAGAATACATGGAGAAGAGAGATAGAAAGAAAAAAGTCAGTCCTTAGATCCTGCATTGGTCCTGCTGCTGTAGATGGTCTGGATCTGGGGTCGACACAGCATGCTTGGGACCAGTTCCTTTCTTTTCATGGTTTACCTGGTATATGCCTCTCATGTAAAATAGATTTTTTTTTCGTGCCATTCTTGCTGTATTGTTCACATGTGCACAGTCAGTTATTTAGAGGCCCCCAGGAAATGAGGAAGGCAGTGGACTGTGGTGTTCTGGAGCCCCTTTTAGTGAGGTGTCTGGAACTTGACCCTTCTCTTGACACAGGTACACTAAGCATGAGTCTCAAGACAGACTTGCAAGCTTAACAACTTAGGAAGGAAAAGGAAGTTGGCTCAGAACAGCACTGACTGCCCCACCTCTGTAGGGGCAATCCAATCCAATAGACACTTTCCTGTTGCAACAGTCAGAATGTTTGAGCCAAAATATACTTACGGTGCTTATGCCTGGTCCTCTGAATGGCTGTTGCAGTGGTCGGAATCCCCCATGAGGACCACAGCTTGTGAATGTGAGGCTTTTCCTCTTTGCCTGTGGAGGGCTTCATTGGCTCGGTCGGTCGTCCTGGTCAGGTGGCCTGTAGCAGGCCTCCACTATGAAARTATCTTTGCTTGCCTTCCCTTTAATCTTCACCCTTAAGCTCTAAGTTAGCTCCTCTTCCATTCCAGATGGAGCTCCATGCACTCCAGGTGGTCACTGACAGAGAGGTTGACACTTCTTCCTCATCTCCCCTTCCTGTCCTTCCCGAAGAGACTGTATCCTTTCATTCCAACACTCCAGTCAGGAGTTGCCACCATATTTCCACGACGCCAGTAAGATCATAGACCTGCAGGCATGCATATGTCTTGACTTTATTCCCTGTGCTGGATGTGTTAGCACAGAGGCATTTAAGTTGGGCCTCCCAGTGAAAATTACTTTATCTCTGGAGTGGCTGGAATCCCTTTGTCCTACCCTCCATGTGTTCTCCTGCTGACCTGCAATCCCTCTCCAGACTCCGGGTGTCTCGCTGGCTCTGGCACCTAACTGATATAAATAGGATGGCAAGTCATCCCACTCCTTATCACTATTAAATAGGATGATACCTCCCTCCTCCCAATCATAAATTGTTTAAAGCTGCATCAATGATTCCTGCCAACCCTTCACCAAAGACCCTCTTCTTTTGAGAGAGGTGATGTTTCTGATCCCATCTGATATGAGCAAGAATGGTGCTGTCTTAGCTATCCCATTGTCAAACAACCCAGAATTTTGGCAGTGACATGTGCCTCAGAGCCATATGTTAGTAGAGTTGATAGTTTCTTTCAATCACTACCTGCACATGAAAGAATGGAGGAAAAAATAACCTGCGCCCCTGATTGCCTCACCAACTGTCCCAAGGCCTCGAAGTCTCTTTTCATGGCCTTTGGACTCACTACATGTTGTGATTTCATCACCATTGTCATGGAGGATCAGCAGTGGGTGGTAGTCTGACCACCGTACCAGGCTGGGAAATTTCTTGGTGACATCCTTAACCTTGACCCCAGGAGTGCAGCAAACTTCCTTGAGGGGAATATTATTCCAGCATATTGGACCTTCCACTCCTTTTAGAAGGGAACCATCTACCAGTACAACCATTATTTTCTTCCTCATGGAACTGATCTTGTTACGAGCTGTAGGCCTGTCTAGCCTTGATAACACCTCTGATGGAGAGGGACCTTCATCCTCATCATCCGTTGCATGACCTTCCTTATCCCTAATGATTGTACAGAGAGGCACCTAAAGGGAGGGTGAGATGGGCACGGAGGTGTCTTGCCTGTTGTCCCAAGCAAGGACTTGCCTCTGTTCTTTTCATACTGACCTTCAGGCAGAGGAAGWAGGTTACAGGACCCTCTGATAAGAACGGATAGAGAGCAAGTAGTTTCTGTAGAATAATCTGTACTTTTTTACAGTTATTTTCACAGTGTCTCTTAGGATCTCCAGAGAAACTAATTTGACTTAAGTGTGCCTTACTGGAACCCTGAGTTAAAAAAAGTTAAGACTCATCATTCAATAGGTAGATCTTTTTGAGAATACAGTCCATGACATGACATCCAAAAAGTCTGTCAGATTGAAGGGCAAGGGTGATGTGGGGAAAAGAACAGTTTTTACCATTAAATTAATGAATCTAACTAGCACAAATACTTTCTTGAGTCATCATTCAGCTCACCCTTTTTAAGCATTTCAGTTGCATGTTACAAACTAAGAGACAATGCATTTGGAGTAAAATTTCATTGCAATTCAGCAAGAGATGAAGTTTGACCTAAATTCTATACTAAGCCTTCAGCTAAGCTTACTTCTTGAAGTAGAATCAATATTTATCAGTAACTATTTTCAACTAAACCAGCTTTCTGATAAGTAGTGATAAAAACACTGAGCTGTTTTTTAATAGGAGAAGTTTTAGTTTTGTCAGAAAATACAGCAAGCAGAACAAGCTTTATTGATAGGGTAGACTTTTTATTTCATGTTTAATGATGAAAGAAAACCCTCACTTACTGGTTTAGGATAATGTCACAATGTTTCTATTTGTTCACCCCTCCCCACTTCTCCCCCTTATCCCTTTATCTATCTATCTTTAAAATTCTCTCTTCAGAGTTACCATCTACCTCTTCTTTCAGATGAGCACTTAGATAACTTGTATTTGAAATCTGCAGCTTGCRTTTTGGACCAGAAGGGTATGTGTGCTTAAGGTCATCTCTTCATTTCCCTGCTATCTTGTTTTCCTCTACTGTCGACCAAGTGACCTGACAGGATTGTCTGCAAAACTGCTTTGCCTGATCATCAAACTCCTGCTAGAAAAAGTGATGCCAAAACCAGAAAATCTAAAAGTTATAATAATCTGAACTGACAAATACAATTTAAAAGACTTAAAATGCATGCATTCACTATTGGGAATATGATTGCAAGATGGCTAGTTTTTAAAGGATGTAGTCTGCCTAATTCTCTTCTTGGTTCAGTGACTGCATGTACTGGGTTGACCTTGGCTGGATGCCAGGCACCCACCAGAGCCACTGTCCCTCCCCTCTGCAGCTGGACTGGGGAGAGAAAATATAAAAAATGGTTCATGGGTTGAGATAAGGACTGGAAGAGACTGATCAAATACCATCATGGGAAAAACAGGCTGGAATTAGAGATATTAATTGAATTTAGTAGTAACAAAATCAGAGCAGGATAATGAGGAGTAAAAACAAACCTTAAAAACACCTTTCACGTACTCCCTCCTTCCTAGCTCTACCTCCTACACCCCATCAGTGCTGGGAGACAGCAAATGGAGATTATGGTCAGTTCATCACAAGTTTTTGCTGCTGCTGCTTAGGGAGAGGAGATGTTCCCCTGCTCCATGGGGTCCCTACCATGGGAGATAGTTCTCCCTGAGCTTCTTCATCATCTCAGTCTATCTCATGGGCAGCAGTTCTCCACAAACCGATGCAACCTGGGTCTCTGTTCATGGGGCACAGTCCTTCAAGGACAGGCTGCTCCAGCATGAGTCTCCCACAGAGTCACATTCTACAGGAAACCTGCTGCAGCATGGGCTCTCACCACAGGTGTGCAGGTCCCTGCCAGGACCCTGCTCCAGCACAGGTTTCCCATGGGGTGACAGTCTCCTCCCAGGCATTCACTTCCTCCTGTGTGGGGCTCCTCCACAAGATGCAGGTGGATCTCTGCATCCCCATGGACCTCCCCAGGCTTCAGGGCCTTCACCATGGTTTGCACCACAGGCTGCAGGGGAATCTCATCTCTTGTGCCTGGAGTAGCTCCTCCCTCTCTTTCTGCACTGACGTTGGTGTCTGCAGAGTTGTTCCTCTCACGTGTTCTCACCCTGTACTTTTCTGGCTGCAGTTACAGCTGTGCAATCATGTTTAAATCACAGGACTGTTACYATAGTTTCTGACAGTCTCAGCCTTGGCCAGTGGCACGTCCGTCTGGGAGCCAGCTGGGGTTGGTTCTACAGGGGATGGAGGAAGCTTCCAACAGCCTCTCACAGAAGCCACCCCTGTAGCTCCACCCCTGCAATACCACAACCTGGCATAATAAAATAAATACTATTAGTAATAAAAAAACCCCACATAACAATTTATAGTGGAGGTGACAGGCAGCTAGTCTTTTCCTTTGCCTGTATAGATATCTTGTGCAGTTTGGGATAGACAGCATTTCATTTTTTTTTCCTCATCTCATTTTAGCACTGAAAAAAGTATGCTGTAGTAGGTACAGTATTTACACAGCATGTTACAAACTGCTTAGCACAAATTTGTGAGGATGTATAGTGCATGTACCTTGCATAGATAATTTGTGCTTAGAGAAAGAGAAAGCAATTTCTAACTCCAGATGTTTCCTCCTCAGTTTTTGCTGCATTTTAAATACATTTCAAAATACACACAGAGCACTTGCATCCAGGTAAGCTGTACTAAATATTAATAGCCTGCCTGAATATGGCATCCCTAGAATAGTGGTTTTAGTTTAAAAACAACAACAAAACCAAAAAACTCAACAAAAAAAGACCCAAATGAAACCAAAATAAAACCTGAGAGTAGTTTTATGTGGTTAGTATTGGGATAATTCACATCTTAATCTTTTAATTTGTAATGCACAAAATGTAAGTGAACAGAAGTAATGCTTTGTTGTCTTTCAGAACAGCAGGTAACAGACAACTGATTAGGTTGACAACAACCTTGTTTGCAGTATCTTTTAAGTAAAAGCAAAATGCAAATATATTAAAAAGGTAAGGGAAGGAAATATTTCCAACACAGAAGCAAGGACTGAGAAATACCCTGACCTAATTTGAAGCATGAACTGCCTGTAAGTACAAACATACTACTTTGTTTAGAAGCCTTCCAAAATCCAAGCTGTTTACATAAAACTCTCTGAAAGAGAACTTTTAAATGTTGAGTTTAATTTCCTTTTGGTGAAGTCACTTTGTGAGTATTCTATAAGTGCAGATAAGTAGATCTGAACATCAGTCTGGCTGTCTCAGAACTTACACTTAAACATGTCCCATTTAAAAAAAAATATATATTTAAARGTTTGATTGTATCTGTGTGATTGTATCTGTGCATCTCACAGGATGCAGCTGCTGTAGAGTGTCCTGGTCTGGCTTTATTGTGTGTGAAAGAAGTAAGTATAAATCTGTATTTAATAATGGGTACATTAGTCAACTGTTTGTAAAATGGTGTATCATTAACAGCAGATGTGCCACAAGAGGGTGTTGTGTCTGTGATTTTCATAGCTATATAATTCGTACAGGTCTGACAAGTCACTTGGTCTGAAATGGGTCTCTGAAATTTGAGGGTATTAAGAGGCATACAGACATCCCTATCCTTTGCACTTAACTTTGCCTCTGTGTCTTAAACTTGCACCCTGCCTCTTGGAAAAAACAGGCTCTGAGATGAGAGCACCCTGTAGTGTGCAGCAACAAACTAAAACTGGTAACTGCCTGGTATTCTCCCTTCAGGTCACAAATAAAGAAGAAAACACCATTTCTGAGTAGGTTAATGCCTAAAATGCCAACTCTGTCTCTAAAAATTGCTGCATTCAGTAAGATAATGCCCATTTATTGCACTAATTTAAGCACAGTAGTTTGTCTAGTAGACCACACAGCCCTTACTATTTTCATATATAGGGGGAACCATGACTAATGTTTTTCAACTACTTACTCAGGTAAAAAATTACAGTAAAGACACTTTCAAATATGAGGTGTTCTTCTACAGGCGTTCATCCATCATCCCAGAAATTAAAAAAAAAATTGCACGACACACTAAAAATAGTCCATGTGTGACAGCACATGCAGATGTCTCCATTCAGACAAGACTCAAATCTTTCTTGCAGAAGCTATCTGAAATTTTCATTAAGCTGAAAAGGCATGTCTTGTATAACACAACATGAAGTACTTTTTGAAAAACACCTTAGTGGTTGAAAAGGACTTTAACCTTAAATTCTGTGAGCTAGGTGACTGATCAGGTATGTGGAATTTTCTTCTTGTCTTCTTCAAAAAAGATGAGAAAAATATGTATTAGGAAAAGTTTGATCAAAAGCTTTAAAGCAATTGCACTGACATGCACTGAGGTACCCACCAGCACTGGGAAGCGAAGGAGAAGGTCCAACTGTAAAAGARTAAAGTTTTCAACAAGAAGGAAAAGTCTATCAACCTTGCATTCAGTACCTTAAATCACTGGTTGATTCACACTCAGCTGAGATTTGTACACTTTGTACATGAAAGCTCTAAGTTCAGAGCCAGTATGATGCCACTTACGCTTTATTTTTAAAGCTTTCCATTCAATTAAATTTTGTATATTACATCACCACCACCACTACCTTTTTTTTCTCACATTTTCCAGTTTGTGGGTCAATACATACAGTAAGAGATCAGAAAAGTTCTCATGAAGTCATCAGTGCTCTGGTGAGGTCAACAAGGATACAAACACAGAACCTATGACTTGATGAAAATCCAGCAATGAGACGGGGTAATGTCATATATGGAACTTCATCATGCATGTTCCTGCCTCTTCTAGGAAAATTATGTTATTTTTAACAAAGCTGTAAATTTTTGAATCTTGTAATAGCAGATGTGCCCATCTCAGTGTCTGACAGAGTAAATATTAAGAAAATAAATTATTCTCTGTGACCCTTACCAGGATTTTCAAAAGCAGGCTCTTACTAAAATGAGAATTTTTACATCATAGAGTGAATGGTTTTAAAAGTTCTTGCAAATTACATCTTATATGTCTTTTTCAGAGACATGATAAAACTGAGTAGTAAACCAGCTCTTAAAAATAAGTTGGTTTGATTTAAAAATAAATTTAATAATTAAAATCCTGTCTCATAGCCTTGCTATCCCTCAGGGAATTTCTATGTGTGTCACTCAGAAAATTACTCCAGCAAAGCCTCACCGTGAAGAATAGCACTCTCAATCTCTAGCACTATTTCTGGGAGAGATTTTTCTAGACTGACAGTAATGAAGTTTTCTGGTGCACTCGGTGGCTCTAGAGTATCAAATTGAGACTTGAGAAGTTCAAGTGGCATAAAATGACCTCTCCTCTTCTCCAGGCGGCCAGCAATGATTTCCATAGGTCCATCCAAATGAACAAAGAGGATCTTCAGTGCTGGGTTTTCTCTTGGTTGCTCTGGCTGGTTGCTTTCAATTGCAGATGCTCCACTAATTAACACACGCCTGTACATCTTCTTCAGTGCAGAACAGGCCAGAACTGTGTCTTGTCTACATGTATCTTCTCTATCAAAAACAAAAACAACAAACCTAAAAACTCTTGTTAGTTCTACTGAACAAGGTAAACAAGCCCTAGCTCCTCAAGCAGAACAGCCATTGGAGTAGTGGCATTTTGATGGTGGTATTTGAGTAATTTTGACAGAATTTTGAAACCAAATTTCCAGTCCAGGTAAAGATGTGATTTGAAAGTGAGGTCAAGCTAGCCAACCTTCTGGTAAAATCTCAGTTTTAGGGACCTTGTCAATTAACCACCATTCTTTCCTAAATTAAATTCAATTCTAGCACAAGGAAGCATCAAGATCATTTCCTTAATTGCTGAGAACAGGAACAGTTCTAAATATCCATAGAAACACCTATGCATTATCTATACAATTACTATAGTATTCTCTCTAAAGGTAAGTGGCTGATAAACAGTACAGACCACTGTTCTTAAATACACAATACTTTCAACACCTGTTGTCACTGTCTTGGATTTAATTGTAATTTATGTTTTCTGCAACTTATTGGCAGCATTGCATATATGCTCACTTCAGATTAAACGAGATTGCAGGTCAGTGAATGCTTTGCACACGTATTTTCTGCTGATAAGGTTTCTTAAAATAAAGCATTTAACTCTGGGTATGTCTGTCCCACCAAAAAGCAAATCCAGAATTATTTGTCTCTATGAAGAGTGAATAAAATTCCTGCCTAAGAAAATATATTCTGTAATAAAATTAAAATCAGGTATAAACCTATTTAAAAATCAATCAATGGTCATCAGAAGTTGATTCAAAGGGAAGTAAGAACTTCTAATACCTAATTCCATTTATCACCTAGGTACGTCAGTTACAGCCTCAGCTGCTAATAAGTACTAATAATTAAACATTTGCATAGGCTCTTTTAAAATATAGTTGATTTTGTAAAGTTTTCAGAGCTGGGCATTGGCATTGAGCTATCACATAACATAAAGCAATGGATCCAGCAAATTAATCCTAACAAATTTCTCAGTGAATTAACCTATGTTCCAATGAGGTATGCTCACCTAATGTGCACAAGCAAGTGTAAAGTCTATCTAAACAGTCCCTGCCCTCCTAACCTTTTCCTAGTTTGGGACATACTCTGTCCCTTCATCATTGTTGGATGCGCTCCAGTATGTCCATGCCTGTCTCATAATGAGGAGCTAAGAACTGACACAGCAGTTCAGGTGTGTCCTCACCAGTGCAAAAGGAGAGGGGAAGGATCACCTCCTTTGACCTCCTGGCAATACTTGGTTAATATAGCCCAGGATTCAGGATTTTGCTGGCATGCCTTGCCAGAAGAGCACATTGCTGGCATATGTCCAACTGAGGCTGTTCACCACGGCTCCCTCAGGCCCTTTTCTGCTGCTTCCCAGCTGAGTGCCCCTCAGTGTCCCTACCAGTGCCATGGGTTGTTCCTTCCCAGGGGCAGGATTTTGCCTTTTTAAAAGGTTCCTACCAATCCCTTTCAATGTCCCTATGCATCAGTTACTCCTCCCATTTTGGTGTCAGCCGCAAATTACAGTACCCTCAAGCAAAGAAACAGTGTTAAACAAACTTGACACTGTATCTTATTCAAAATAACAGTATTTTATCCTACTGTTGTAGTTGGTGTATTTTGTGGTTATGTTCTTTGTAAGTAGCTAATGTCAAGCTTATTAATAAACTGGATCCTTGAAATTATTTTTACACAGATAGTAGAAAAACAACCATCATTGGCAAAAATTTCCCACTTTATTTCTCAGGGATTAGCTCACCATSAGCAATTACTATGACAGTTTAGATTAGTAAAAATAGAATGACTTTACTACCTGCAGAATTTCTTTACACTATCACTTACACTTCTGCTTTGCAATGCAGTGGGGGAAAACACTTTTGGTACTTCTGTCTTTAGCTAAAACTTTTTAAAAACAGATATTCTCTTACCTCCTTAGTAAATCATGCAATGTGCAAAGCCAAGGAATCCTGTCCTAGAAAGAAAACAAGTTAGTTAAAAATTCTTCAGAAATTAATTTGAAACAATTGCTACTAGCATCTCAGATATATGACTAGAGGTAAAAATTAGCATTAAACTGTATAGCAAATTCAGTTTTGAATCTCTTTCTTCCTATATAGATTTTCTACCACTGCCTGTGAAGGCTAATAATAAGTGCTCGGCACATTACGAATAAGACGTTTTTAGTGGAATTGTACTTTTTGTATTACAGGTCCCTACAAGTCTATGATGGAAGCAATATGTATGCAAGTGTAGCATGCACCTTGTATACCACTGAAGGACGGTCAGCTTCTCTCTTGCTTCTATTATACTATTCAAATGTACAAATAGAGTTGTTATTTCTTTTCCCTGATATAGTGTCATACACACACCCCATCCCCCTTTTGGATCCAAGTGGAAGCATTCAGAAACAGACAGATCTAAGTTTAGTTACCTGAAATAATTATATTTATGTCAGTAGCACTCACAAATAAATGTAACCACAACCACAGTTTCTCAAAACTTTTGCCCATTACTTAGGCAAACAGGAGTGATCGATCAGATGCTTACTTAATTGGAAATTTGAAGCTGCCACAAACTTCAGTCATGCTTAATGAGCACTAAACAACTGCTTCCATTTCATCTTTCAATGCTGTTACTGCTGGCTGAACACGATAAATGGTAACATAGACAAATAAATGTAACATTTTTTGTGCTGTCATTACACAGTAACTTCTCCCTGGCATTCAGGAAGGCCCTCACAATTTTGCACCTCTCATTTTTCAGAAGAGATGCTTTCCTCTTGCTGAGCACCATGCACCAATGGTTTAGTCATTCAAGTGTACAATGCTGCCTGCTACAGACAACAACAACATACAGGCTTCCAACCACTAGGGAAGGTCCAAGGTTTTAACCAGAATCTAGAATATTTTTTTMAGACTAAATTGGCTAAAACATCTTCCAAAAGATTGGAGGGATGGAAGAAAACAAAGTGAAAGCCTTGCAAAAAAAAAAAAAAAAAAAAAAAAAAAAAAAGGAAGGAGCTTTGCAAAATTTTTCTATTACAGCTAAATTCTTAAAAGTCTTTTTCAAAAGATTTCATTACCACATCTTGCCCTGTTTCTAAGCTCCTTATCTCCTTATGCTTTTAGATTGATTTCATGTGTTCACCAGGATTGTTTAGTTTATATTCTTTGTTTAAAAGTCGTTATCTACATTCATAAGTGTATGTTTCTCTAGAAGTAGTGGACATAAACTTTTTTAAGTCTTCCTGATTCTGTACAGGAAAAGTTACTTGAACTGTAAAACCACTGTCCTAATTGATGGCAAATGAAGAAATCCTTTTTTTCAAGCTGTACCATTAAGCTATTAGTACTGCAAGCATTGCCAGTCTGTCAAGGGATGGGATTGTCCTGCTTTGCACTGGGGCAGCCTCATCTTGAGTCCTATGTGCAGTTTTGGGAAATGCAATATAAGAAGAATATAAACATTAGAAGAATATAAACATTAGAGAGCAATCAAAGGAGGGGCCTTGAGGGGAAGTTGTATGAGGAGTGGCTGAAGTCACTTGATCTGTTCAGCCTGGAGGAGACAGAGGACAGACCTCATTGCAGTTACAACTTCCTTGTGAGAGGAAGAGGAGAGACAGGCACTGATTTCTTCTCTGTGGTGGCCAGTGACAGGACCTGAGGGAATGGCCTGAAGCTGTGTCAGGGSAGGTTTATGTTGGATATTAGAAAAAGGCCCCATCCCAGAGGGTGTTTGGGCACTGGAGCAGGCTCCTCAGGGATGTGGTCACAGCATCTGCCTGACAGAGTTCCAAAGCATGTGGTCAGCGCTCTGAGGCACACGCTGCAATCAGAATCATAGAATCATAAGGCTTGGAAAAGACCTTCAAGAGCATCAAGTCCAACCTTTGACTGAATACCACCATGCTAATTTAACCATAGCATTAAATGTCTTCTTTTTTTAAACACTTCTAGGGATGGTGACTCCACCACTTTCCTGAGCACCCAGTTCCAATGCTTAGCCACTCTTTCAGGGATGAAGTTTTTCCTAATATTCACCTTGAACCTCCCCTGGCACAACCTGTGACCATTTTCCCTTGTCCTTTTCTTTGTTACCTGGGAGAAAAAGCTGATTTCCATCTCACCACAACCTCCTTTCTGGTAATTGTAGAGACCGATAAGGTCTCCCCTGAGCCTCGGTTTCTCCATGGTAAAAATACCCCCAGCTCCTTCAGCCACTCCTCACAGGACTTGTGTTCCAGATCCTTCACCAGCCTTGTTGCCCCTCTCTGAGCTGACTCCAGCAACTCAATGTCCTTCCTGAATAAAGGGGCCCAGAACTGAACACAACATTCAAGGTGCGGCCTCATCAATGTGAGGTACAGGTTGAGGGGGACAACCACTGCCCTGGTTTTGCTGGCCACACTGTTGCTAATAGAGGCCAGGATGCCATTGGCCTTCTTCATTGGCCACATGCCTGAGTGTGTGCTGGCTCATGTTCACCTGCTGCCAGCCAGCCCTCCAAGGCCCTTTTCTGCTGGACAGCTTTCCAGTCTGTCTGCCCCAAGCCTGTAGTCCTGCTTGGGGCTGTTGTGACACGAGGGACCTGGCACTTCACCTTGTTGAAACTTAGATGATTGTCCTCAACACGTTGATCCAGCCTGTCTGCAGAGCCTTCCCATCCTACAGCATATCAACACTTCCATCCAAACTGGTGTCACCTGCAGACTTACTGAATGCAGTCAATCCCCTCCATGCCCATGTTAACCAGGACTGGCCATGATGCTGATCCCTGGGGAAACCCACCAGTGACTGACCATCAACTGTAGCTCCAGTCACCAATGCCCTCTGGGCTTGACCACCCAGCCAGTTTTTAAACAGCGAACAGTGCACTCATCCTGCACATGGGAAGCCAGTTTCTCAAGGAGGATGCTTAGGGAAATGGCATCAAAGGCTTTAATAAAGTCCAGGCAGACTGTATCAACAGCTCTTCTGTCATCCACTAGTTCACCTGGATATAGAAGGAGGTAAAGTTGCACTGTTGTCCTGCATATGCCATGTGATGTACTCAATCTGTTCCATAACCTTCCCTGACAGAGGCCAGACTTACAAGCATGCAGCTCCCTGGATCCTCCTTCCAACCCTTCCTGTAGATGGGCCACATTGGACAACCTCCAGTCATCTGGGACCTCCCAAGTTACCCAGGAGTGGTGATAAATGATGAAAAGTGATTTGAGAGAAGGGTAAGAGACTTCTGGAGTTTCCTTGTGCACGGCCACGCGATGGATTCTGTAGTTCTTGTGGGTCYCTTGTAACACAGAATATTCTAAGATTCTATGATTCTAATCCAAAACTGCAACTCTGTGTGTGGACTGCAGAGGGGGAGATTTCTCACAAATCCTGATCAGCAGCATACCACTTGTGAGCTGACAAGCATTTGATAAACTACTTTTTTACACAGAATCCTTTCTGACACAAGAAGTCTCCCTCACCTTACCAAAAGCAGACCTGTGTTTACAGCCAGACTAATCTACATAGTAAACCACAATCTACTTCAACAAGATGTGCATGAAGTTACAGAGATATATGTGTGGACAACAGTTTTTTCAGGGCTTATTCAAGGTACCTCATCATTTAGTGGTATCCCTTTTTCCATTTTCTTCTTATTCTCTAGAGAATGATAATCATCTGCATCGTAGAATTTCCATCCCAACTACGAAAAAAATAAATTAATTATGGATCGTTCAGCTASATCAGGTGAGGTAACAATTACTTCAGAATTTACTAAGGCGACACCTAAGAAATTACAGGCTTCTTGCGCCACAGAATGAATCACCGTTTATAGCATGATGATTAGCAAAAAAACCAACCAACCAACCAAACCCAACCAACCAAACAAAAAAAAACACCAAAAAACCCAAAAAACCAAACAAACCAACCAACCAACCCACAAAAACAAAACAAACAAACAAACCCACAAAAAAAACCAAAAAAACCCACACCACAAAAAAACAAAAAACAAAACAAAACAAAACAAAACAAAAAACAACACACACAGAAAGCCCCAAAACACTAAGGCAGCATCACGGCACTAAGCCGAAGTCGGTGCAGGCGACACTGCGCCAGCCAAACCCGGCTCGGGGGACCATCAGCCCGGGCGAAGGCCGTCGGCCCGGCGCAGGGAGGTGCGTGCCCGCTCCGGCACGCCTCCGAGGCGGCGGCTCCCAGACGTTCCTACCTTCTCTGCCAGCTGCGACCCGACCGTAGTCCTGCGAGGAAGGATAAAGGTCCGGTTACGCACCCGAACCCGCACCGCCAGCCCCCGGCATTACCGAGCCCCCTGCCCCGCTGGGCCCCCTGCCCCGCCGCAGCGCCGCCGCTGCTCCGCCCCCGCCCGCCCCCCGCCCGGTACCTACTTCCCTGAGCCGCTGACKCCCATCACTACCACCAGCACCATGGCGGCCCGGCGTGTTCTGCCGCTGCCCCTTTGCCCTTCTGTGCCGCCACCCCGGCCCGCCCTCGGCCTTTGCCGCGGAGGCGGTGCGGATGCGGGCCCGCCCCAGCGCGGCCGTGCGGGGAGCGGCCCCAGGGCCTCCTCCTGCCCCGCAACCGGGACCGTCATCCGCTCCTTTTCTATGGGAACCCGGGACACCCGTGTGGTGTCCCCCGCTCTCTTTCCCTGCAGTCGCTACTTGTGCTGAAGTTACCTGATCTTCTCCCGAACCCTCTTTGTCTCCGGCTTTTCAGTCTTGTCGGGCGTTTCTCTTCCAGCGGTTCCTAGCACCGTTTGCGGCCTCAGGAACACACACAAATTTAATAGAAACAATAATTTCTTTAGTGCGGGTTAAAATGTGCATTGATGCCCGTTGAATTCTGTATTACCCTTTGGTGGTAAAGGTCTGCCTTTAAAATTTAATTAAGGCATCAGCCATGCCGTGGCCAACTCCATTTTAGTATTTCTTAAAGCATTGATCGAGTCATACTTTTAAATCACTGGATTACTTGGTGGTTAAGGCTGGGAAGGACCACTGATGGGGTCATCTTGTCCGACACCCCAGTTCAAGCAGGACCCCATAGAGCACATTAGTGTCCTGTCCAGGTGACTTTTGAATATTTCCAGTGAGGGAGACTCCACAGCCTCTCTGGGCAACCTGTTCCCATTCTCGGTCACCTTCACAGTAACAAAGTGCTTCCTGATGTTCCAGTAGACCTTCCTGTGTTTCAGTTTGTACCCATTGCTTCTTATCCTGTTGCTCAGCACCACTGAGTAGAGCCTGGATCCATCCTCTTGATATCCTCCTTTCAGATGCTGATAAACATTGAGGAGGTCCTCTCTCAGTTGTCTTTTTTCAAGGCTGAACAGGCCCAGCTCCCTGACCTTTCCCCATAAGAATCACCTAGTCCCTCCATCATCGTTGTAGCCCTTTGCTGCATTTGCTCCAGGAGCTCCATKACTCTCTTGCTCCACGAAGCCTAGAACTGGACATGGCACTCCAGATGTAGCCTCACCAGGGCTGAGAAGAGGGGCAAGATTGGGGAAAATTTTGGAAATTTTCTTAGATAGCAAGTATTCTTGCTATTATCATGTACTTATATTTGACCTAGCAACATTTTTTAAAGCTTTTCAAGCATCAAATGCAATGATGTTGCCAACCAGCACTGAAGTTTTCCTGTACGATGGAGAAGCATCTGCTACACGGGTAAGAGCTGCTCCACCCAGTGATGGTGGCTTCAGGAGGGGACAGTGTGTGCCCCCTTCATATTTTTTACATCTATCAAACCTTGGAATAAATTCTCAGAAAGTGCATTAAGTCTCCCAGTCTGCAGGAACCTTTAGTTCCTTTGCACAGTGCTTCAAATAACATTATGAATTATATATGTTTGGGTTTTGGTTTTTTGGTTAATTGTTGCCTGTCTCTGATCATTTAACTGAGATCTGGAAGTGCCTGTATTTCACATAACTATTAAGAAATTCTTAATGAAGACCAGAACCTTCAAAGTTATTAAGCTATTACTGAAACAGGCTAGTTCTCAAATTACTAACAGACAATGATTTCTTTAAGGCGCCATGTGACTGGATACATATTTTTCTGTAATACCTGTATGATTGTGCTAAAGTAATTGAATTTACATGCATCTTTTCCATTTCTTGGCTTATTAATTATGACCCAGGGAAAAATGCTTCATTTGGATGAGAGTTCCTGGGATTATGACACAGGGAAAAACGCTTCATTTGGATGAGAGTTCCTGGGAGATCCAAATGAACAAACTCAAAAATACCAGAGGGCACTTTGACCCTGGAAGCATCACAATTGCTATTCCCATTCCCAGAAACAGAACTTTTAATCGCTCTGTCAAAACAATTCCCCAGATTTTGCTAACATGAAGAGCAACTGACTAACCTGCTTACAGTGCACGCTCAATGGCTTTTGTTGAAACCAGATTTAACAAACTTCTCTATTTGATGCCTTTTCATCATTCATATCCTTGCATTTTGGAAAAAGAGGCATGTTAGACTGGTGTGGTGTTATCTGATAGCTATTTTATATCCTTTTTCATGCAGAAAGTCTTTCCAGGAGTTCTCCTTTACTCAATCCCAGGGTAACATAACATAAGCATGCACTGGCAAAGTTTGCATGCGCTGTACAGGCAGCAGTGTGCTCTGCAGATGCTGCTGCAGTGAGAAGAAAAAGATCTGGAGAAAGCTGATTGAGTTGTACTAACACAAGAACCTACAGGCAATATGAAGAAGGCAATTATATTCAGACTTCCTGCTTGTGTGCCTGACATGATTTGTGCAGATATAATTCATGTTAGTAGTCAACTGGAGAGATGACTGGATAAAAATCAACCAAATGGTTGACTTAACAGCATCAGATTGTATATGCTTTAGTTAAGCATTTAAGATGTGCTTAATTAAGTTGTAAATCCAATAAAATATGTGATCCTTTTCACATGAGTGAGAATTTCCCTTTCATTCTGTTCCAGTCATAGAACTATTAAATATTTTTACACTTATTATTTCTTTAATAACATGAAAGAGTTTCGTATTAGTCTTCATCAATTAGTGATATAGAGACATCTTAGGAAATTTGTCCTGATGCTTATTCTTTGAAGATCATTTGCTGGAGGTGGCATGGGTGCCCTCTCCCTATCATTTAAATTTATTTTTATTTCTAGTGTTGTCAGAATGTAGAACTTGATTCCGAATCTTTGATGTAGTTGCATTAAAAATCTTGTATGGTTTCATGGGTTCCAGAGTACATTCACATAGCTGAAATAGGAACAATGGAATCTTCTCATGTTTCATTTATTATATTTAGTAATAGGTCAAATTGCAATATAATGATGAAAGATGGACATTCTAGAATTAAAAGCCAAAAAACCTCAAGAATACCTACCAGAAAACCCATCAAGTGCTTTTCAGCCCCAACAGAACTTTACAGACACTGTATCTTTAAATACTTTTTAAAATAGCATTATATTTTATGGCTATTAGGAGGATTTTCAGTGTCTTTCTGAGTCTTTCTGATTTGACTAATTGACTAATATTGAATTTATGGAATTCAGTAAATCTTCATCTTCTACTTAAATTAGCTGCCTAATTTTAGAGAAGGGTAACATGAAATATGAATGAGAGAATTTCATTTTCCTGGAGTTATTTCTGTTTGCCTTTACTGTATCTCTTTCCCATGGATACTAGGAAATGTCTGTTGTATTCAGAATATTGTCAAATTCAAAGTAGAAACAAACCATCCCCATGATAATTCCTAATGGAAACTTATCACAGTATAATGGTGAACTACTGTAAAAGTGCACAGGCCTCAAAGCTTCCAGGAACATCCATCATCATGCACATCTGCTTCTTGTAAAAGTGGGGGCTCAGACACATTGAGTAATCTGAGCTTCCTGAATCTTAAGGGGAGTAAGACTGTTTTTCAGCAGCTAAGGCCCAAACTTCTGGAGTCATTTAGGGGTTCAAATCCTGAATATGAGTTGATAGTAAATACAAGGCAGAGAGTGTTAATAAAATATGTTCACTCTGAGGAGAGTAACTGAAAGAAGCTATACTGCAGTATTCTGGTGGTTACAATTAGTCCTCGTTGTGAAGTAAATAACCATCAAATTACAGCTATGTTGATTGGAACTTTACCAGCAATTTTCAGAAGAATGTGTTTGATGCCATGCGAAGTCAGTCAATACATTGTCTGAAGTCCTTTCTGAGGAGAATTTAGTGCATAATGGCTTTCTGCACCCAAGAGGATTTGCCAGTACTGAGAAAAAAATCATCAGTTTGATAAAAGAGTCAAACTTTCAGACATTTGGGATCAGTAAATCAAAGTAAATCTGTTGAATGTTTTTAAAATCACGTTAAGTATTTGTATATGTTACTTCATCTTTTTTTTTATACTGAGGCTCAGAGGTTTAGGGTATGGTGTTCATAAAATAAAAATATAGAGCATTGTAGATAACTCTTATTTTTCCAGTTTGCAGTACAAACACAAACAAACAAAAATAGGTAAGAGGGAATGGGAGCAGCTTTTCTTTGTTGCTTGTAACACAAGTATGTTCTCAGTTTGGTTGGAAAGCTGAAGGAATGACAAAATCATCTGAGCCTAGTTACAGGTAATAGAGGAATGCAGTACTTCATACCATACTACAACCTGAACACATCCTAGCTCACTAATTTCTGTACAAAGAAGCATTTATCTAAAGTTGAAATACATATAGCTCTAAAAAGAGAAGTTATTTTTAAATTATTTAAATTTTCCTAACAACAGCAAAAAAAAAACCCCAACCATTATTTGCTTATGATGGCATGCTGATTGACTTTCAGTAAAATTAATGTAGATAAGAAATGGAAAATTACTTGGGTTCTTTGCATGGCTGTTCCTTAGGTTTTGAAAACTTCTTCATTTCATGGGCTTGAGTTTATCAGTGTAATAATCCTAGTTAAATCTTTCGATACCAGCTCCAGGCTTGCATGAAGGTCATACTAAATGTAATTGTGTATAAGAAATCACAGTGTTTTACACATAAAAATTTCTTCATATAATGTGACCAAAATCAGTGGAGTAACATAAATACTCCAGAGAAGAGCTCAAAAAAGCAAAATTGTCTGACTTAGTTTGTAAAATAACATTTTATTTATCTGCCATGTTGAGAGTATAAAAAATGTGAACATTACAGTAGTTTCAGTCCAAAGTAACAACTAGAGCTGCAGCAGTGTGATTCAAAAGTAATAGTGAGAGGCAAGGGGTTATGTCTGACACTCAGAGCACAGCCTGGAAAATACATGGATTTTTCTGCCTGGGTTTGGAGGGCTGCTAGCAGAGGTAGTGCACTGCTTGCAGGCCACAGTCATGTGCAGTCTGGAGTAATTTCAGTGTAACTGTAGGGACAGACTGGAGATAAAGACCACAGAGTTACAGAAAGACTATTTTCTTTTCTTTAGTCTCTTCAAAAAAGAAATCAGGCAGAGCTGAAAAGAGCATGTAGGAGAGCTTTACTGTTTCTATTCCAGTCTATGTGAGAGAAAAGTTCTATGGCTTCTAACAGGAGTATTTTGTTACTTTAAAAGAGTCTGGCCTCCAATGGAAGTAAAGGTTTTGCACAGATTTATTATTTTATCTTCTCATCTTGTATTTGTCTCATAAGATCCAGGATGGAAAAGTTATGCAGTCTATATTTCAACAGCACTTACAATACCAACCGTATGCACTGATGTAGAACTATTAATTTTGGAAGCACTCAAAGCATTAGTAAGATGGAGCCACCCACTGGCTCTGGAAGTGGCAGGGAGAATATGTGTCTTAAAATGCTGTTTCTACAAGTAGGTAAGTTACTATTGAAGGCTTTTGAAGTATGCTGTCTTCGTGTCTCTGATTCATTTTTTCTATGTGGTTACTCCACATCTCTTCCCTGGGTAGCCAGGCCTCCATTTTGCAATCACTTACAAGCACACTTAGCTCTTACACCACAGAGCCCTTCATGTGCAAGCAAGTTCAACAACAAAGTTAATTGCAACTTCAAATCATTTCCATATTAGCTTTTACATAATTAAAAGAGCCAGGCCAATAAAAAGCAACAGTCGACACAGTAATTCGGAAAGAAATTAATGACAGAACCCAGAAGCTGTAAAGAGAGCTGTATCACAAACTGAATATTATTGCATATTATTATTTAAAAATCATGGTGCTAATTACTTTAATAACAGATTCTGGATACAGGTTAGATGCAAGATGTCAAGATGAACAAACTTGAAATACATGTTGTATATCACACGTTTTTCCTGTAATACTTACTTTGTTCACAAAATGCACTAAGAACCTGACATAATTTTGAAAAGCAGAAGTTCTATTTTGCTGGACTTTACCTTGATTTATTCAAATTAGACATGGTGTAAAATATGATTCTTCATATAGACCTCAATTTTGAGGATCCTGGGTGGAAAAGTGCTATAAACACATTTGAAGTTAGATAACTACCGCTGCAGATGGATGATGTAAAATTCAAATAATATGATGGGAGTATTTAAAGTCAAAATAGCCCCAAAAGAAGAAAAGGAACTACAAAACCAGCCAAAATTGGTCTACACACTTGAAGCTCTTTCAAAGTGCATGTGCAGTAGCCACAGAAACAGGATATTACTGCAAGAGAATTTTGTCCATGAGCATCCAAATTCCACCCAGTAACAAGAGCAGTATGAAAGGATACACAAAGAAGTGTGTGGTAGGGACTATTTCTCTGTGGACTCCTTGAGCAGGGCTTTTGGGGTCCTGAGAGCTCTTCAAAGCCTGGCTCTGAGTATTTTGCTGGACTTGSCATCAGGTAACTGATGCTAATGTAGTTTTTATATATTTTATGATGACTGCTATTGTTAGAGTCAGGATCAAATTTAATCCTACCTGCAATAATAATGTTGAAAAAATGTGGTTGGTTGTTGTAACATTAGACTGTATTTGAATTGGAGTCTTACTTATTTATTTAGACAAATTCTATAAAAAGAAGAACTGTTCAAGGTACAGACAGGCAATACCTCTTTCCTCCAGTTATCAACACTGCCTGCAATGTATCTCTACCTACTTAAAAAACAAACTTTTTTGTTGGTCAGATTGCTACATTCTTTGTCTATGCATAAGTACAGTCAGGAGAACAGAGCTGTGATTTGTGGCTTGATCAAGAGGTAGAGTGCCTTTTTTTTTTTTGGATTACCAAATCATTGGTATGATTTTTTTTTTTTTTTAATTCATCATAGACTATGGAGMTATATGGATGTGGCAGCCACTCTGCATTCAGTGTGAGACAATCGGGTTCTTCTAGGTACTGAATAAATGTAGAGCTCTGAAACCCCTGGTTGTGTCATGTGCAAAATCTGAAAATCTTTCAGTGGTAGCTGCAAGGTTTCTTTGTGGCTGTTAACAAGCCTGTAATAGTACTGCGTGGATTGTGTGAAAGCAGCTGGAGAGAACCTGTAGTGAAAGAAGTTTTTGGGAACAAACTTGGTCCTCAGAGGAGAGACACTTCTTGGAAAATGCAGCATGGGAAACTGAGAGAGTACACTGCCTGCTGTAGTTTTCCAGAGAAGGATATTAGACTCACTAGATTAGGACTAGATTAGAACACTTGGCTATATATTCCCTGAAAAGAGAAGAGAGTACCAAAGWAACATTTTGATCCTACTGATAAGAAAATCGTGGCAAGTCCTAGGACCCAGTGAGTCAGAAGAATCATCTCACTGACTTTGTACACTCCAAACCAAAGGCTGAAAGCTGACATTTGCCTTTTTGGTAGTTGTACTATGTAGATTAAAATCAATGTAAAGTTTGCTCCCATCAGCAAATTTCAAGTGTGGTATTGTGCAATCGAGTTTAACCCAGAGAAATGCTGACTGGAGTTTGAGCTTCCAGATGACATCTGCAGGAAATTTGCTGAGAAGTTTGTACAGTAAATTCAACCTGTCATTCTCTGCTGGAAGGGAGTACTGTAATGTTCTTCCTGTACTTTTTCTGAATCTTCGTAGAGATTGCCACACTCAAGCAGTGGAAGAAAATACCTCCTTCTGACTCGCCACTTCTAAGCTATGGTTGAGGTGCACAGGTGCACCCAAGGAACAGGACCACGATGCAGGCTGCAATACAGCAGATTTCAATAACACTGCAGGTCTTTTTTACTGGGGTAGTTGTGGCCAAATATATCACAGATAGCCCTGCATTTTTTAATGGGTTTTAGGGAGTGACAGCTCCCTTTAGAGTACAAGCGTGAAAATCCTGAGTCTTCTTCTACTGCTGTCAAATAACAGCAGTATCTTCTTGCTTTCTTGTTCATGCAACAAATATGTGATAGTTTTGTACTGATTTTGTAATACAGAAGAAAGTAGAAACCCTATGTGAATTTATGTTTCACCTTCTAGCTCAACTCTGCCCCCAGTGAGCAGCAGAACTTTTGCTATTTAAATATATTTTTCTTTGTAATTTATGTGTATTGTAATACTTTTAGGATTTTTTAGATATATGCATTAATATTTTATATACAGTTTTCAAGTTACTGGTGTAATACTTAGATGTAAGTAACCTTTTATTTCAAGATGCAAACCCCCTGCTATTTTTTTCAATTGTTTTTTTATCTGAAGTGATTTTTTTAGATGACTACTTAAGATTGAAACAGAAGAGATCCCATATGTGTGGAATCTCTTATTTGTTTTCACATTTTGCATGCTGCCTGGTATGCCCAGCCCTTCAATTACCTCACTACTAATTTCAGGTTAGTTACTAGATATATTTTACAATTATACAGTGTATGTCTCAAAGGTAATCCCCTTGAAGACAACAAAGTGTATGCAAAAAAATTGTGGCCTTGGTATGAGTGATTTGTTTGCCCTGCGAACCAGATCCTTCAGAGGTCATTCAAACCTTCCGCTCTGTAACAGGATCTCTAGGACACCTAGGAAGCCAGCTTTCCTGTGGACTTTGTGCCTTTGACAGCAAACCTCACGCTTTCCTGACTACARGAACCTGCTCCCTGAACTATTGATTCATTGCTAGCTCAACCCCCAGCTCCCATTCTTTAGGATATGTTCTGGAGAAGCTTAATGCCCAGACCATCTGTCTTCAGCTGAAGTATTTTAGTATTGGAGTTTCTAATTCTATTGTAGAAGGGAACTGAGTAAAATCTAAACTGTCAGAGACTTCACGAATAAGTCACCATTTACTTATGGCACCATGATATTAGCAATGGCTAATTGCTGTGCTGGCTAATGACCTGGCTATGAGAACCCATGAGGGACCCATGGCTGAGGCAATGGGGAGGTGTGGGCCTTGGGGAAGGAGGCTAGTGTGTCTTASAGAGCACACCTGTGGGGACAGGGGTTTGTGTATTTGGCCTACCCTTGCTGGAACTCCAGGTCTGACCCGTGGCAGGCAGTGTTTACGCCATAGTAGATTTACTTATGGTTTAATCTTCGAGTATTTGGAAAAAAACCCAAACAAATCCAAATCAAATGTCTATATATTTGGTTAAATTATAAATATTAATTGAAAGAGCCTAAATTGTTGCTATTGTCAGCCACTGAAGAGAAAATCCTTGACTATTATATTCTGTAATTTGGCTCTGTGCACAGTCATCCAGATATCAAAGTCCTACTCAAGCTCATTAGTGCTCCCTGCTGTCTCTAAATAAAACTTTGTATCCGGCAGCAATTCCTCGGTAAATAGGCTGCTGTCCTTTAGGCCACCCACATGTACTCACCCCAAAACAAAGTAATTCAGTGACCAGTTAGATGAAGAAAGAATGGGAATGTGGCTATTGCACTGAGTGTTTCTGAGGCTGATGAATCTAAAATTAATTTCCACCACCCCCACCAACCAGTTCTTGCAGTTGGCATTACCTGGTATTGAGACCTCCCGTTAGAACTTCCAGCGTCTGCAGTACAAAGCCAGGTGAGCCCTTCAATAAACCCCTCAATAACATGCCATGATCTTATCAGCAACTTGGCAGCAGTAGCTTATAACCGTCCCCTGAGTCAGGAGCATATTCTGCAAGTTCAAGCAGCATATTTTTTTTACATTCTTGTCCTGGTTTAGGGCAAATTTTGGGAGGAGACCTCCAAATGGGGTCCCTCTAGAGAAGCAAATTCAAGCAGCCCCTCCCCCCAACTGATTTGGGAAAAGATTTCCTTGGAGAAGTGGAAACAACTGTTTATGTAACACGTATTCACAAGCTTAAAAAAATTTAATAATAGTAAAGAATAAAGCTTCTTGCAGTTCTGAAGAGATGGCAAATTCAGAAAGTCCTTTTGTGGGGTGTAGCTCAGCTTGCTCAGTCTGTTATCTGTCCCTCCTGTGCTGGAAAATGCTTCATCCTGGGCCCCAGTGGGACACAGATGTGAGCTCCCAGTGTTCTTCTGGGTTTTCAGTCCAGAGCAGGATTATCAGTTCCTAGAAAAAGAAAAAAACACAGTCCAGGGAACTTCTCTGCCTCAGCTAGCAAAAAAAAAAATACCCTAACTGAAAGCAAAGGAGAGCTCTGTCCCACAGTCTGCCCATGCTGCAGATGACACAGTCCATGAGAGAAATGCCGASGAGTGAGTGCAGTTTCTGAAAACAAACTGACCATGGCTTCTTTCCCCCCTTCACTCTCAGAACCAGTCATAARGTTGCATAACTTAATACCTAGCATGAACAGAACAGACGATTGGGGACACAAGCATCATAAAGTCACCCCAGGACATTATTACATCAGCTCAGCATTTTCTGATAAATGAATTAAATTTATCTATTAAATGAGATAAATTTGTTGCTTTGTGTTTTCTTATATTTGCCATACTGTTTAGTGCCAGTTTCTCAAGTACCTGATATTTCAGGTGATCTTTCCAAATGCTAGCTGCATAAAGACTGTTTGGCCTCCAATATCTGGCAAAAGAGGGTGCACTATGATAYGTGTTGGAGTAAGTTTGTGGGTTTATTCTGCGTAATTTACAATGATAAGGGACCTTTAAGAGCCTTCTATTTGTAAGGGAAAAAAAGAAAGTCTAGAAAGCTTTTTGAATAGGGAAGGGGTGATAGTCCTTATATGTGATGCAAAATCAGATGGATTTACTTTGTGAAGTTACAACTGGGCAGAGTGTTTGGTTTTTCAACCAAAAAAACTTTCATTGCTTGGTTGGGGTTTTTTGGTTGTTCTTTGGGTGGAGTATTTGGTTTTGATTGTTTCATTTATCTAGTGTCTTCCTGTTAGATGGCTGCYACATTCTGTGCAGTAAAAACTATTGCTGTGGTAGCTGATACATAGAAATGGGTTACTTGTCTCACAGACTTCTCAGGCACCTCAGGCCAACATGGTATGAGGTATTAAAGAGGCAAATACAGTGACCAGAAAGACAAGGGTGAYGTGTTTTTGCAACAGGCAAGTAAAATTCTGAGCTCTGTGCTCAGGCAGCTGTGCTGCTGTTGGTACACAATAGTTCACACTTGCTGTGCAACAATGTGGGATTGCAGATTTCATGTTGTAGTCATCACTGTTGCTGTAACTCTGAGAACTCCTGAAAGGCTCATCCCTCTCCATGTGGTCCTGACGGTAAAGCAAACCCCCCCTTCAGACAGTGGTAGACTACGACCTGCTCACTAAATCTTCATCATTGGCTCAGCTCCCTCTTACAATTCCCCTTTTGGGTGGAGAAATGAGTCTTGCAGAGACTGAAGGAAAGCTAAAATACTTGGCTTAGAAAGAAAAGATTCCTTCTCTATGAGAAGCAGGAAAATCTTTGTCACCTGAGAGTCAATCTGCATGTGAGCTTAAATCCTGCTATTGAGTTCCCATGTTGCAGGACTGTAAGAACATAAAGTGTTATTTTATTATTAATGAGTAGGTTTCCACATCTGGTGTCTCAGCTGATAAGGACCTTCTTCCATAACTTGTGGGCTGACTGTGGCTGCTGGGGTGAATAATATATTTTAAATACTCACTGGTTGCTTCACTATTCAATATGTATTGAAAGCATTTATCATTTTTGAGAAGCATATATTTATAGCTTTTCTTTTATGTTCCACATTAAAGGGCTTTGCATATTTATTAGCTGATGGTAGCAAGCATTATATATTTCTTATTTGTTTGTGGTTGCCTGTATTTCCTGCTTTTAGCGGTGCAATAGAAAGCCAAAGAGTTTACAGCAGTAACAGCACTTAGGCTTTTACACAAGATTTTCAAAAGAACAACACATCCACACAGAACTATTTTCAAATTTTGGACATTTACAGGTAATCACAACTAGGCAAAATAACTGGAATGCACCTGCTTTGTGACTGTCAGTGCTTCTTTTATATTTGTAAACTTACAGTCATGTCCCATTTTGCCCTGGCTGTTTTTCATTTCATATTTCAAAGGAAAGTGCTTGTTTTTTAACACAGCGCTGATCCCTGTTTCAAGGCTGGTTAAGTTTGGTGCTTGCTTTCTGCCAGAGTTTTACACAAATGTGTACACCATTTTGTGATGGAGAACATAGTAGTGAAACCATTGGATGCTTTATTTTCTTTCCCACTTAGACAACAAATGGGCTGTGACTACTGCTCCGTAATGGGTCATTTTTTTTCCCCTGAGGAAACAAGTTTTCGAGGCTTGCACTCTTACAGTAAGTTGCAGTCCGCTTTCTTCTGTTTCATTAGGGTACAGGCATCTTTGGTGAGGTTTCTTTATATGACCCTACACATGTATTCCACAGGCTTTTCCTCCTGCCTCGGGCTGTGTTGGGGCACGCCGGAGACTCCCGCTATGGGCGGCCAGGCAGCGTGGGGACTCCAGGCAGCCTGGGGGATGTCCCCTGTTTGCAGGGCATCGGGCATTCCCATGAGAGTACCAGTCGCTCAGGTTCGCTCAAAACCAGGCGAGGCACGTCTGTGGCGGGGCAGGCAAGCAATCGCGCTGACCGTTCCCGCCTCGGCTCTGCCAACCCGACGAAACGGAGCCGCGCAGGGAGCCCGGCCGGGACCGGCGGGGCGAAGAAGCGGGAGGAGCAGGTGAGGGCAGAGAGCTGTCCCGGCGGGCCGCGTCGTGCCATGCCATGCCGTGCCATGCCGGGGGCGGGCGCAGGAGGATGCTGAGGGCGGCCAGCGGAGCGCATCCTGACGCAGCGGCGGCCCGAGCCGCGGCGGGCGGGCGGATGGCGGGCGGCGGCGGGGCGCCGCGGGGCTGAGGGGTGGCGCTGCCGCCGCGCCGCTCCGCGCCGTGTCGCGCCGTGCCGCGCCGTGCAGCGCTGTGCCGCGCCGTGCCGCGCCGTGGTCGGCCGGGCGCCGCTGCAGGCTGGCCCCCTGCGGCTGCCTGCGGGGCGGCAGCGGCGGGCGGGCTGCCGGGATGATCCGGTTCCGGAGCTCCAGCATCAGGTCGCTGAGCGCGGAGATGAAATGCACCGTGCGGCTGCTGGACGACTCCGAGATCTCCTGCCACATTCAGGTGCCGGCGCGGAAAGGGGCGGCGGCTCGGGGGGCGGCGGCTCTGGGGGCCGGGTGCGGGCGGCGGTTCGCGGGTCGCAGGGCCCGGCGGYGGCTGGGCTCGGCYGGGCTCGGCGCGGCCGCGGCGGGAGCTSCGCTCCCCGCACGCCCCGTTCTCGGCGAGGGCTCCGCGCACCTGGGGCGCGGCTGCTCCGCCGCCTCCCGGTGCTGCGCCACGGCGTTGCACTGCACGGCGCGGAGCCCGCCCGGCCGCTGCTGGAGCCGCGGGATCCGTCGGGCTCCGGCATCCCCGGCACAACGTCCCCGCGGGCGGGAGGAGCGCTCTGGGCTGCGGTGGCCCGGGCGAGGAGGGAAATCCCGGCGGCGACTTCCCCGTCCCGCGAGGCGGTACCGGGGCGCCCCGGAGGGCACCGCAGGCTGCGGAACCGGTGTGCGGGAGGACTCGCTCTCCGGGAAAGCCCTGCCTTGGAATCAAGGCCCGCGGCGTGCGGTGTCGGGAGCCGCCGTTACCGAGATAGCGGGCAGAGTTCAAAATGAAGCTCTGCCCCCTCTTTCTCTTCATCTACGACAAAAGATAACTTGGAGCAGGCTTTTCAGTGATAGTAGTTGCTATGTGGTTGGGGAAAAAAAAAACCCCAACCACACAACTTCGCCGTAGTCCCTCTTCCTAATTACTTAGTCTCTCATTTTATTCCTTCAAGTAATAAGGATAAAGATGTGAACAACGAGGACTCTGTGACTTTCWGATGGAGCAGCAATGTTTGTAATGTGTGAAAGCAGGGGTATTTCAGGTATTCTAACAGGAACCTAACCCTGGTTACACTAGGGAAGATTTACAGATTCTTACAGATTTAACTGCAAGCATTAAAATAAGTTACCCTCTGAAATTTCCATAGTGTTCACAGAATAACAGAGATGAACTTGGCATCCAGATCAGAAGATGTGAGTGGTCTTTTAGGAAGTTGTTTATCACTCACAGTTGGTATTTTTGTCTCTCTGATAGAAAGAACTACAGCTTTAAATCGAGCTGGCAATCTTACACTAAGACCATTTTGGCTGAAAAACTCCAAGCRCCATGAAATGCAAGCTCCATTTTTGCTTGGACCAAACTATGGTTTTTGTTAGTTTCAGCAGAGCTACTTAACACCAGAAGAGAGTAATATAGTTCCAGTTATAAAGGACCTAAAACAGTCACCTAGTCAAACTACCTGATTGCTCCAGGGCTGAGCAGAACATAAAGCCTGTTACTTGAGGGCGTTGCCCAAGTGTCTCTTTTTAAGCCACTGGCAGGTTTGAGGCATCAATTCCATGAAGGCTGCTCTAGTGTTTGACCATCCTCTTGATGAAAAAATGTTTCCTGATGTCTAGTCTGAACCTCTCCTGATACAGCTTTGAACCATTCCCATTCCATGTTCCTGGATGCCAGGAAGAAACCAGCACTCCCTCTCCAGGTCCCCCCTAAGGAAGCTGTACAGAGCAATGAGATCTCACCCCTGAACCTCCTTCTCTCTAAACCAGACAAACCCAGAGCCCTCAGCCACAGGATGTGCCTTCCAGCCCTTCCACCAGCTCTGTTCTCCTCCTCTGGACCATTCAAAGATCTTCCCATCCATCTCAACCTGTGGGGCCCAGCACTGCACACAGGACTCAGGGTGAGGCTGCAGCACGGCT
>QVAJ01000151.1:1584467-1644648 GCA_003546035.1 Mixornis gularis | reverse complement strand
TTTTTTTTTTTTTTTTAATGAAAGAAACCCCCACTTGTCTGTTAGATATATATGTGCATATTGATGCATGTTCACTGGCACGAAATAGTCGCATGGACAGATGATGTGCTTCTGGGTTAACAGTAGAGATGCGAGGGGCCAGCTGGAACATGTTGGACAGCTGTGTTTTGGTCATTAAGAGGATAAGAAAGCCTAATTCTACAACACTGAGAAATGCCATCAGAATCTAGGGACACAGGATGCAGTAATGAATGTGACAACTGAAATTCTAGCTGCGCATTTTCAGGGAAAAGGGAGGGGAGATACGTAGCTAATCTGGAGGATGAGGTATGTAGATATGGTTTGCTGCAGTTCAGCACATCAAGTTTTATCAAATGCTACTTTTTCAAGTATATCTTTCTAGCACTTGGCTTCAACACATAGGTTAGTGTCACAGGACCCTGGTACCATTCCTGGGCAGAGGTGTATGTTAATTTTCAGATACATTGTCGATCCTTGACCCTACAAAATATGCAACCAGAGTTGTATGTTACTCATCTAATACACTGGGAAGTAGTTTTAGGAAAAATAAGCAGGAGCAGATATATTTAAAAGCTTCACATGCATATGTGTGTATTTTTTTCCTTCTTGTGTTGTGGGAAATAGATTTGTAGAGAGCCCTGACAGAGGGCTCACATAGTATGTAAGCATCTGTATGCAAACTCTGACTGAGGTAAAAACCACAGACTTAGACCATGGAATAGGACAGACATTGTTGAGAGAGAAATGGAACTAGAAACAACTTTCAAATGATGGCCTTGCAAATAGACTAGATACTTTGGTGAAATAGAACTATGTAAGATGTATTGTAGTAGGACCTGTGAGGGGTAGTTTTAGATGATTGACTTTAGGGCATTAGCAACTTTGTGTGGCAAAAGCTGACAGGCCAAGAAACGCTTATAATGTATTGTAATTAGGAAATAGTTTGGCTTCTGATTGTGATGGCATGAATTGTAACATCTGTACCGTTTCACCCTTCACATGAGACTAGAAATGGAATAAAAGTTTTTAAAACACCTCTCAGGAGCCCCATCTCTGTGTCAGAAAAAGGGATAATCCAACATCGTGTAAATTTCGGTGTTTAGGTAGGAAAAGAAAATACATTTTTCTTTTTATTGTTGAAGTTCTTTCAAAGCAGTGTTTCATCTAGCCACCAAGCTAATAAAGTCTGCTTTTGGAAATTAAATTTTTTAGCAAATAGTCTAGTGACAGCATATGGAKTGGTGTGGGGAGAATCAGAAGTGAATCATGCATTTTCAGACTCCAGCCAACTAGTTATTGAGCTGTGCAGCTGCCATGTAGGTCACCAAGTTGCCCAAGGCTAGGTTTGCAGCTCAAAGGTCAAGATTCAGTACATGGTCCTCCTCATCTGAGAGACTTTGTGACTGCAAAATAGATGAAGTGGTGACAGACATAAGAATGGGCTGGGGCCTGAGAGACACCTGACTAATTCTTGTGGTGATGTTTATTTTCCCATGATTTTTGTTTTTGAAGGCTCTCTGTGACCTGTAACCAGACAGTYTTATAGCAGCAATAGTGTGAAGCTGCTGTGGCACAGCTAAAATTGAGAGGTTATGAAAAACAGCCTGGAGGGCCAGTGGCCACTGTCTGTTTCCATTTGCGAGAGAAAGAGGTGACCTGCTTGTGCAGCCTGCCTGATAAAACACAGAACCAAGGTTTGAAAGAGGGCAGTGGGGGAAGTCGGTCTTCAAAACTATTGGAAATGAGTCTGGAGCAGCAAGAAGACCTCCTTTCTGGAAGTATTAATGARATACTTCTCTTCTGAATCCATGACATAATGGGTAAAAACTTCCATTTTTGCACACTTCAAGCAATAACTTAATGCAGCAATTTATCCTTTTAGTAACAATAGCCTAGACCAAGTCTTGGTTTAACCCATGCCAGTTGCTCACTCCTTAATTCAAGTTTTGCTTTACCCCTTGATATGTTCAGGTCCAACTGCATACAACTGGAAATAAGTTTGGCATGACTGAAGCTTTTCTGTCATTTGGAGCTTGTTATTGAAAGTAGTATGAACTTCGCTGTCTGTGTGTTTATTTGTAGAAATACTGCATGATTGGGTCTTTTTGTGCCTCAGCCCATATATAAAATTGTGTTGTAATKGGGTCTTTTTAATGACACAGGTTTTGCTTTGTATGAGCTTTCCCATACAAAAATCTGTTTGATATTCCCAAAAATATCAATTGGCTACAATACTGGTTTTTATTTTTTAATTGTGTCTAAAAAGTTATTTGATTGTTGCTTAAAAGAAAAAACTTGAATTTCTAAGTGTGTCCAGATTTTGAGCAAGGAAAAGATATTATTTTTAAAAACTGGTTTAGGAATCAGGTCTGTGATACTTAGACCTTTTAACTTTTTCTGCAGAATTTAAAATGAAGATGATAAAATCTGAGAAAGCTCAYTCCTTTCTGCATCTGATGGTTCAATAATGTAGAATGGTCTTGTGCTTACTAATCTAATTTTAGGAGCAGCTTCTGTGCAGTTTGAATACTGCTGCCTGTACTTTGGCTAATAATTTACTTCCTTGACTCTTTTTTTTCTGATTTTCTTTTAAATGTGACATGCAGTGTTCTGTCTAGTTTTTTTTGTAACACATTGATCACTGTAAAGTTCCCTACTTGCTTAATATTAACGGCTTGGTCTGTTCCTTGCAGGCAAATGCTAAATTTAATAGAAATCTACTAACCAGGAAACACTATTTAAAATTCCCATCGCTCAATAAAATGTAAAAACTAAAMTAACATACTGAAGCAGGTTGTGAAGTAAAAAAGTAGTGACCCCAAGTCTCATTGTGAAGGGATGCTGAATGTCRATGAGTTAAAACAAATAAGTGGGAAAGGGAAGGCAGCATGAAAAGGGAAGGTAGATTGAAAATAGTGGAGAGGTCAGAGATGAAAACAAGGCAGAGAATCATAGCTGTGGAAAGGGAGAGGTTAAGGGATTATGTAGACAGAAGGCAGGAGATTTAGTGAATTTATATTTATCCTGTAAGCGATGTCAGAAGTGTAACTAGCAAGTGCCTTGAGCTCCTGGACTGATACTACAGTGGTTCAAAATAGTAAGATGAGATAAGGAAGGAGATGCAGGTCAGGAAGAGTTATTTTCTATGTTCTGTTAACACATTTTAGAAATTGCTCACTTGTATTCCTGACTTCATGCGCGAGCCTCTAATTGTACAGTTAGAAGGGGTGCTCTTGGTGAGAGCYGTACATGAGAAGATTCTCTAATTAAGCTAAGCCTATGGGTTAAAGCTGTCTCTGTTGTAATTGCATGTGTTTGACTAAAGTCGCTATAATGTATTTATTTTCTCTTTGTTGGAGTTTATTTATTTGGTTTTGTTTTTATACATTRATAGTTCTTAAGGATGTGCTCTTAGCTCCTTCCAAGGCTGAAAAGGACACAGGAATAGAGTGTGCTGCAAGAAGATTACTGGGGTGTTGGGAGTTTTCATTAAAAATTAAGAAATTAGTTCTCTTGATGAATTTTGATATGTGTTTCTGAAACTTGGTATTTGCTTAACATTAGTTTCTTTGTCTCTGATAAAGAAAAGATGCATACCTGTGTGTAATACTGCTATATTACTACCAATTCATGAACTCCGTTGYTCTTTCTTGCTATTTTTAAATCAGAATACTCACAAAGCTGGTCTATACAGGATTTTATCCAGTGTATACTAAACTGCAGCTGAACAGCTTTACTGTTGGCTAAAGCTCATTAATGATGAATTAGTTTTTTTTCCACGCTCTCATGTTGTCTGATTAATGATCAACATCTGAAAATTCTCTGTCCTAAAGACCATAATCTTATCTGTAATTTTTAACCGCTGGTTTCTTTTGTGTTGTGATTGATATTCCAATTTATATTTTGATTGCTAGTAAATAAAGGCATGTGTMCTTGAAGACTTACCCAATCCATGGTTGAAGATGAAGGTGTGTTTCAGTAAAAAGAAACAATGTAGGTGATAAGTAATTTAATATACTGGTGGGTTTGGTGCTGCAGCCTAGATGAAAAAAGCTGTTAAAAATAAAGGTGTCCTTACACAAAACTGYCTGTATAAAAGGAACAAGCTAAAAGGAGAGTTGCTGGTTCAAAATATAAGTATAGTCTTTTCACTTTTACCCTTCTTTCATTTTCCTTTCCACTTTACATAAAAATTTTTACATTCTTCGTGGTCGGGTGTGTTTGGACACTAGCTGAACATAGAGGTAGAGCTGAAGTAATAACAAAAGGCAAGTGAAAAATCAATAGCACAATGCGGCACAGCTTATATCTCTGAACTGCAAATCATAATTTTGATCCTGTGCAGTAGAGGAGTGGCTCCTGTGGGATACAGAACACTTTGTAGAAACTTCATGCACTTATTCATCTTGAAAGGGCTTTTGGCACCCCACCACAGTTTTCTTGTACCTTGAGACACCCTCATCTATATAAGCATCTTCMGTGCACTGATACAGATTGAATAGAGGAGGCAGCCAAGAAGAAATAATGTAGCAGAATTAACTGGCCAAAATAATTAGTTTGTAAGGAGTAATGTATTTTCATGTTTTAGTTGTATTTTCCTAGATTGAATTTCATGTAGAGGTCAGAAATTATTTAATAGTGTGTGTCAATGCTCCTGAACTTTGAGCTTTAAGAAAAGGAGAGATTAATGCCTTTCCTATGGGAAAGTGAAATAGAGAGTCTGAGTTGTTTTTGCTGGCCCCCTGTAACAGATACTTTGTTAAAAACTTGTTTTAAACACTTAGGTTAAAGAATAGGAAAAACGGCAGCTGATTTTTCTCTTCCTCCTCAAAAAAGAAGGTGGGTTGGAAGACTGGAAAGTAATTATCTGTGTGATAAAATACTTGTTTTCTATAGAACAAGGTCCTTGTTCTTCTGGGTATTTTGGTTTATTAAATCAAACATACAGAAATGGTTCCCTTCATCTTTGTTGTTCTCTCTCTCTTTCTGCCCTTCCCCTCCATTMCCTAGTGTGAATAATGTCAACCTGTTGGCAATGTTCATAACGTCCAGATAATCCTTCTCTCCTTTTCCTGTTAAAGTCAAGCTGTCAGCATACAACTTTGGCTGTGCCTTCCCTGCTGCATATGGAATATATCTCCTTACAGTTCTTSCTTCAGCTGAGGCTTCTTGTCTGTTCCTTCATTTTTGATTTCTTAAATACTGCCTCATTTTTCTCCTTAGCCTTGTTTTCTCAGAGACTCATTCTAGACCTTACAAGTCACATTTTTGTTCCTTCTCACTGTGTTTTTAATTCTTTGTCTGATAGGGAAAACACAGTTTTAATAATTCAGCAGTAAATCAATTAATATTAAATCTTCTTCCTTCTGGCATGAAATAATAATAAAAATGATTATGACAATGATAACAACCACAATAATAATAATAGCAACATCACACTTTTCTTTCTTCAATCCTCCACTGTCAGTTTATGTTATCTTTTTCCAGCTACAGGCRTTCAATTCTTAAAAGAGTTTCTGTTTTCCTTTTTTAAGGGTCTAACACGTTTTTGTTGGAGTTGTGTTGATAATCAGCTCTTGCCATTTCAGTGTGCTTGCCATTTCAAGATAGATGCTGTTCTATAGCAGTAGTAAGCCAAGTGTGAACATCATCACATTTGTGGTTGCTGCTTATGGGAGTTACTCAAGAATAAACACTGATGATCTAGTACTGTTACATTTAGAGGAAAAGTTTCCCCTCTGGAAACTTGAGAGAAAATGTATCATACCAATCCATATGTGGTTAAGTAAATGTATAAAATTTCTCAAGGCTGTTCATGGTCAGAAATGAGAAGGCAAAGGGCAGTATACCTTAAGTTCTTTTTCAACAGAAGTGTTCACAAATGGAAATAACTCCTGAAATAGTTAGAAGTCCAACGATTCAAAGTAATTGCAGTAAGATAAGTAAGTATTAAGTGGCTGCAAAATCATTGCTCTTTAAGTGCTTCCTTTGGAAAATATGTCAAATGGGTCAACACCTTCATTAAAAATACTATTATTTTTCCCTTGCTTACTTGAACCCCAGGAAGAAGTGAACAATTTGTATTGAAGACGAATTTTGCTCCTTTCAAATATATTATATCACAATGATATTTTCCCCATAGCAACTCCCTTTGGATTAGAATTGTACTTTAAAAAGCATAAACCGAGATGATTTCCATCTGGCCAGATTTCTCCCGATGTTGTAATATGTAAGCTTGCTATAAGAGRGCAATGTTGTAAAGATAACTTTGGAACTTCTGACAACACCATGTAAAACCTTTTTCATGCCATCAGTCTGTATGCCCACTTTTCTGTTTTTCACAWATCAGAAATCTAAAAAGAAATGAGATTACAAAATGAAAACAAACACACAATACCCTCATCTTCCAAACCCAAACAATGTCAGAAGAATTTACAACAGTACATAATAATGTATTAAATATAAATAAGGTGAAATTATGAGGATATTGATGCATGAGGTTCAGACTGCAATGGTGTGTTTTCTGTTGTTTCCAGGTGCAGAGACTAGTCAAATACTTTTGTCTCCAAAACAGAGTGTCTATGTGTGAGCTGCCTTTTGGGAATGGTTCCTGGACTCTCCTGTGTACCAGTCATTACCAGGGAACTAGTCAGCAAGAATGTTAATTAGGAGAAACAGTACTGTTGTCAGGCAGTGTCCTAGCTGTTTGCCTGGCATGGGTGGTGGATTTCAACACTCCAAAATGCTTGGAGGGTTTTAGTAGTCTTAGTATAGATGCAATCTSCATTTTTAAAAAGGGGAAAAAAAGAAAGAAAGAAGATTATTTTAATGACTGAAGATGTATTATATAGTTTGATACTAAAACATGGGAAATGATAGCTGTGTTCATGGCACTTTCATTTTAAGTGGAAAATCAGAAGAACTGGGAGGAGGAGCTTAACAGCTGTTGGTTGTTTAACCAGGAGTCACACTGGTTTTAGTAGATGCTTACAAAACATCTGCATTTAGGATATATGGCTATAATCTTGGATTTGTACCTGTAATCTGTTCTGTGATGACAGTCTTGATTTTTTGGGGAGGTGTGGGGGTAGTGTGTTTATTGTTTCACTTGAGTACTATTACCAATGGAGTCTAATACAAAAGTACTCTGCACGACTTCAGTTAATGGTGTTCTGCTTTTATTTTTATGGACATAAGCTCCAAGCCCTACAGAGGAGTGATGAATGAGATGTGGCTGCTTCTTCATTTGCAGAGTACTTGCAAAAATGCAGATGAGATTCTCTATGGAGTTCTATGCATGCCACAGAAATGCTACAGAACCTACTTCTAATCCTRTTTGAGGTTTTCAGAACAAAAGGCAGCAAATCTTTCAAATTTGCCCTATTAATTTAAAATTGAGAAACAAAGATAAATATTGCACAGAGTTGCTCTTGTGTTAGATGGGACAGTTAGCTGGGGTGTGAGTTAAACTCTGAAGCTGTGCTATGCCAGCCTGAACTTTAGTGACTTCAAGAATTTAATCTGAGACATTCAGTGCGCCAGTCGGTGGAGTGCATTGTATGCACTGACCCTGCTTGCTCCTGCTCTGTGTTAGTTTTCTTTAGCTCCATCCTTGGAAAGGGAAGGAAACAACAGAGGCTTTTACAGATGGTGCCATGAGTGATCCAGTGTGCAGATTCAGCCATTCAGATAAAATCACACCAGCAGCTAGCTCACAGTGCCCCTGCCAGTTGCTAGGTGCATATCTAGGGAGGTTTTCTGTTTTGACTGGAGAATCCACTCACATTTTCAGGATTTCCAGAGTTTTCTCATATGGTCTGTCAGTTGGTACTTAGCAGCCACCAGAATTCAAAAGAGTTGAGCAGGAGTTTTCAGTCCCCAAACCAAACYATGCTGCTGGCTTGTGGGATTAAAGCAAGAAGAGTGGCACATCTAAATGGAAAATGACCAATCCACACAGTTTCAGGACAGTCTGTCCAGGACAGTTCTGGTTATTTTTTCTGTGTTATATAAAATATTATACGTGCTAAAGAAGTAGCAATTTTCATCCTCTTACCTTCTTGAGAATCAGAGTCTGTTTTTTATCTCACCTAGAAGAATTTATGGTGTAATTTCAGTGAAAACACAATAGGGGAATGCTTAATTCACATTGTGATGATGAGACCTCACAAAGTAAGCCACGCAAGTTGGCCTGAGTTTTAACTTAGGTGTGGAAAAATGCTGCTGTAGAAGAGAAATTCTGGTAGCAGGATGCTACCATGTGGGCATGTGGAAAATTATGCTGCCAAAGGCCAGTGTCCACAGAGGAGAYAGAGGCAGAAATCAACTTTATTTGAATGAAGGTAGAGACCCCTCTGCCCCCTTTGTGGAAAGTGAAAAGAACAAGGCTTGAGTTGTGTAGAGATTTTGGTTGTTATATGGTAAAATGCAAAGATAGTACTATTGGTTAGATCTTATGCCAGCATTTTTATCTGTATATTTTTTTTCATTCTGTTATGCAGAAATTCATTCCAGTGAAAGAACACATAGTTTTAAGTCTACGATCACAACCACTGAGGTAATTTTTACTAATATAATATGTTCCCCTCCTTGTTTTATATTTCACATTTGCTTTCAGGTGTCAAGGGATGAGTTCTGTTTCAGCTAGGTTTGTGTAAATAACTTGCTCTCTCCTGACTCTGTTAGAGGCTCATTCATCTTGTGAATGTAGGAAGAACTACAGGAGGCTGGGTTGGGTTGGGGAGGAAGGGGAAGTAGGAATTACAGTTCTTCTCTGTAGCCTCAGTGGTTTTGACTGCGACTCCTTCCTTTTGGCAACCCCTGTGTTACTGCCTTCTCTGTAAAGGGTAAAGATAACAAATCTGTGCCTAAACACAGACTCCCTTCTGAGGCCAAGATCTGATTTGCCATWTGCACCTCTTTTTCATTATCTGTCTCTTCAGTCCACCAGATGGTTTATAGTCCTTTTCAAAGATTCTCTTTGTGGCACTTCCAGGCTATGATTTATACTTTTTCTTTGGAAGTGGGGCATTATACTCTCTTGGAAACAGAAGCGTAGATTGGTTGATAAACAATTCCCCAGTTTGCTAATTCCTGCAAATATTTCACAGGGACTATTCAAAGAATTGTTATAGATTCTGTAAATCATTGCTTAATTGTGTCCCACTGACTTTTTTCACCCCAAGGTACTTYTTTGGATTATCATTTTGATGCTAATGATCAGGAGTTAGCCTTTGGACAGTGACGGCTAGAAGTTCCATGTAATATTTTGGGCGGAGGTTTTGGATGGAGGTTGTTTTTCTGGGGGTTTTTTTGGGTGGGTTTTTTTTGGGGGGGTGATTTTTTTTAAAATTTGGTTGGTTTGGTTTTTGTTTTTTTTTTTTTAATAGTTTTAGTTGGTTGGTTGGCTTGTTAGTCTGTTTTGGTAATCTTTTGGAATTTATTTGCTCTGTGAATTATCTTGACTTGCTTGTTATATTTTGTTGCTCTTGTAACATACTCTCTGCTTAGGGTAATGTGTGTTTGTGGACACCCTATAATTTTGCTATAATTGTCTGTAAAGTTTTAAGGCTTTTATATATCCTAACTGTTTCTATGGGGATTTTTTTCAATTCTTTTATATGAATCAGGTTTTGTAATACCTACATTCTACTTTAAAAACTTCAATTTCCACACCTTCTTGCTCATTAACTAGGTAATTCTTAAAAGTTGAATTTATTTWAATTGATTTTAAAATTAAAAACAATCTTCATTTTCATGGTCTTCTTGGCTGATGCCTCTCAACCCAAATCACATTTTTAAAATATCTTTTCCAAAGCATTAATGGTATTTATGCATTTTTAAATGGAAATTTGAAAAACTTACAGTTAAAACTTACAGTATTTATAGTACAGATTTTTGCCCATTCTTTTTATTTGCACTGTCATGTGAAATCCTGAATGATACTGGGGTGGTTCAGAAATAGTAAAAATGTTTTTAGATCCTGCATGTGCTTTCACAAAGCATGAGAAAACAAATAATGTTTGACAACTAAACCTTCTGTTCTTCCTGTTAAAACTCAGCACTTCTAATATGTTACTGGTATGAATATTCACATATTTTAATGTTTCTTTTGTGTRTGTGTATGTGTGCGTGTTCACACTAGAATTTATTTACACACCATGTCCAGGAAATGGTACATAGTTTTCTGTCATGAGGCTATAAGCAGTTCAGTGGATATCCTGTTCTGAAAAAATAGACACAAACTAAATGGTTTGTCATCCAYAGCTCCAACATCTGCTTTTTGACCATTCTTTTTTACTCTGTGAAGGCTCTTGTTTCTTCCATTGTAATCCAAAACCTGTAAGAAAGTTGTATTTTCTTTTTAGGTTTTCCATAAATAGTCTGCATTCTGATGRAGGAAGAATTTCCATTTGATGTCTTTCCATTAACCTGCTTTTAAAAGCTTTATCTTTTATTGTTTGGAGAATTACAGGGAAGATACAGATGTAGATTTAGTTGACTTTGCCTTCTTTCTTCTTCTCCCCATCCTTTGCAGGAGGAGATTTTGGTAATTTTGAGGGCACTGATTTCTAAAAATTATTTTGATGCTCTTCTTCTGCTTAGCCAAGCTGTGCTTCAGTGGTATTCCAAGAAGGATTAAAATTCTACCAGATTTTGACAGGTGTGGCCCGAGAAGTGATGTATTATTCTTGATTCCCAAGGAGGTTATTGGTTTTGCTGGTGATGTCCTCGCTTCTCTCCTGCCTCAGAGACAGCTCTGTGGTTCCCTTGCTGCCTATCTCAGTATCCCTAGTATAATTTTTATTAACCTCTTTCYCTTGAAGCAAAACTCCATGTTTTCGCGGTTGGTGACAAAGCTAATCTGTTGAGAAAAGGACTTCTTTGTTCTGTTCATTGCACCAAAGTGGATTTTAAACTGCTCTCCTAGTTTCTGTTTTTTTAAAGAACAAGCAGGTTTACAGTGACATGTAAATTCTTCCTGAAATTCCTGATYCACTGACTTTGCAGTACTCAAAGAAAACAAGAACTGTGATTGTGGTGAACCTGCAAAACTGGTTTGTGTCCTACATAATATTYGGCACTTCTCTGAGAGATACAGAAGAAATTGCATTTTCTAACCTCCCTCTGCCTTCTCTGTCTCCAGAGGATTTCCTGCTTACGCAGTAACCAAAACGTTTGCTGGAGGAGGATTCTGAGTGTTTTATCGTGCAGACTGAATGATGCAGAAAGATTATGAATCCATGGGGAAGCCAGTTTAGCAAATTCTGTTTTCCTATTCTGTCTGTACAAATTYGATGTTACTTTGTAATTAAAGTTTAATCTGCTTCTACAGGATATTGTTTTTCTCATTTTGAACTGTGAAGCTTTGCCCATGCATTCCTGAAATAGATCAGCTAAATGTATGCTTAAGAAAGGAGGGAAATAAAAGGGAAAGTACTGTCCTCTCAAAGGTTCAGTGGGATCCCTGTAGCAGTATTTATTTACAGAAATACTATGACTTGAGTTTTCTTGCTGAGAGAGGGGTTTCTGCTTTATGAACAAGATAATTGTGTATTTCTGTTCAAAGTAAACATCATTCTGACACAATTCATGAATGCTAGATATTTTGTGCACTCACTGGAATAAACAAAACAGTGCCATCTCAAGCGCTTAGTCTGTGGCTAATGTTGTGTCTCCATTTGCACATCTTTCAGCTACATCAGAGATCAAAATGAACTCCAGCACTTGAGGGCATGTGGGAAGGATTTTTAGACACTCTGGAGGAAAGTATGTCTGTAAAGCCTTAATGATTGCTCCTTCATCTATGCAGATCTGCTTTAACTGGTGCCAGATCTGCTGTAATATTGATGACATCCTTCCCCTTATTAGACGCCCAAATTTATGTAAAAGAGCATATGGTAGTAGTCAAATTTTGTTCATTATATAGGGAGACCACAGATGTTGAAGGCTACAAAAAGGATGTGGGCTACAGTTACAGATTTGGCATGGAACATGCTTTCTGTTAAGTAAATGAAAGAAGTTTACAACTCTGGTTTTTGTGCAATGGGGATACGGCTTATCTGTCGTGAGAATTTGATTAAGCAAATTCTGGAATAGTTCTCTGACAGYGAGGCAATTAATAAAATGTTGCAAGATATAACGGTAAAGTTGTATGTTCAGTGACTGYTTTTATCCCTGGAAGAATATGAGACTGTGTGGAGGTACAAATTGCCTGTTGCTCTCCGTCTGCTTTGGTCTTGGTCTGGAGATTTGGTGAAGCATTTGGCATTTACGACACAGCAGTAGGATTACACATAAGCAATAGGAATGTTTAGCCAGACTGGGCARTACTGGAGTTCAGTTTTATAGGCTCACAATACGAGATTGCAGAATGCCTAAAGTGGGGCTGCATTAACCCAGGGTCATTGCCAGGGCTGTGCCTGGGAAGTGGGTTGACTAATGTGATTCAGTCCCTCAGAAAAATAAGGGAATTTTATGGTTTTAGTGGGTATATTCATCCCCTAATATCTATTTATAATGTTCCTACAGGGCATGCTGAGAGGTGTAGATTTTAAGGATTAAAGGAGATTTTAAAAATAAAAGCTGCTCTTGGGGGAGCAGCTGTAATGGCTGTTTAATWTGGGGCACTATCTTTATCTGAGTTCTGCAAGAATGATGATAAAATTTAAAAATCTGAGATAGAATGCTCTCCCCTCTATACATGTGGATACATTCATGTGGGAATATGCTCTCTGAGATTCATATTTCAAAAGATTCATTTAGTTCCTCAGGTGACTGTGTGGGATGGAGTGTCTTGCACTGCACTGGAACTTGTCTTCTGCKGAGCTCATGAAAGAGAATATGCTATGCTGTGAGTAGGGTGAAAAAATGAGTTACCATTCTTATTCATGGTCTGCCTTCTGAGCCTCTCCCATTTTGCAGAGAGAGGAGGTGAAGCTTGCATTGATCACAGCATAGCTGTAATACTCACTCCAGGTTCACAAGGTCACTGTGTCCCCCCAAAGTGCTCAGGAGAGAAGTAGACATGCAGGCTATTTCTACTCTGTCAATACTCCAGAGTTGGTGGGGTTTAATTGAAAAATTTGCTCTTCTGCTGTGCAGGGTAGATACTGTGTCCCCAAGGAATGCTAAGCATTAAGCTTTCCTGTATCTTTGCTACTCTTGCAAGCTGTGACCTTGTGTACAGCAGTGCTACTGCCAGACCTCAGGCGCACCAGATCATCTGCAGCACTCTCTTTTTCAATATTGTTTACAAGACAACCATTTGGGAATACAAATAGAGAGCACAGCACAGGAAGCATTCAGAATTTCCAGAAGTCACACCACATGCCTTTCAGGGGCTTATAATATGGTGAAAGCAGAACCATGTTCTTTCAGACCCCATTGTTCCTCAGTGCCAGAATTGTTATAGATTATCAGTCTACCCTTTTCTTCTTTTTTCCAAAAGGGGCTGATAATATTTTTCCTCCATAGTAGTAATTTGTTTTCTCTATGATGTTACCATTTTATTTTTGCAGAATTTGCCATTTTTAAACTAAAAATGTATGTTGTGAAAGTTTGAGCAACTTTCGTTAAGAATATCTGTTATTTCATTTCTGTAATTTAAAAAAGCCACACCAGACAACTAACTCTCAGATGCTTCAGTTGTCTCTGTATATCTAATGAGTGCAAGCAGCTGAGGACCAGCATGCAAATGACAGCTTGAAACAGAAAAAAACATGTGGAGTGCCTTTCCATGGGCAGTGACGGCAGTGTTTACTGCACTATCACATTATCACAATAGTGCCACAGAGCCTAAGCATGGATAAGGACYCCATTTTGCTATGCAAACACAAATCCACTTCCTTGACTTATCTAAGGACACAGACAGAGTGGAGTAGTGTGTYACACACATAAATAAAATAACTTGATGCCATTTAGATGAGAAAGTGTACTTGAATCTGTGTGTGCTCTTTGTCCATGACAAATGGGAGGGAAAACATAGCTAATACATGTTAATATGCTCAGTTGGACAGTGTTCACAAAGGCAGGCAGTAATTATTGAATCATCAAATGCAACTGAGTTATTTTCTGAGCCAGGATTCTGAGCCCAAGTCCTTTAATTCAGACTGTTGCCTAGATGAAGAACCAGTAGATGAGACCAGTAGATGAAGAAATGACTCAGGGCAGTGTGGTGTGGTGGTCTCTGCATATTGACATGTTTGCCAAGAAATGAGGGGATTGGAACATTATAATGAAATGTATTTTGCATTCAGTTTTTTGTCTGACCTGGAAGACAAAATGCAGTTCCTTGTTTTGGAAGTTGAAGAAATGTTCAGTGGGACCTGAGGAGGATAGGTGATTGTTATCCTCTCTCACTCATGAGGGAGGAGACAAGGAGGCTTAAAGTGAGACAGTCCTGATAGGTACCTGATAGGCTGAGCTGTACCTGGGACCAGGTGKGTGAAAGTTATCTGTAGGTAATCATGTTCATGGCCCTCTGCTGGGCTTGCTYCAGGAGYTCCATGTCTCTCTGGCACTGAGGAGCCCAGAACTGGACACAGCACTCCAGATGTGCCTCACCAGGGCTGAGCAGAGTGGGAGGATCACCTCCCTCACCCTGCTAGCACTGCACTTCCTAATGCATCCCAGGACACCACTGGCCTTCCTGATCACCAGACCACACTGCTGGCTCATGGACAGCTTGTTGTCCACTAGGAACCCCAGGTCCTTCTCCCCAGAGCAGCTTTCCAGCTGGTGTCTGGAGTTATTCTTCCCCAGTACAGGACCCTGCATTTGCCCTTGTCAAATTCCAGCCAGTTCTTCTCTGCCCATCTCTTCCTCCTGTTAAGGCTGCACTCTGGGGTATTGGCGACTTCTCCAAGCTTCGTGCTGTCAGTGACCTGCTGAGGAGGCATCTGCCCCTTTGCCCAAATCAATGGACTCAGTATTGAACCTTGGACGCATCACTTGTGACAGGCCTCCAATCAGACTCTGTGTCACTGACTGTTACCTGCTGGGTTCTGCCATTCAGCCACTTCTCCATCCACCTCCACATCCACTCATCAAGACGGTATTACTGACTTTGCCTTTTATGATGTCATGGTACCTAGAGCCTTGCTGAAGTTCAGGTAGACATCATCCACCACTCTCCCCTCATCYATCGAGCCAACTGTCCCATCATGGAAGGTAACCAGTTTGGATAAGCATGATTTCCTTTTGATGAATCCATGCTCACTACTCCTTATCACCTGCTTGTCTTTCACAAGATGCCCAGAGATGGTATCCATGATAAGCCATTCCATCACCTTTCCAGGGACTGAGGTGAGGCTTGACTGGCCCGTAGTTCCCTGGATCCTCCTTTTGACCCATTTTGAATACCAAAGTGATGCTTGCTTTCTTCCAGTCCTCAGGCACCCCTCCTGATCACCATAATTTTTCAAAGATGATTGTGGGTAGCCCAGCTATGGTGTCTGCCAGCTCCCTCAAGCATTCATGGGACTCCCATCATTCCCATCAGGGCCATGGACTTGTCTATATCAGGTTTACCTAAGCAATCTCTAAGCCAATCTTCCTCAATCAAGGGAAAGCCTTTCTTCTTCCAGACCTTGTTCCTGGGTCAGCAATTCTTGAGGGCTAGTCTTCAGTGAAGACTGAAGCCAAGGTGGCATTCAGTATCTCTGCTTTCTCTGCATCCTCTTTTGCAATGGTTCCTGCTCAACACAGAAACAGGCTCACACTTTCCTTTTTGTCCTTGATGTATTGGAAAAAGTCCTTCTTGTTATCCTGGTTGTTATTGGCCAGATTAATTTCAAATGGACCTTGGCCTTCCTTGTTGCATTTTTACATACTCTGACAACATCACAGTATTCAGCCCAGGTGGCCTGACCTTTCTTTCACCTCGTGTCTGTCTCCTGCCTAGGTTTGAATTTTGACAAGAACTCCTTGCTCATCATGCACTGGTCCTGAGCCTGAATGAAGAGATCATTGAATATTGGCTCTCTAGGATCCCTCTTCTCTGTAGAGCATGTTCACATGAAATTCTTCAAAGGAGATCCCTGAAGAAACTGAAGTTAACTCTCCTGAACCCCAGGGATATTTCCTCCTCAAGCAATAGAGAATTCCATGATCTTATGGTCACCATAATGAAGGTTGCCAGAGCCTTCACATCTGCAGCCAGATCTTCCTTATTATATAGTTTAAGGTCCAGCAGCACAGCTTTTCTGGTTGGCCCTTCCATCACCAGCAGCAGAAAGTTGTCATCAATGCTTTCCAACCACCAGTTGGATTGTTTGTGCTTTGCTGTGTTGTTCCTTCAACAGATGTTAGAGTGGTTGAAGTCCCCCATGGGAACCAGGGACTTTGACTACATAAAGAAATATGCTGAAGCAGGAGACCATGGAAAAGATCTTTGCGTCATTTTTTGGAAAGATACCAGTGGAGCAAAATGGCATTTGGCAGGCTAGAGGAATGATATTGGGATAATGTAGTCACATAACAACTATAATGAAATAATGTCTTCATTTATTATACTTTTGTCCGCCTAGGGGTTAAGATGAATAATGATTATTTGTAGTAAGAMTATGATTTTAGGAAACAAAGTAGATGTGTGTTATGAGATCATGAACTTCGTCATACTTCAAAATTAACTGAACAAGTAAGAGGTTTTTAAAAGCATTCCTTGACAGGCCAAGGATGCATAGGCTGTGAAGCTGGTTGTGTATTAAGTGTGCTTCCAAGAAGGTAATAMATGTCTGGACATTTATCAGTGGAATCCCATTTGCAATTAATAAATGATATTTTAATACTTCTTTGCTTTGAATTTGGCATGGAGAATTCTGACCGATTGCTACTGCCCTGTTGTGTGCTTTCAGGGTCACAGTCTTTTGGATGATATCATCTAGATATATATTTTCTGTGTTTCGGGGTTGTCTCTAACATTATCTACAAGTTTGAAAGGTGAGTTTCAACTCTATTGAGCACTTCAATTACTACAAAATTACTATACTTTTGTACAACAAATCATATGTAGTCTGACCTTGAAAGGGATGATTTTCAATTCTTAAAAAAAATTACACTTTTTGACAATCAAAAAATGGCTGGTATCTCTAATGTGAAAATTTTAATGTGAAAAACTCAAATGTTTAGCAAAATGTTAGGCAACATTGTATATGGTGCAAGAGCAGGTGAGATGCTTATTGACTTCCAATAGAAGTTTGCTGTTTTGGAGAAAAAAGTTGAGGTATTAGAGAGAATGAAACTCCATTTAGGAAAAAAGAAATGTTTCTGTTGATTTGTATAGGCATTTGACTAGATTAAGTTGAATTAGACTAGATTAGTTCACTCAACTAGAATAGTTAAAGTTAGACTAGGTAATAGGCTTTCAGCATGAGGCAATCAGCTTATTGGTGCTGAAAGACAGCAGTATAAGGAATGTCTGCTGGAAAATTACAAAGTTAAATAACTTTAGTATCTTTAAATCAACATTTCACAGTTGTCTTTAAAGGACAGTTTAGTGTGATTTAAGATAATGGGGTGAAGAATGCCAACTCACTGTGTCAGTTTTCTATCTCTGAACAAATATGTGAAGGAAAACCATTTTTATGCTTACTTCATTACTCTGTAACTACTCAGAGATATTATGTGTAAGGTTCAATGTGGTACACCTGATTTATGAAAGTGGTTTTCTTATTTTGCAGCAGATTTCTCCTTAACTTCATTGGCTAATCAAAAGTGAATGAAGGTGTACATACTGTTCTGCTTACTGCTGATACCAGAGATGGAGGAGAGGGATATTCAAATACATGTACCTTTCATTGCATAAATTCATAAATTTTAGTGTACTTATTTTTTTTATCAGTTATAAGTAAGCTGTATGACAGATTACATGTTCATTAGCTACAAAGAAATTAATTTAGCCCATGCCTTTGAATATGAAGGCACATAAGTTTAGGTACCTTAAAATGCACTGATGCCAGTTAAGTAATCCCTGCTTGTCCAACTCCTAGCAGAGTGGATTTGGTGGGAAGTTAGAAGCTATGTGTAGTGCTTTACTGCTAATCTMTGTTACTGTGGGAATAAGTTATGATTTGCATCAGCTTTAGGCAAAACTATACCATGAATAATACACAGAGCTTGCACAAATTTTTAAATTTTAGATTAAGGTGTGTACAACTTCTGTTTGTTCAGCCAGTTAGCAACATCCCCTTGAAGCAAATTTTCAATGCAAAGCATCATGCAGGAAATATATCAGTGTTCAGGTGCAAACCACTTCAAAAGCTCAGAGCAAGAAACAGAAATTTATATCTAGCAGCTCCAGTATGGAGAAATGGCTAGGTCTTTTTGAAAAACTACTCCAACGTGCACTAAGGTGAGTAAAACCAACTGAGCGGTTCCAATGCAGTCAGTGGAAGCGACACGGTGGAGGATATGTTGAAAGTACATYGATTATACATGAGTCACCTTTATTTCCTGAATTATGCTTGGAATCTGGATTCTGCACATGGACAGTACATAAACGCMGTTGCTATGAAATACATGTGCATTCTTACAATTTTGTTAGCTTACACTGAAGAAGGTAATTTTCTCAGAGGCATGACTTCATTTTAGTGGTGGTCTTCATTTTTTAAAACGTACTGTAAGTGGTTTCTCAGCTTGCTGTGTTGAAGTTAACAGAAATTTAGAATATTGTATCCAGCTCTGCTGGTACAGATCTACTGACAGTCTTGAACTTCCAACAAGGACAATAGCTAATTTACRTGTTATACTTAGTATCTTCAGTAATGTTTTTTCAAGAAACTGAGGATTCTCTACCTAAATCACATGAGCATCATATGAGCTTTGAAGGTTAATTTTATGCAACAATTCTGAACTGCTGTCAGGCCAAATAAATAATTTGCACAAGGCTACATAGTTCTCGCAAAGATTGTCTTATTCAAGCACTCARAATATTGAGGTTGTTTGCTTTATGTACTGTAATAAAGCTGATTTTATGCCTGGTGCAAACTGTGATGATGTTAGTCCAGTCTGCTATTCTGAGTTGTAGAAAAACTCAGGAAAAAGGGAAAAAATGGAACTTTACAAACTATTGTCATAACAGAGTGTTATCMATAGTTGTTATAGATGCTCTGCTTCATTTTCCCTCATAATATTAAGGATTAAATAATTAAATATCTAGTGGAGTCTGAAATTTGGATTGTTTCATTGTACCAAATTTAAAAAACATACAACACTTTCCAAAATGACAAACCTAAAAAAGATGTCTACTTTTTAATGGTATTTCTATATACAATATTTACAGCAATAGCTTTCCTTGAACAATTACACAGATTGTTCACCTCAATGTCTTGTACAAATTTCAGAAACTGGTAAGAAATGAAGAAATGGAAAGAAAAAAATATAGGTCCAGGAACATACATGAAAGTAGTACTGTAGACAATCTACGTTTCCAACTCACTTCCAAGCCAGTTTAATTTTAATTAGTAGACATTTATTTTGTTTACTTTTCAGTTGAATTCTAGTGCTCATTCCTGTTGAAACAAAACACAAATGGAAATGTTGTCTAGCTTTAAGATGTCTTCCAAATAGAAATGGAAGTATTGAACTGAGGCATGGTGATATTTAATTACTTAAATAATTTGGTATGTATATTCAGTATAATGACATGGTTAAATTGGATAACATTTTTGAAGATTMGTGACTACAGACAACTAATCTAAAGGAAAAAAAGTGCAAATATTAAAATGGAATTTTTTATTTTGTGTGTCAGTAGTTTCCTAGTTGCTATTGTAAATCAAGTGTACTCACCCAATGGTTTTCAACTGGGTAATGGCTGAAGTGCCAGTTTGGCTTCAGGTTTTACTGACRAAAGTTAGCATGCGAAAATCCTGACTAGTTTGGAACTGGAGATCATTCCTTGCTACTGTRAATTATGCCTGATGAGGGATTTTTGTAAATACTTCCACCTTTGCAGTTAATCTTGTGTGCTAAATCCTGCCTTCAAGTGCAGATGCCTGTGACTGCAGTCAGTGGTTGCATGGTACAGGGTAGGTCAGGGCTGAGAATGCKGGCACATGCACTGACTGTGTGCTGTGCTACTGTTCTGCTTTATGTTCCTGGGCACTCCTGCCAATGGCCTGAAAAACAGAATGAGTTATCAATTTAAAGAGAATGTGCAAAGCTGTGTTTTCTTTAATTCATTGTTATGTTTAGGAGGAGACAAATATAAAGATCCCAGGTATTCGCATTTACTGAAATAGAGCTTTCAAAGTACATAATATTCTTCAAAGAAAGGTCACAAAAGTGTGTCAGTCCTATTTTTGTATTATTTTCTTTTTATCATAACAAAATGATATTTGAAAGCACTTCGCAGGAGAGAGAGAGGGTGTTAGATTGGAAATTCATTTTAATAATAAATAGTTTTCTGAGAATAGGACATAAGTGTTTTTGAAGATACAAGTCTTACACTGCTTATGAGCTAAAAGTAATCAAGCCCATTAATAATGTGATTTTTGTAAGTAATTTAGAGAAAGTTTTTAGCATCTTCCATTTTCATAAACCTAATGTAACCTGTATGAAAGAGCTAGTAAAGTGTATTTAAGCATGAGTCTCTAAACGCACCTATTTCAGTTAAAGGGAGAGAAATTTTGGGGTGGGGTATGCAATTTCTCCGGAAAAATAATTTATAGAAAGGATTATTATGAATATTTTTCTGATTCCTGCTCAGTACCTCATTGAATTCTATGTAGTAATACTAAAGATTGAATTACTGATCACAGAAGATGTCCTTGTATCACCAAGGGTTTTTAGGTAAATGGGAATCAGTACATTTTATTACTTGGCAGTAAAAACATTTACTTATTTTTTGTAGATTTCAATGTATTTATTTTTGTATTTTAAAGAAGCTATAYGTGTCTGGGGGGAGAAAATGGGAAAGTGTATATGTGTCACTTGTRGAGAAATTTTAATTTTTAGTGGAACTCAACATAATTTAGCAAAGTTATCTTTCCTCAAGGAGTGTTACCCACTGCTAGTATTACTCACATCCATTGTTAGTATTACCACATATAATGCATGTATATGAAATTCTGCACTGAGGTACATCTCAGCCATGTGCAGAAAGGAAGTGTTTTAATGTATTTATCTGTTTTTTATTTTTAAGGTGCTTTTTTTTTTTTTTTTTAATTTAGGGACAATGGATTAAAATTATTCTGAAAATCCTTGAAGGCTGGAAGCTGCTATCATTATCTGAAATTTTCAGCTCAATTATTCGGCTCCTGAACCACTTGATAGTTTAAAAGAGAAACCTTTCTGGCCCATTATCTTTTGATGTGTGACTAAAGTCTCAATCATTTAACATCTCTGGTCTTGAATCAATGCTATCTATCTGTGATTTCATTGAGCAGAGAGCATTTTTTTCATTTTCATTTCCTCATACACACCTGCATACCCACTCTTTATAAGGATGTTTTGTCTCTTGGGATGAAGGCAGGACCCAGATGTTGTTCTTGCTGAAGGTTTTAGCAATGTAGTGTTAAGAACAGGACCCATGGCATTGCTACACCTACTTCACACACCCCTTTGTGCCTCAAGATCTGATGGAAGAATGACAGTGATGGTCTGTGGCTACTGACTACACCCTGGTGGCCTCTGCTACCTTGGCTGGTAGCAGGTATGGCTGCTTCCTTGCCTTGGGACAAAGCACAGTTCTTCATTGATAGCTTGGAGAAGGATGGAGTTCATTGGGAATGATGGTGAGGGCTACACAGGGTAGGGATTAGTTGTCATGCCACTTGCACTAGACAGTGGAGAGGTCTATGGGGCAAAATCTTTTGGTAGCTGGGGGGCTCCTGAATCTTTCTGCGTATAGGTCCGTGAGGAAGGCAGCTGAGACCCCAAGGACTTGCTTTGTTACTGGTGCAACAAGGACAAGATTATATTTGTGTAGAAATATTTGAGCTTTCTCTGACTTCATCCTCTTTATGTGTTTCCTTATCAGCTTCACTGGGAAGGTATTCTTTCTTTGGGACTATAGAATACTTGCAAAACTGTTTTAGTCCTATTTATGCTGTTTCCAACATCTCAAGCTGGCAGCAGTCCAGTTACAACATACAAATTTGGTATATTTCCATTCTAGTCACTATAGGATGCCTCAAGGTATAATTGTAGCTTGAATATTAAAATGTGCTTACACTTTTAGTGCAGAGTAGTGAGCAAGTTTTGTGAAAAAATATCCACGGAACATTTAATTTTCAGTGTGAGATTCATATTATTATTCTTAGTTCAGTTAAACAGTATCTCTTAGAAGTTTTTTCATGAYAGTATCTGTCCTATGGTTGGGGATATACTTAGGGTACAAAGAGTCTTCAGGATTGGGACAGACTCATTAGTTTAAGCCATACTGAATAATCAAAACTTGCTTAACATGGTACTGGCAAAACTCAGCAAATCTGAATTGGGCCTTTACCTCTTTGCTTTATAAATAATTCTTGGCCAGGTTGTATGCAATCTTATTATATTCATTTAAGTTCTCTATTTTACTCCTAATTTGTAGTAATCCAGAGGTATTTTCTTCAATTTTTCTAATTTATTCTCTATTGTTGGCCCTTTTTTTTWAAATTGCATGCTAAATATGTCTTTGCAAAAGACAAAGTATTCACATTCATATGTAATRTTGCAAGGTCTGCATTTTCTGCTATAGTCAATCTGTGTATGAAGAATCAAATCTACCAGAATCTTTCCTGGAATTCTTTGGTTTGTGTCTGTTCAGGTTTGATTTTTTTTTTTTTTCTGTTATTCACTAACAGAGAAGGTCTTGCATGTGAAGTTGTCATTTGCACTGTCTTGGCCACAGTGACCATGAAGCAATCGAGTTTAAAATTTCTGTTGTCAGGAGGAAATGTGACAGCAAAACTTCAACCCTGGGCCTGGGGAAAGCAGACTTCAGGCTTCTCAGGGAACTAGTTAGTGAAGTCCTGTAGGAAATGTTTTTGAAGGTGCTGGGGTACATCAGTGCTGGTCACTTTTTAAGCACCTCCTCTGAAGGGTACAAGAGCAGGAGTTCCCAGATGTCACTTCTCAAACAGGTAATGTGGAAGGCTGGCTTGGCTGAACAAGCATCTTCTTTTGGTGATAAAGCAAAAAAGGAAGGTGTAAGCCCAGTGGACGCAAGGTCAGGTGACATGGAAAGTATATAGAAGTGCTGCTTGTCACTGCAGGGAGAAAACTGTGTGGCCAAAGCTCAACTGGAGTTGAAGCTGGCCAAAACTGACAAAAAAGGGGGGACAAAAAAGGGAGTTTTTAAAAATACATTAATAGCAAAAGGCAGAGCAGAAATAATCACCTCATAAACAGGGACACAGAGAAGCTAGAGTTGTTAAATGCTTTCTCTGCCTCTGTCTTCAACACTGATGATGGGCTCTGGGAGACCCAGTGTCCTGAGATGGAGGACTGTGGGTGTGTCAACCATAAATGCTCTGCTGAAGTTGTGTGGGATCTGCTGCTCCAGCTGGATACCTGCAAATCTATGGAGCCTGATGGGATTCATCTGAGAATACTAAAATACTACATATTGCCTKCTGTCATTGTGAGATCTCTCAATGATTTTTGAGAGATCTTGGGAATCTAAAGAGTTCCTAGTTGACTGAAGTGAGTCAAATGTCCTGATTTTCAAGAAAGATGAAAAGGAGGACCCTGGAAGCTACAGGCCTGTCAGTTTCACTTCAGTGACTGGTAAAATTATGGAGAAGATTATTCTGGGAATTACTGAAAAACACTAAAGGGTAATGCAGTCACTGGTCATAGCCAGTACGGCTTTGAGAGCAAAGCCTAATCTGTCAAACCTAATTTTTTTCATGATGAGGTAACCCATGCAGCTGACCAAGAGAAGCCAGTATAGTTTTTGACACTGTCTCATAGGATCCTTCTGGACTTAATGTGCAGCCCACAGCTGGATAAACACATCATGGGATGGGGGAGCGCCTGGGTCACAGGTTGGGCACAAAGGGTTACAATGAATGTGACATCAGACTGGGATTCTGTCACTGAAGCGGCTCCACAGGGCCCCATCCTCAGCCCTCTGTTCTTCAACATGCTCATAAATGACCTGGACACAGAACTGGAGGGGATACTGAGCAAGTTCACAGATTATACAAAACTGGGAGGAGCTGTTGACTCCCCGCAGGGGAGGGAGGCCCTGCAGGGAGACCCTGACAAATCAGGGGTCTGGGCAATCACCAACCATATGAAGTTGCACAGGTAACATAATATCTACTTCAGTGAAGGAAATTAATGACTTGTATGGCCCAGTTTCAGAGCCTGGACTGGTTCTGAATTTCCAATTACAAGTATGTGTTTTCAGTTGCTGCTGCCTCATTCAGCAGGTATTGTGATTTATCAGCTTGAAGCCAGTATTGTACAATCTGTCACTAGTTGAACTCTCTTTCTCTACCTTCCCATCTCTCCTTCTCCCTGCTACAAASTCATTTTGAAGCTGCGATGTACTTTTTAACACACTGAAGACAAATTGTTTGTTCTGATGCAACTTTTCATAAAAGGTGATTTGTAGAGAGATTATAAAAGTTTCTCTCTAGAGGGGTGGATTCAGAACTGCTGGAATGGCTCACAATAACCAACTTACCAAAGCACCATTCACAGGCTTTGGGTAAAAATCTCATATCCTGATGATGATCTGTAATTATTTTATGAATCATGCTGCCTTGGTCATTGAGATATTTACCCTGTGAATATCACAATTAACAACGAACTACGTAATTAATTTGAGTCTACTAAAAGTAGACCTTGATTAATTCACTGTCCACAAGGACAAGCATCAGAGAATAGTTGCTCTGTGCTGATTCCAGCTCTGCAATGGCAAAGAGTACTGCATGTTTTCTGAGCAATTGGGAACTGAAGCAGCATGTTGCAGCTACTTCCCAAAGCCCTAGGAGAGTGGGGGAAGAATTTCCTGCTAGAATGTAAAAGGCATTGGGTATCTGGGCCATTGGTGGAGCCTTAAYAAAGTACAAGCTGGCTGTGTACCAGAATCTGCCATTTAAAATAATTTTATGCCTGGTTTAGCATGTTGGAAACCCAWAAGCAGCAGCAACCAGTAAGCAAATAGAACTGCTCAGCATCCGCCACTGCTTTCAAATCACTGAAGAATTAATTTGGAAAAAATCTCAAAATAAATGTAGGATTTTGTGCATGTAGTAGGTTTACTTTTGTGTTTGCACTTCTGGGCAGATACTGCTCTCATTTTACAACATATTACAGCACTATAATCAAAATATAAAACTGCAGCCTACTCTTACTCACAGTCACCTTCACTTCTGCTTTCTTACTCCTGTATATTTTGTGCTTTCTTTGTAAAGTCTTCTTTTACTATTTTGTAATGATTTTTACTGATAAATCTTACTTGGAGAAAATGGAATGAAGGAAAGAGAATGATGACTGAAGTAGAGCAAGAAAAGTAAGAAATGGAGGAGAATGTAGAAAGTGATGCTGTGGTCAGAAACTGGATTTGAAAAGAAAAGCACCTACTTCTAAAGCTTTAAAGAAACATTAAGAGATGGTGGGTTGCAACTTCTTATTGTTTTCCTGTTTAACTATTGTCAGTTAATTCAGGATCTTTTCAAAGGGTCATAATTATTTTTTTAATAGCTGGACTGCTGGGTTGAAGTCTTCTGTTCACTTGTTGGATAATAACTGCTTTGTACAATTAAGAATTTTATCATACTTAAACTATGAGACAACTGCATTAGTGGCATTTTCTGCATTTAATTATAGAATCATTTAGGTTGAAAAAAGCCTCTAAGGTCATCAAGTCCAGCCATAAAGCTAGCTCTGCCAAGCCCACCACTAAATCATGTTYCTAAATGGCATGCCTATGTGTCTTTTAAAATACCTCAAAGGGTGGTATTCTCAACCATATATCTGGGCAGCCTGTTTCATGATGAAGAWTTTTTTCTAATATCCAATCTGAATCAGCCTTTCAGTGTTGATTAGTAGTACATGAGTAAAAGTTGCACTTTCAAGCTGTGAAAATGTTTGGCTAAAATTCAATTMATATCTTCAGCGCAATTTTCAGAAGTCCATTTTCCCCCAGTCAACTTGACTCCTCCCTCTTGTGTAAATGGCACCTCCCTTTGTTGCAGAGGGTTGATAGAAAGAGGCTTTTCTAGGAGGGGGCAGATCTGCTGGCATGCAGGTTAAGTCTCTGTATTAGTCGGCTTCTCTCTTTAACAGAAACATAAAGTAAAATAYAGCATATGGGAAACCACAGGCATGACCAGCTGAACTATGGCCAAGTTGCATGCTAGCAAAAGACAGCATCTGCTGTGTAATTCTTGTCAAAAAACAATACTAATCTCATTGGATCAGTATTTCACATGAGCTAATTTTCTCCTTTTGCCTAGCTCAATAGGCATGGTTAATACTGTTTGCTAGGCAAGATATTTACTATTACGTGAAAGGCCTTGGTGTGGTGACCAAATCTGTGGAGAAGATGGCTCATGGCAGCTATGGAGTTGTAACMCAGTGGTGTATAGAAACAGTAATCAGGGCATTTCAATATTGTAGTGAAACTACAGTATTGAAATTTAGTGCTGTAAAATTAAGTACTGTAGACAGCTGCAAAGTAATTTGAATCAYGTGATATATTTCAAAATGTGATAAGGAGAAGAACATAATTTGAATGTGGAATGTCAGTGTCCTGGTTTTGGCTGGGGTAGAGTTAATTGCTTCTCAGTAGCTGGTACAGTGCYGTTTGGGACTCAGTAAGAGATAATGTTGATAATTAATGCTACTACACTGGGAGGAGCTGTTGACACCCTCAAAGACAGAAAGTCCCTGCAGTGAGACCTAAGCAAACCGGAGGTCAGCAGTCACCAACTGTATGAAGTATAACAATGACTTGCTGGATCCTGCACCTGGGGTGGGGCAATCCTGGATGTATGGACAGACCAGGGAATGAGACACTGGAAAGCAGTGCCATGGAAAGGGGCCTGGGGGTCCTGGTCAGTGACAAGTTGAACAYGAGGCAGCAGTGTCCTGGCAGCCAGGAGGGCCAACGCTGTCCTGGGGTGCATCAGGCCCAGCATCACCAGCCAGGCAAGGGAGGAGATTAGAGAATTGTGCTGCTCTGCTCTGAGCTGGGGCAGCCTCACCTCGAGTGCTGGGGGCTTGCTTTGGGTGGTTTGGGTGCCACAATATGAGAAAGACATTAAACTGTTAAGAGAGCATTTAAAGGAGGCCAGTGAGGATGGTGAAGGGCCTTTGAGGGGGAGCTGTTTGAGAAGTGGCTGAGGTCACTTGGTCTGTTCAGCCTGCAGAAGAGGAGACTGAGGGGAGAGCTCATTGCAGTTTACATCTTCCTCATGAGGGGAACAAGAGGGGCAGACACTGTGCTCCTGTGCTTAACTACCCTCTTGAGTAAAGAATTCCTTTCTAACATCTAAGCTGAAACTGCACTATCAGTTTAAAAACATTGCCCATTGTCCTATCACTACATACCTATCTAAAAAGTTCCTCTCSCCTCTTTTTATAAGCCCCCTTAAGGTACTGATAAGCCTCAATGAGATCTTCCTGAAACCTTCTCTTCTACAGGATGAACAACCCCAGTTCTCTCGGGCTGTCTTTGCAGGAGAGGTGCTCCAGCCCTCTGATCATCTTCATTTCCCTTTGGATTCGCTCCAATTGGTCCATGTCCTTCCTGTGCTGGGAAACCAGGTCAGTATGCAGGGTTCCAGGTTCCAGAGCAGAGCAGAGCAGAGGGACAGAATCCCTCCCTCCCCTGCTGCCCACACTGCTTTGGACGCAGCCCAGGACACATTTGGCTCTCTGGGCTGGGAGTGCCCATGGCTGGGTTGTGTCCAGCCTCTCATCCCCCAGCACCCCCAAGTCCTTCTCTCCAGGGCTGCTCTTGATCTGTTCATCCCACAGCCCATGCTGGTACCAGGGGTTGCCCTGACCCAGGTGCAGAACCTTGCACTTGGTCTTGTTAAACCACATGGGATTTCTATGAGCCCATTTCTTGAGCTTGTCCAGGTCCTTCTGGATGGCATCCTGTTCTTTGGCTGTGTCAGCTGCATCAGTCAGCTTGGTGTCATCTGCAATCAATCTCACAAAGACATTAAAGAGTAGCAGTCAGAGCTCTATGGACACCACTCGTCACTGTCCTCCAACTGGATGTAGAGTCATTGACCACAACTCTCTGCCTGTGTCCATCCAGTCAAGTTTTTACTCACTGAATAGTTCATCCATCAAATCCATTTAGTCTCTCCAGTTAGGAGATAAGGATGTCACATGGGACCATGTTGAAGGCCTTACATAACTCTAGGCAGATGACATTTGTTGGTGTTCCTGTGTTGATTGTTGCTGCCATGTCATAGAATGCCACCTTACTGGTCAAGCACAATTTGCCCTTAGTAAAGCCATATGACAGCTTTGGATCACCTCCTGGCCTTTTATGTGCCTTAGCAAATCTTCAAGGAGGATCTGCTCCATTGTCTTCCCAGGCACAGAAATGAGGCTCCTGGGCTACAGTTCCCTAGATCGTCCTTTTAAAAACAGGGGTGATGTTTCCCTTCCCCTCCATGAAAACAAAACTTAGTTGTTTTTCCAGATGACCTATGTATAAAGGCTTAAGGGATAGAGAAGCTGTGAAGTACCAGCTCTATACTTTGATGATTCCTTGATTAGTATACCTCATTTTAATTCACAGGTTTGACATTCCTGAACCTACTGCTGTGCACCATTCTTGAACCTACTGCAAGCAATGGTTCAACTTCTAAGCCAACTGGTGAAATATCTTTGAAGACATAAACTGCATCAAAATCAGTAATCTACATCAACCAATAACAGGATTAAAAATACATCAAAACAGAAACTCAAAATATAATTAGGCCAAAGATATAATTAGGCTCCTCCTCCATGCTYCCACTTACAGTCTCAGGAGCTATCGTAAATGACTTATAGGCAAAAAAGCTCTTTGTACGTATGGATGCAGGGAATATTTCTTCCTCTCAAGCATGTTGTGAAGCCCACATGTACACAAACCCTAAGGCATAAACAAATCATCTGAGAAGCATGATCACATCAGAGTTCCCCTGACTCGCACATTTAARAACTGACAGAGGAAAGAGGATGAATGATTGTAGAACATTCCTCCCACAAACACTAAAAATAGTTTTCAAAATACTGGATGAATTCTAGCCAAGAAAAGGAGAAAATCTATTTTAAGACAGAAGAACTTTGTTTCTGTCAATGATGATTTCGGGAACAATATTAACATGAAGCAGAACACCCCTTAAATTTTAAGGTACTGTAGTTTGTTAATACAAGATACATCCAAAACATGAGTAATTCTGATTACAGGAAAAATAATATCTACCATACTAAAAGAGTTTTGTATGCAGCACCTTAAGGAACTTTTATTAAACACCACCTCCATGGGATCAGAAAATCAGAATTTTCAGTACCCCAAACGTTCCTCTAGTATTAACACTTCCAAGGGCTAGCAATATATGGCGATACCACTACAACAATTCTCACAATCAACCTCGATTACGTTTGATTTTTCTCTTATCGTCCCCCTTTTCCTTTCTAATGGAAGCAATTAGAAGTTAGCTTTCTTAAGAACAGCAGTTAGGGGATACACAACAAAGCTAAAAAAATATYTCACCAATTCCATTCATAATCACCATCGTATTTGTATTAACAGATATCACAATAACCTCAAATCTTAAAATATTAAGTACTTCAAAGGTCAACAGTCCAATGATGTTCCAGCAGGACAAGGGTAACAAATGCAGACATATTTCCATATTACTTTGTGAACTTCTGAATTTTAGAGATCTGATCCTAACATTTAATGCTTATTATTTGAAATTTAATATACTGGATAGAAGTTCAACTTTAATTTTAAAAATCTATAATTAAGAACATGCTGATATCATAAAATGTAATCATTTGGTCTGTATTGTCTTTACTTCTCCCTTCTCTTTTTGCCTCATCCTAGCATCATGCACGACAGAAAAAYCTTTTTGTAAGTTTTTAAAATGATMATTCTTTATAGATGCTAATTCTTACTACAGAACATTTTTATAATGSGCTAAGAATAGGCAAAATCTTGTTCCCAGTTAGCCCCCCTGGTGAAGGCCTTCATGGGATCCCTCAAACTGTGATGTCCTACTGCAGCTATGAGAACACTGCATGTTCATGATGAATTTACTACTTGTAAATTGATCTACTTGCCAGCTTGTCATCTAGTTATGCAAGCATGGTAATTGCCCCCCAAAATGGGGACTGTGCSTGCTTGCAGAAGCAGCTCCTCAGCAGGACTGCTTTCATTGTGCCACCAGTGCTGTTAGCACGCACACTGAATGCTACTGAACAGGACTCCAATGTGAGCTTCCAAGCCCATGGGCTGACATCCTCTTGCCTCAGCACAGGTTCTCCCCATTAAGCTGGGCCATCAGACAGACCAGCAGCTCAATCCAGAATGCTGTGGGGTAAATTTTGGTTTAGTAGAGAATAAGCCTTTACACAGGGTCCAGTTGTTAGCAATGCTTTATTAAATAGCTTCCTCTGATGTCAACAGAGGTGCCTCTGTCTGGAAGAAATTTCCAGATTTAAACCTGTGTCTGTTCCTCCTCCCTACACATATGCTCCTCCCTCCCCCTTCCCATCCATAAATCCATAAACACTCACTCGCTCTCTCTGAATCTCCCCTTAATCTTTGGCATGTATTAAATACAACAAAGCCATCAAAGTAAATGGAAAATAGTTTGAAATATGAGACTAACAGTGTCATATACATTTGACTGTAATATTTAGAGTTATAAAGAAGAAAAATGTTAAGACTGTAAGGCTTCATACCTATGATTGTTTTAAAAGGTGCTGGCCTGTTTGGTGTCAGCATTTTTTATCTCCGGCGTATCTGGACTTATAGATTTTAAGTCCAGAAACCAGTTTGGAACACCTACAGTACCTAAAGATTTTTATATAATTCTGGAATTTTAGGTTGACAATTATTCTTAGCAATATCTGCTAGGCAATAGAMTTAACAAAATAAGATTTCTTATTTTCAGTTCTACTTTCTTTTCCTCCTGCCCTCACATTATTTCCTGTGTCTATTCTTACAGAATTAATGGAACTAAAGCGAATGTGCATTCCAACTGGAAATTTATAATCACAGCTTTCAAATGACATGCTGTGTTAATCTGCACTCACTCTAGATTCAGATGCTAATATCAGCTAGAAGTATATTGAAATTACAAAGGCGAGAACATGAAGTAGTAGTCCTACTGACCAATTTTGAAATAAGGGCAGTTTCCAGTGGGTTTATAAGTGATTTTCTGATGTTTTGATTATTGAACYCTTCTCACAGATCTTCTCAGCAACAGTGGAAGTCATAGTGCAATGCCATTTCTTAGAAAATAGGCAATAGCCACTTGAGACCATGACAATTTAGCAGCAATGTTTCCTGATTTTCCAGTTAAGAGGAAGGTTAATGGGAAATACTGGAGTTAAGAAGGAAGATAATGAACTTGGTTTTTGCTAAAATCTCCGTTTAGCAGCTGCACTTTCTCCTTCTCTTAGGAGCAAATGCTACACCAGCAGTAGCAGCAAGGGATTCAACATTTGGCATACATTAAAGTAGCACAATGCAGTGCCAAGTGAAGAAATGCCAGCAACTTAGAACGGGACTTTTCTGGCAGAAATCAAATGATTGCTTGGGTGAAATTCAAGTTTCTTCTACTGGCTTAAAATTGGCTATACTGCTCATCTATCTAAGAAAATTCAAGTACCAGCAAATATCGAACTAAACAAGGTGCCATTTTCTCAGCATAAACACTTGAAGTGTGAGGCGGAGTTTGCAAGCAGAAAAGCTAAACACGCTTTATCTCTTACCACTTACCACTTCATCACTTTTTATCACTTTATGTTTTCCCATTGTAAGTCATTTTAGTTTTTAACAATTTTCTGTATCTTTATATCACTGGCTTAACTGACTGTCATCATATAAGCCCAGATGGCAGCTAAGCATCAGGCACACACTTTTTCACAGCCCCCACTGCACCCCCACCCTGGTGGAAGGGGAATTAAAATGAAAGGGAAAACCTGTAGGTTGAGATTAGAACAGTTAAGCAACTGAAACAAAATATATTAAAAATCCCTGAAACAAAATATTTAAAATTAATAGGGTTTTTGTTTGTTTGTTTGTTTGTTTGTTTTTGTTTTTTGGGTTTTTTTTAGAAAAAGGATAAAACTAAAGGAAAAACAAGTGGTATACAATACAATTGCTTACCACCCACGGACAGATGCCAGACCCCATTCCCAAACACTTATCAGACCTGTTTCCAGATAATGCCCACTTTATATACTGTACAAGTTGTTCTATGTTGTGGAATATCCTTTTGGCCGGTGTGTGTCACCTGTCCTGGCTATGTTCCCTCTCAGCTTTTATTGTTTACCACCTCACTGGCAAAGCATAGGAGACTGAATAAGTGCTTGATTTAGGATTAGATTGCCCAGAGAAGCTGTGGATGCCCCATCCCCAAAAGTGTTCAAGGCCAGGTTGGATGGGCCCTGAGAAACCTGATCTAGTGAATGGTATCCCTGCCCATGGGATGATCTTTAAGGTCCCTTTCAACCTAAACCATTCCATGATTCTTTGATTCTATCTACTGTGCTTTTCTGAACTTGCAGTTTCCTTACTGTAGAAGTCTGTAATCACTGACCTTCTTTAGAAAATGCAGACACTGGTTTAGGARGATCAAGAGGTAGTGCCCCTTTTTAATAGATAGTTACTGATGTGATCCATTGCAGAACTGCTGACTGAGTGAGATTAGTGCTCTGTATTTAACTCCAATATGGATTTCTGTGTTTTTCACTTGGGTGTGATGTATTCAGAATTTGGTGTTAGAGGTAGAAAAATATGTGTGAAGAAACTAACCACATTGGGTCTATAGCTAAGGAAGTTACCTGAGAGACACTTCTAATAAATATTTAAGCATATGAATGCCCATCTTAGAATTTAGTTATGTGTAGGTGAATATCTCTGCCTCTCCAGTTCTGCATGAAAGCATAAATTGYGTACATTTTCTTGAGCAGTTAACCTAAAGGAGAACACTCAAGCAGCATAAGCCAGTCATGGCTGTGCCCCCTTGCCTTTGCTTCCATTTTACACGTGTTTTTACTCACCTCTCACAAAATTTAATGTGGATGGTTCTGTGTAGCAACGATTTTACAGATTTGAAAGTGCTGTTCACCTCCCTTTAGAAATTTATGTTTACTGCATACTACACACCAATTCTACCCTATGCTTCACACTGGTTCCCTCTGGGGTAATTTACAAGTGTGAACTTTYAAAAAATGTACAGTAATCCTACTTTAAGTTGTCTTTAAATTCCATAAGAGTATTCTTTTTAAAAAGACAATTTGTGTGGAGTGAAAGAAGCTAAGTATTTTAAAACATGTAAACAATTATCTGAGTTCTCATGTCACAATTACATCAGTGAACTTTTCCTTGTTAGACACCAATGTTTGTTAGTGAAAGTTTATTTAAATAAATTTTAGGAATGCAGTTTGTCTGTTTATATCAACTTTTGTAGAGGTTTTCTTTATGCTAAGGTCCCATGTTACAATATGTAAAATATTCTGTTATAGTAATTAACCTTCTATTTTAAAAGAACCTGTAAAATTTGAAACAATTGTAAAGTTTGCATTTATCTAAAATAGAATTGTTTATCTCCATGAAATGAATGGCACCACTGTAGTACAGGTCCACATTTGTTAATTTCTCATGCTTACACTTGAGAATTGGTATGCAAGTGGGAAGTTGAATGAGTGGTGGGAAGCTTTCCTTGCTTCTCCCCGAAAAAGTTTGACAGAGCTTGTATGAGAGCAGTGTACGASAGCAATGGGACACATGCCTCTATCATCCTTACAGAATAGTGTGCTTCTGTTTTATTCCTATTTAATACAACCTCTTTGGTACTTTTTACAGGGATTAGATTCCTAGTTCATGCATGTATCTGAAGAAAAATGACTTACAGATTAATAGTCAYTGGCTGATGCCACATCATATTTCTGTGAGGAGATTGGTGTTGAAACATGCAGGATTGTCATATGGGGACACAAAATGGCATTTTGGCAAAATGTCAGTCTGTTGGGGCTYGTTTTAAATAGTATTAACAGCCTTGTGACACTGGGCTGGTTGGGTCCAAAACTGGTATGCAGAAGGATGAGACAGAGGAAGTGAACGGCAAATATWAGCCTACACTGTCAAACAATGTACRTGTTTCTGTTGGCATCCTCTTGGAAATGTTTGAGTAGTCTCTTGGGAACTCATTTGTAGTGGAGACAGAAGAGGTGAATGAAGAGTTTATGTGTGGAGAGAGTATCTCTGAAAATTCACTTACATTTAGTTTAGGAAAGCCCCTCAGTGAGCCCCCAAATTTAAAAGTACTGTGGCTATGGTTTTCAAAACTGGAGACTCACAGATTCTCAGGATATATATTTATGTGGACAAAGTATTGAACTTGCCATCACCAGGAGCCATTGAAATTCTCATTCTTAGGCTCCCAAACTCAAGTTTCTCCAGTCTCAAAATACCTTAGTTCCCGGCTGAAATAGGAAGCATTGTACTAATAACCATCACAAAGCTGCTCCAAGAGAATTGTGTCTATTAATATTTATCAGAAATGTTATGTGACAAAGATGGGGGCATATATTAGGCTCTAAAATGAAGGACTGTGGAATTTTTTCATATATTTTTGCAAAGTTGTGATATATGGCCGATTTGGTAATGTAGTGTGAAGATATTGTTTTACCTGGCTTCTGCAAAAAGATGCACACAGATCCTTCAAAGAGACACTGTCGTACAGATTGATCTTTCCTTGGATCCTCATGTTTCACAGYCTGCTGAAGCTGGAGGCAGATGCTGAGCACTTCATCTCTGAGGAAATAATTTTATAGAAGTTGAAGGGGTGAATGTTCAATGATGTACATAAAGACTGTTTCCACTCTTTACTCTTTGCACATTCAATTTTTTAGTAGTTGTAAATTCATTTTAAATCTCCATGAATTAAGTAATAATTTTTAAAAAGAGGTGTGTCTCTTTACCACCTCTTCTAAAAATTTATATTTATGTTTTGAGTAGAAACAGTTTCTGTCAGCAGCAATGACTTCACCTCCTTTTTAAATCTGTGAACTGTAGGACAGATCAATGGGAGTCTGGTGCACAACCTGTAAGTAGGAAGATTACAAATCACTTTATTGGTTTTTTTCCTTTTTTTGTTACAGGAAATGCTAAACAATCTCTCTGTAAAGACAAGCTTGGAATGGTGAATACACAAGTAGATAGGAGAAGGGAACATGAAAAGGGAGAAATATTGCTTCCCAGAAAATATTTGAGTTTCTTTGATGAATCATAAAGGTGTTTAATTAATTTTTTTATCTCTTATTCATCTTACCACCCTGAGGGACCGTAAACTGAGAATTGCCCCCCACCTTTACTTTCTGTTGCTTTAGGCTTTTTAGAACCCCCAATAAGGTATTTTGGTTTTTTATGTTCASTTGCAATATATATTCAATACAAGGTCTTAAAAATTTGAGGAATATCTGTGATTGATTTTACTTGTATATTTTAAAATCATCTTTAGCCCTTATTTAAACAATTTTAACTTTTAACTTCCCCTCAGTACTGATGTGATCTTTAAATATGCTTGGAACTGTCAGTACCTATGAAAGGAACAGGTATTTCTGATCTGCACTTGTAAATACATATTGTAATTACATTTCCCTGTGTTTTTGTAAGTATAAGCACTGTCAAGTCATCACTAGTCAGTGCCAGTGTTCAGTAATAAAAGATCATGAAAATGTGGAAAGATGCCATGCTGCCAGCAATGTTATCCATAACAAATTTTGCTTAAAAGAGCAGAGAAGAAAATTTTACTGTTGCAGGTTAGTGAAATCGGGAATAATGTCCTTGATTTTAGTAAATGGCTCAATTCTTTTACCTGTCCATGATGGCYACTTCTGCTAAAATCAGAGATCCTTATTGTAGATCATTATCACAGCACGATAGAATCGTAGAATAATTTGGATTGCAAGGAACTAAAAGACCCTGTAATCCAACCTCCCTGCAATGAGCAGGCACAAGTAATGAGCAGAGAAAAGCATGATCCAATTAGAATTCTAATATCTGCCCCATATTTGTGTTGCTTTGCATTTGATTTCTTTTTTTATTTTGACTTGTTCTAGTTTTCAATTTCCTGGCATGTTTTYGTTGTTGCTGTTGTTGTTGTAGGGGTTTCTTTGGTTGTTTTTGTTTGTCCGCTTGTTGTTTTCTGTGTGCATGCTTTGTTCTTATTTTTCTTGAAAGTATTTACAGGCATCAGGTCTCCAGTGAAAGAAATGGAGACCTGCTCTTGAAATCAGAGCAAGGTATTTAATTGTCATGAGCTGTAGAGCATGTGCTGTTCCCRGTTAGCTCCCTGTGCAATGACATGCAGAGGAGAACTGAGGAAGAAGTTGTAGGATTATAGTTGTGTGAAGCCATGGGGAAGTTCCTCCTAGAGGCAGTGCACTGGAGGCATGGCTCAGTAGTGGTGAGAATGTTATTTTGAGCTGGGAAAGCATTTCATTTGCTATTTTTACTGTATAGATCATACATGCAAAACCCATTTGCTTCCTGTTTGTTTACCAGAGGAAAAATTGATGCTAAATGCTAGATTTTCATTTAGATGATTCAAAATGGTGGATTTTCTGTTCCTCTTATTTTATTTAAATGGCTTTGTTTTTTTACTTTAAGCAATGATTGTTCAATAAATATTCAGTGATGGATTAACTAAATTCATCAAAATGCTAAATACAAAGAGTTTTCTTACCTTTTAATTTTTTAAATAAAGAAAATCAATATCAAATTCCTGTAGGCTGAGTTTTTAAAATGTGCACTCTCTCATTTGAAGTGTCTTTGGTAGCATTAGATGTGCTAAAATAATAAAGAGGAACCAGAGTTTCCTGGAAAGAAAGATCAAAGGGTGTAAGGATTGTGCAAAATAGAGATCTGTTGTGTTACTCAGTTTCCTAAGGAATTTCAAAGAAAATTTCAAGCCCTGCTACTTTTAAAATATTTAAGATTTATGCAACTTATTGGTCAGCTTACTTTTGAACTAATGAACATAAAAGCAGCAGTAATTAATAAGCCTTTTCATCTCTAGAAAACTTTAAAACTTAATAATAATGAAATTAATACACAGATGTCTTTGGTATACATGAAAGCTGAGTGAAGAAATGAGGCTTAATCATTCTGTTTCATTGCATAATTTACTCAATCCTTTTGCCTTGAAGATGTCGTTCCTCTTGTTCTACWGGTTCCAGTTCATACCATTCCTGAACAGTGCTCTGATGTAATTTCTCATGACTGCATGATTGATACTGAGAACAAACCTACTTTTTATGGCTTTCCTTTGGGCATATAGTAAACTTTTCAATGTCTCCTGCTGCAAGTAGGTTAAAGGAATACAGCAATCTGGAGTCAGTAGCTGTGCTATCCTTTGTAGGTCCATGTGTATCTTGGGATGCTACACATCCATGTATATCTTGAGTGCTGAACCTTCACACTCATCCTAGCTGCTGGTTAGGTGCTGGTAAAAAGCTTTATGCTTTTGCTCTGCCTCTTTCAAGTGAACTTTCATTGTGCTGCTACTGAGTCTTGTGACTGCTGACAGTTTCCTGGTTTTCACTGCCCCGTRCAAGGGGCACATGCTAGTGAGCAGTGTAATCTAGGCACACACCTTCCCTTTGCAAATCTGTCTCTCTTATACCTTCTCCTGAGAACATATGATGCATGCATGTGGCATTACCATGACATGTGCATGTGTTTCAGATCTTTGGAGGTCTGTGTGATGGGCAGTGCTGCCATTGAGCAATGGTTAACACATTAAACTGAAAAAAAGTTAAATAGAAGTTAACAAAAATATGTAAGCATGTGCAAAGGGAAACACAAGAAAGGGTGACCCTGGCTAACTCATGCTACGCACACATTGAATTTTATTGAGACTAAGACAAGAGAATTTGTGCTCTGATTTCTATATTTGACCTTCAGATTTGTGTATGAATTTGAGCTCCACAGATTAGCAGGAAGAGCCTTTTTGTGATGTGTGAATAGCAGCTTGCATTGTAGGCTGAGACGCTAGCCTGCGACTGCAAAATGCTGTGTGGTGCATACTTCTTTTTTTTTTTCCTCCTCCTAGCTGTTAACTCATTCAGACTCTATCAGATGTAAAGTTACTTCAGCAACTGACTCTTGCAGAATTAGGCTGTGACTTTTTTTTTTTTTTTTTTTTTTTTTTTTTTTTTTTTAAATTCTGGTGAGACTTATGGAGATCCAAGATTTCTAATAAAGAACTTTAAAATATGACCTTTTGCAGGAGGGATCCCCTAACCCCATCTTTTCAGCTAGTATTTTAAAAGTGAAATCTGAATATATATTTAGCTATACTACTTACTGATTTAGAAGGGCTTAATGAACTTCTTCATCAACATTCTTCTCACACATGCATTTTTGAAAACCATGAAAAATTTGCCATGGTAACTTGAATATCTGTATTACTAGCCCAGAAGCTGGTGTTACTGAGGTGATAGTAGTATATTGATTTATGCTGATTCTGCTGTTACTCTTACTGTTACATGCTTTAGGCATGGCATACCCTGAAGTGAAGTAATATTGAATGTTTGAATGTTATTTTTGCATTCCACCATGTCACCCGTAAAGCTGGTGTAGAGGCAGCCACAAAAAACTCTGCCAAGACAAAGCTGAGTCAAGTTGCTGGATGCATCCCATAATAATCTTTTCCTCCTCTGTTTTCTGTGATGATTCTGCTTTCCCTTACCCTGTACAATAGTGTCTCACTGGAATCATCTGCCTGTCCTGGGTTGTAACAAAAAGGACTGTCGGGGGATAAAAGTGTTGTCCACATTTCCTTTATGTGATCTTTAGGATATATTGGACTGCAATTAGTAGTCTGAATAAGACCTTGAATTACCTGTGAGCTTCTCTGAGAAGCCAGTATAGGCAAGAAAGTTTCCAGTTTGCCTTTCTGTTTGCCCTGTGATGTTTTTGGTGGGTGCAAGAGTAGATAGAGTTTTTATTAACTTAGGATGTATCTAGGAAAGAGCTAGTGTATTTCCCTAGACATGTTTCTGAGGGCAGACATGATTTGGCATTCACTGATGCTGCTTGTTACCTTTTCATTCTGAATAAATAAATCCAGTCTTAAAAAAACCCCAAATATGTACCTTTGTTACTTAGATGCTTTCCATGAATGTGCTAGCAACTGAGATGCTGCTATTACCAGACAAATTTCCTCCTACATTCTTAATGCAACTTCTTTCYGGAGGAGTTATGTTATACATGTTATGTTATGTTTTTTTACATTGCCAGGAAACAATCATCTTATTAAGATGAAAAGTTAATAAGAATTTGCCCTCTGCACTGSGGCTAATTGTTCAGGCTAGTCTGGACCAAGACTGTCTTCCTAACTGGAATACTGTTGTTAAGTGGATGAAATGGATACATGATTAGATTATCAAGCTGAATAATTCAGATGGTTTTCTTGCTGTATTTTGGGTGTTCAGTGCTAGAAGAATACAATAAAATAGGGTTTGAAAGTACCTTATTTCTCACTGCAGCAAAATAGGCATCAAAATGTGAGGAGTGTAATACAGCTATTTTTGCATATGATAGGAAAACAAGTGGTAAGGCGGAAAACTGTCAAAACATCATTCATTAAATCGAGGCAATTTGTCATTAAACCTTGGATTACCAACCACAAAAAATTATTAAATGGAAATGATTGTCAGATGCTTGTGGTAGGTTATCAGAATAAAGATTATTTATACATTTGGTGTAGAATTCAGACAGCAGATATTCTTCTGTGTTGTCTTGCAGCTGCAGATAAACGCAATGTTGATCTTCACAGTAAAACAAGCAGTTTTTTGCAGTTTATGTTTTATTGTCTGGATTCGTTAAGGCATTCCAGTAGAATGTGTTGTACTGATTTGTAGATCAGATATAATTATGTAATAAAGGAATTAATTTTGCAATTTAAAATTTGAAACTTGTGATTTAAATGACCTTTGAATGTTTGCTTTTCCATGGTGTAGGCAGAAGAGTATTGCACTAGGAAAGCTGAAACTATGTCCTTGACATAGATTAATATCTCCATGAAAAAATGAGAAAATTAATATCTCCATGAGAAAAGCTGAGTTGAATTCTTATTTAGGTGGTCCTGGCAGGATGCTGTTGAAGGCTAATAGTTTGTTGATAACTGTYTTGATTGCACTATTTCATTTGCTGCATATCACACAGCACGTTTGCTATTCTTTTCCAAACATATTCAAATCACTCCCCAAATGGGAAGATTGTCTTTCCCTTAGCTTGGGGCTCATGCTTCCGTGTGAAATTTTGTTTTTAAGTTCAACCAGAGATTCTTGCCCAGTTTTATGGCAAATGATTCCTTCAGGAGTAGATCAAATATCACAATGATTTTGGTTCAATAATGGGAGCTGTCACTGTCATCCCTTGGTATTACCCATAACAGAGAGTGGTGTGAAACAAGAGAAGGGTATGACAGCTGTGACCAGATTATGCAGTTGAGAATTTAAGACCCACTCCTGTTGTACAACTTGTTTTGGAGTTTTGTAATTTTTCCTCTGATGATTTGAGAAAGAAGCTGAAAAAATACGTGAATTTCTACCTTAATCTGTGTGGTGGTTTCACATTTGCCGAATTTTGTTTGCCAACTGAGAGATAGCATTTTGGGAGAAAAAGGCGAAATAGGCTCAACTTAAAAGTAAACGGATAGTTTATTAACACACAGTAAGGAAAAGAAAAAATGAAACTTTCAAAACCCTTCTCCTCCTCCCACAAGTGTTCACTTTCCTAAAAACAACATAGAGACAAAACCTGTGACATTCAGTCAGTTTCACCATTTAAATATAGTCTTTCATCAGTTCTTCAGGAGAGGAGTATCTTGTTTACCATGGAATTCTCCCATTGACAACCTAGAAAAGTTCTCTTGTGGGTCGGAACTCTCACAGAAACAGCCACCCAGGGAAAACCTGCTTCCATGTGGTCTCCTCCCATTAGCAGTTTCCCAAGCTGCTTATGGGTCATGGAACTCAGGCATTTGGGGTGTCACGTTTTAAAGACAAGCAGCTTCAAGGCAAAGGATTTCTCATCTCAAGGAATAGAGATGTCTTCTCACTTCTTTCACTGATGCAGGAGCTTCTCATCTCTTTCTTTCTCTTCACKTATCTCATGGGACAGTACAGTCCATCACAAACAGTTTTGCTCAAAAATCCACAAATCATCTCCCCAAATGCATATTTTACCATGATTTAAAGGACAGTTTACCAATAGAGTTCATTTCTGTAGCTTAAACAAGAAAGTCCAGCYAGCAGGCAACTCCTTCATCCTTCCTCTTATTAATTCTTTTCTCACTCTCTCCATCTGACTGTTATGCTAAGTCTTCTCTATGCTCCATCACTTTGTCTATTCTCACTTTGGGAAGAGCCAGTGCTTTGGAAGTCCCATCTCCTGGCAGAAAAGAGTTAAAGCTTGCCAAGGCCAGCGGTGGTCACGTCATCTCGGCCAAGYGGCAGCCAAGATTTTTCAAAAGCCACGGAAATGGGGCAAAAACTCAAGCAGGCARATCTCAGAGTAGCCTGGCTGATGRAAGGCTCCTTGCCCCCCACCCCTYGGTCTCCTTCAGGGTGGGCCCAGCTTGGKGTGGCTGCAGGCTCCCCTCCCCCTGCTGGGGGAAAGSGCCCAGGTCCACAGCCAGGCCTCGGGCCAGCTCTGCCCCCACCCATAGGGAGAGCAGCAGGGTGTTTTCCAGCTGCTAAAAACCGATCCAGGCCGGGATGGGGGCACATGATCCCCTCTCCCGCCCTGGGAGTCACTGGGCCAGGCGAGCCTCMCGTGAAGGCCCRGGGCCCAAGCAGGCTGGGCCATCCTGGCCCCCTCCAAAGGAGAGAGCCAGGACTGCCTCACCTCCTTTGAAGGCGGAAGGAAAAGAGARCAATCCCGGGCTTCCTTCTAACTTTTAAGGCTGCGTGACCCAGAGGTGTATCCCTGCATGCAATTGGTTATTTTGGTTGTCAGTTCAAACGAAATCACCAATTGCACCTCACCATCTGTGCTAAACCAACACAATCTGTCAGAGTTGGTTTTTTTTAGGGTGGGGGTTTTTTTTGTTTTTTTTTTTTCCTCGCATGTGCACATTGTAGTTAACCAATAATGATTTTTCAATAGAAGAATCTTAATGTTTTAGATTTCTGGTAATTTCAGAGATCTCTGGCAGATCCCATAGTTCCAACTGGCAGATGAGGGTGGGTGAAGTCAACTGGGGAATGTTCCAATAAAAACAGAGGCGAGTTTGAAATGGCCACAAGGAGTCTAAAGTGGATGGAATTGCCAGCTGCTGTGAGCAGGATCTGTTTTCTGCTGAGATTTATTTAAGAACCTTGACAAATACAAAATTCAGCTTAAGAATTCAGTGCATTGCTCTGAGGATTTCCCTTGATTCTGCCAGGAAGGAGGAGCCATGCCTGTTTTTCCTCCTGATATAGGGTAACATTGAAAGTTTGTACCACAGTGAGACAGAAATCATGAGAGTTACAGAGCCAGAGCTGACATCTGGTTTCCTGTGTTTTCACGGGAGGGAATGCACAATTCCATCCAAGGGCAGGCTGCCCACCTGCCTTCTGTTTCATTAGTCTGTCATGAACTGACTGGGTGTTTCCAGTCCCTATACAAAAAGGAAATCCATCCCCTTTACTCTTTCCTTGGTGCTAGCTCAGAATCAGCTGAGCAGAGGGCAGAGGAGATTTTCCCAATTTTCAAATGCTTYTTTGTTCCTTTCATACTTTTTGGGGGAAAGGATGCCTATAATCTCTACAGCTGCTCAGTATATGAGGAGCTTTTGGGATTGTGAAGTTTTGAATAATTTTGAAGGGTGATGTTGAAGAACACAGTAGATGTTTGACATAGATTGTTGTGCATGTATATTTTAAGACTTCATTTGGTTGATCTGTAAAAAAATTCACTGAATATGATGCTTCAGGTTGACTGGTCATAACAGTTTTAGGGACTCAATGAAACAGGGATGAAACTGTACCTTAAAACTTTTTGAGGAAAGCTATGCTTAAAACTTTGGAATGTATTCTGGCTTGTGATAAAGTGAATATTATTAAATATGACAGCATATATACATTTTAAAATAACAAGTTTTGAATGCTGTCAAATAGATAATAGTCCTTCATTAAATCCATTTGATGAAAAGAGATTGTTCTAGATAGGTATCTCTCCTTTTTAGTATTTTTATTTTAGTAACAATGTAGGAAATTATGGTGCTCTGTGCTGTTATGTTGCCAGTATAACTGAAGCATGTTCTTTCCAAATTTGTTTTGCAAAGCTCGTAATGCAGTAGAATTAACTAGCATCAGAGTCTTCATATTTTCAACCTCTTTTTAGAAAAGCTTTAAATCAAGATTGACTGCCTTGTCTGAACACATGCTGTAGAAAAAAATGCAATTATTTCATTTTACAAAAGATAAGGCTGGCAAGTATGAGACGTCAGTTGGATAAAATTGTATGTTCCAAATTATGCAGATAGCCAAATCATCTAATGGCCTTCTCTAATGATAGAATCCCTTAATCTTTTTTCTTGACATCTCCTTTATATTTGYATATGAAGTGTGTACATGTATGTATATGTATAGACACACATGCACAAAAACCATGGGGTGTGTATGTGTGAGCTGTAGCAAAGGTAGAATAAGCTAGAAAAGGAAATGCCTTTAATGAGCTAAATGCATGAGGATGGTCAGCATATTTAATATATTGGCCATTGCTATGAGAGATTATTTATTAAATATTTCAAGACTAGTATCTTCAACCATGTATGAGTACGCACTGCAGGGGTTCAGTGTTTAAATAGGTAGTAATGTCTGGAATTACTGAAACACCTTTCAGCCATCCTGTAAAACTGTGTCCTTCAGCAGGTTGGCGCTTCCTGACAGCTGTGCACTGTTGTCCACTTGTGCTGCTCTCCTGCCATGCCTATAACCCAATGTACAGACTCAGTGCTCAGGGCATGCAAGCTGATACTCACTTATATTTGTGTTTCTGTTTGCTGCTGAGAGAAGGTGAAAAGGACAAAACTTCAGAGGATTGGCTGCTGGGTACCTTGATGTGTGATACCTACCTGCATGTACTGAGGCTGGTCACCCACTATTGCATGGTGAAGAAGGACCGAAGTGGGAAGGATTAGAGAAGACTAGGTGATGAGACTGGGCAGCATGAAAGCAGAGTGTGATTTCTGCACCAAACTAAAGTTTAAATGCCTTGTAAGAAAGGGAATCTCATATTTTCTAGAAAAATACTTCCTGGTTTACTGAGTCTTGTATCTCTGATATGGTTTTACTTAACTCTGGTGCATTCTCAGTTGAGTTTTCAGTTCAGTTTGTTCCTCAAGGCTCTTCAGAGAACACGTGAAGGTGGGTGGGTTTGGGTTAATGGCAGCAGTGCACTTGGTGGCAAAGCCTTCAGAGAATCACAGAATCACAGAATATTATGAATTGGAGGGCACCCACAAGGATCATCAAGTCCAGCTCTTAAGCAAATAGCTCATATGAGTATGGACCCACAACCTTGACATTACCATAACCAACGGAGCTAATCCCAGTGGTCTTCCCYTGCTTTCCTTCTGCTTGCTGCTTTTCTTGTACTTAAGGGCACATGGCTAAGGCTGATTGTTGCATCCCACAAGGAAGGGTGCAAGGCCACTGAAATGTCTGATTATTCTCTCGCCAATTTCCGTGCTGGCTTGTTTCTTGCTTTATTTCCCAAAAGTTCTTTCTGTGTCTATATGTCAGGCAGAAAGAGAAATCAAAAAAGTTGTCTTGTGATGCAAGACATGATACCTTTTCTCCTTTGGTGTCATCTGCTCATTTATGTAACTTCTCCAGTTTTGAAAGAGAGGTTCATTATAAAATAATTTCWTCCTGAGGTTTTACAGTCAGTTTTGGCGGAGAAGGTACAAAGCTGTCAGAGCTTTGCTTCTTAGAATATGCATGTCAGCTTTGCACTGCATCTAGCTGTTTCTTAAGACAATTTTTAAGATTTTTTTTTTTTCCCCACATAACCCTGTAGTACCTGTAGATGACCAGGGTGAGAAGAATGTAGCTTTAGTTTGCACCCAAATTAMAAGAGAGGTTCAGCACAGGTTTTCTACTCTCGGAGGACAATAAGGAATCTGACTTTACTTTTTATTTTGTAATAATATTCAAAGCCATTCACTCCTTTTTTCAAGTTGCTTAGTTGTCTTCCTGATATTTGCTATTTATTACTCTGCTTCAATTCTAAGTGTGACAGGAATTTAAAGAGAAACCTTTTCTGATGCAACAATGACCTAGGAACCAGCTGTACCTATGCTATTTATGAAAGTTACTGTAGGTTATAATTTTTGCCAGGTCTCTTTCCACTCCATAATCACCTGTGTGAGAACAGGAGTTTATTTCCAAAATTGTGGTTTGATGCTTAAATACCTGTTAACAAGGCACATTCTCTGAAAAAAATTGCTTAGGAGAAATGTGCTCATTTTCCTGCAGGAAGTAGCTTCCACTGGATGTTTTTTTATCTGCCACTACACATAGTAAAATGAATACAGGTGRTTCTGCTAAGCATCATCTTCTGGTTTTCTTCTTTTCTTCTTTAATGGGCTTTGTGTCCAGTTGTAACAGGCAATGTGGGTGGTTAAGGGAAATTGATCAGTGTGCATACACATCCTCTGCATCCACTGAGTTTTCAATGCGTTCCCCAAATGTCAGCCACTGTGAAGCGTATCAGAAAACTTCCATTATATAAACACATAACCTGCAGTCTTTTCTGCTCTTCTCTTTTTTTCATTCAGTTTTAGCCAAGAGCTAAAATTTTATAAGTATCAAAGACAGCAATTTTTGCCCTGAATAGATCRGAAAGAATAGACAGAATAGTATTTTTGTAAGGTCAGGAAGAGTGAGTTTTTACATTTGGTGTATAATTCAGGGCTTTGCTTTCCATTTACTAGATGGAAAGAAACATTTGCAGCATCCTAGGATTTATTTTGGGGGAGGCCATCTTAAACGGGATACAGGAGTAGCTACAGCTGAGAAGTATAATGAGTTTCCAACTTAGTCAAAAAAGGTATTTTAATAGTGTGTCAGTATGTTCCTCAACCCAAAAAATGTGGAAAACAGACCAATTACTGAAACAGTAAAAAGTGAGGTCAGTTTGCCTTTGATCTCTGTTGAGTGTGTGGGAACAGGAAGTCTGAGCACATGATGGAAAGATGAAGATGAATCTGACACAGTAAGGGAGAAAATGAAGTCTAGTAAAGGTGAAACAGTTACGGAGTCTGTAAAATGTATTGCTTTGTTATCTTCTTTTTTGCAGCTGTGGTTAATGGAATAAGTCTGTAGAGCCCTCTATTTGAATTTCTATAGTGTGTTGGATTTTTGTGATGATAGTTAGAGGAAATTCAGAAAGACTAATTTTAAATCTGTATTCTTATAAATTGTTCTTTAAAGAGTGAAAAAAAAAAGAAGACGATAGTAGTAATTTTGTGAGGTGATGATTACAAATTCAAGGGTTGTTCTGGCTATGCTATCAAATGGAGGTTTTATTTTAGGTAGTACTAATGAGGCAGTTTGTATGTGTTCCAAGGACTGAATGACCTCCAGAAAGAGAGAAAGAAAGAAAAAAAGAAAGAAAGAAAAAAGAAAGAAAGAAAAAAATCAATCCAGCTTTCCCTACTACAAAATATTGTGAGCTGGGAACTTTTTCTTTGGCAAGGAGACAGAAACTTGTATGACACAGAGAATGAGTTCCTGTCCTGATGCCAATAGCTGGCTTTTATTAAATACCATTGGGATGCATTGGTGTTGGCTCCATGTCCAAGAAATGCTTCTGGAGGACTTCTTTCTCCAGTGTTTTCAATCTACCATTAATTTGCTCTTCTGAAGATTGCATGTCAAATCTTATAAATTTAATGCTTGTTTTCCTTCAAAACAATTGTTTAACAACKGGGATTATTATGAGGGGGGAAAAGTACTGATGAAAGATTCTTTACTGGGTAATTATTTCTGCCAGGGAAATATATTTAACCATATGTGTCTATAAAGCACTAAATATATTTAAGCATATGTGTCTATAAAGCAGTAGTTGAGCAGCTTGGAAGTAGTTTCTCATGGTAAAATTATTCCTACAGTCTGCTGAAAGAAAGTACAGAAATAAAGCACTTTGCTGAGTGGGAAATGAGCCAACATGATCCTTGACGTTACAAAATTTCTTCAGTCAAAGCAAATGAGAAAAGTGATTAAGCATACTGAAATATTACCAAAGGTGGATAGAAAGGAATTACTTACCTGAGGCAGGTAAGCAAGATGAGTAGTTGAAAAAAAAGTGTGTTGGTGGATTCTAAATGAGTAGAAGGTCGGAAATCTTTGTGTTTATCCTCACCCTCTTCCATAAAAACGTTTTATGAAAATGCACAGTAGGCATTATGACAAGTGTCCTCTGAGGCATAATGATATAATTATATGGTGTGTCTGTCTGACAGTTCAAGCGCATAGCATGRTGAGGATTCCTCAGTTAACCAAAAGTTTTTATCCAGGCCTTTATCATATCAGATTAGTGTATGAGTTGCACTTTCAGCTGGATCACTGAGAGCTGATGACTTTGTCACCACGATTGAGGGTCTTGTCTGTCAGGAGACATTATTTGTGAGTTGCAGCACTTGTGATTGGGTGTGGTCCAGAGATAATATTTGCCAGATCAATGACTACACAGCTGGGTTTGTGATTCTGGAATAATCTACATAGTGATGGATCAAATTTCTGTAATATCTACTTGTATATTCTGTTCATTATGTAAGCTCTTAGCCTTTCACATCACTCTAATAGCCTTTCAAATGGGCATTACTTCATCCCCTCTAGGGAATATGTTTCATGATCTTACTTCTCTTCCCCCATTCCTCCCAACAATGCATGCACATCCTATCTCATGCTTGCAGGCATTCATGAGGTGTTTCCTCATGCAAGGCAACCAACATGCAGGGATAACCCCAAGCTGTGAGGGGCTTGAGGGGGACCAGCTGAGGTGCTGCTCCCAGTGCTTTCAGGGGTTTCCCAGCTCTACTCATAGCTTTTTCAAACTGTCCTTCTCTCCCACTTGGTGTGGAAGCAAAGATGTGTTTACTCCTGCATGACCCTTACCATGGTTGTGGTTCCATACATTCAGCTGAGCCCTGGAATGTGCTCCTGAAGGGGCACTCTTGCAACAACCCCAGCTGGCTGTTTTCATGTGGGCAGCATAAGTGAGCTGTGTCATACCATGCTGAGTCTCTCTTTTGCCTGTGCTCAGGGAAGTGTCTTGTTTGGCTAGAATTTTTGGTTGCTTTTCTTTTTTAAAAACACTTCTTGTAAAATAAGGGCAGACTTCCATGCATCTATTGGAAAAGACRTATTTAAAGAATGGTACTCGGACTTGTACTTGATATGTACTAATTTTTCTGTGTCTTTTGAAACTACTGAGAAGATTCAGGCTAAGGGAGGATTTTTGACCATCACCTGTACTGGGGGACATGAGATACTTTTATTGAAATCCTGGTTTGCCATTTTTGTTGCTTTGTAGGTGGGGACTGAGAACTTATTCTTGGAATCTCTAATCTACTTTCTTAGATGTGATATGATGTCAAGAATGAAAGAGAGAAAGCAGAGTCAGGTTTGCTGAACAATGTGGGATACTGAATAAATGATAGATTTGTTGACAGAAGGACTCAATTCCTTTTAAGAAATCAATAGTGCCTCAGATGGCACCACAAATGCTGCGCTAATGGAAGCTGTTACCAGAAGGGAGCAGTTAATGCTGCAAGGCTTCTGTGAGGCTGACACTTCAGGGACACAAAACCTAAATGGCTAAGTGATGCCCAAGTGCATGACAGAAAATGAGCATGAGCCCTGTAAATAAATATTGTATTTGTGGCTTCCTCAGCGCTTGCTGGCCAGACTGTTGGAGACTTTTAAGGGCTGCAGTATGAGAACTATATAAATATTTATTTTTATTATTTATAACTTACCCATGAGTCATTTACCTGCAGAATATCACTGAGGTCACAAACTGATTGTGTGAAAGCTGTTACCTGTCTTCACTGCTGCTGTCCAGGTTTTACTCTGTAGTAGAATATACTTTTCATTTTCCATAGTATTTTGCTTTTAGAATAGTTTTCATGGCATGGGACTGGCATTGTGGGATTTTTTCTGTGGTGTAATTTTCTCCTTTTCCTCTTCATTTATTATTATTTGATCATTACCCTCATACAATAACCTCTAATTTAAGAGAGTGTAAAATTATGCTGTCTTATGGACAAGTCTGTCCATCTGTGGCAAATGAATAGTGCAAATTAAAGAAAAATTAACCTCAAATGAGGTTTGTTTTCCAAGCAAGTTAACACATAAGAGAAATTTGACAAGCATGTTTCTGACCTCACTGTAGCAGTTAGTTCTGGGTAAATWTTCAATGCTGTGTGCATTTAGCCATGCAGTTTTATTTAAGATTAATAGAACTTCCTCAGCTACTTTCATACATGTAGCCTTGAAATTGCTCTTCYCTTATTTCTCTTCTTCTCAACATAGACATTATTCTTTTTTCTTTTCTTTCTCCTTTATTTTTTAGATGTATTTGTATATTTCTTACCCAAAATAAACTATAAATAAAGACTAGTTTATGGGGTTCTTTTCTCTTTAGTTCCCTTTATTAGTATCTATAGGTTTGGGCTCAACTGATAATTAAAAGCATAGAAATTGGAGTTTAAAGACTGATATATTTGTAAAAATTATGTTTTTTAAGACTCATTGCAGGTTACCAAATGAATTCTAAAAGCAGAGGAGTATGGATAGTTTGTGTCTCAGACATGAAGTATTCTTTATCACTACTGATTGGTAAATTCCCAATGAAATAAGATGGGCATTAGTTCGTTAATGTTTTCTATCATCTATTCACATACTTTTATACATAATAAAATGTATTAAATGACAGATTTAAAAATTCCTTCTTCCCTAAGTTCTAGAATTAGATAATATGGATATAAATAATTTTAATTAATATAGAAATATTAACTAGTATATAGAACAAAATATATACTTTGCAAGAGATAACTAATATAAAATAATGTGTGGAAGAGGACTGTAATAATTAAGTAAATGGAAGGTAATTTATTACATGTTTTGTGCCTTTTGTTAAAAATCATTGACCCTTTTTTTTGCTTTTTTTTAGGTTTCTAGAAATATAATTAATTATTCACTGTTAGCAGAAGAAAAATCTGTGATAAATACTTTGTTTCTAAAATAAAATCTTCCATTTCCAATTTGTTCATTTTCTTTCACCAAAATTTATTGCCTTTTTTATTTTGGAACTTAAACTACAATATAAGAAGCAAGTTATAACTGGCTCTTCTTACAAATGAGAAAATTTTCCAGTTAAATGTTATATACTAGATTAGACTAGACTTCTAGTGTATTTTCAAATAGTATAAAATATTGTAGGATGCTGATTATGGAAGGAAGGAATTCCTTTTAAAAAGTTATACCACTTTAGTTGAGGAATGAAACAGGCGTGCTTTCATTGTTATATAAAGGCATTATTCAATTTTCTGTTCTTGTGAATCATTTTCTTATATTCCTCTTGTTTCCAAAGAAGGAACAAAAAATAGCAAAGGACATGTGTGTGTAACTGTCTTATTAGTACTTGCTGTCCTTTGTAGTCTCAGTGAATCCATAAATCCAAAAAGCCATAAGAAATTTGCAGAGAGCATTGGAGATTGTCAGGGTTAGGACTGGCCCAGTTTTGTCATGTTGGAGTTGAATCTGTTTCATYTCATTGACTTAGGTTGCTGCAGAATGAGGGTTTTGTTCCAGATTCTGTTATTCAGGCAAGACTTGAAAATTGATCTAGAAGATRCTGAGAAATTTGGGCATGCCTAGTTGTCTTCCTTCTCTTTGTCCTTAGTTTTTCCTYCCTATTCAGCTTCAAAGGGCTGATATTAAATAAGTCCCATTCCAGGGCACATCCCAGTCCAGTGATGTTTAATGAACTTTTTTTGCTGTGCCACTCAAGACAAATGCAAATACAATATAGCTGTATCAAAATGGACATGAGATAGCCTTTCCTGAGCTGTATTTTGGTGTATGAGAGCTGGCCCCTACTGAACTATTCCATTGTCGATGGAATGGAAGACGTGTGTCTGTTGGGATTCAAGCCTTTTCTCTCATGAGGAGCCTAGAAGAAATACTATGTTATCACTGGTAGAGGATGTCCAAAAAAAAGTCAAAAATATGAGATGTGGCAGTCAAAGATGCAGTTTAGCTCTGTTGCTTTTTATAGTTATTGTTATGTGTGGTCCACCGAACTATCTTCAGTTTTCAGTGGGTAAAGATGCTTTTTTTTTTTTTTGGCCATGGTTTTGTCAATTTCTCTGACTCAGTTAATTTTCATTCTATGATTCTATCATGATTGTTCTTCAAAATATGTATTTAATTCTTATTCTTTTACATCCATAGAAGTTCAAGTATGTTGCACACCAAAGAAAAACAAGCATACAAAATCAAACAGTAGGCTTGCCTTGCCCGAGAGCCTGCCTTTCTGTTAATTTAGGCAGAAATGTTGGTTTCATTGTGCTTTGTTGTGTTGATGGGTTTCTGGTTGGTTTGGTTTTTTGTTTTGTTTGGGGTTTTTTTGTGTGYRGCTTTGCGCTTAAGTAAGCACTTAAGTATGTGACCAGCTTTACACACAGGGTCACGGTAGGGAGGTATTCACACAAGTAAAGACACTTATGGGATGAGGATTGAAATCCCCAGTACAAATAAATTCTGTGTTTATGACTCTGCACACTTCTTAGTAATGTCAGTGGCTTCCTGACAGAGATAAGCGCAGCTGGCAGGACTTCAGTGGTTAGATAACAGAGCAGAAACATTGTGTTTAATCTGCTTGTAATTCTTGCTCTTCCTTGTGACAGCATTCAGATAAATAGACACAGAACTCCACAGTGAAGCAAATGCAAATAGGGAAAACATTTCACTGAATGTAAGATCCTAAACTGCTATAAGTACTTTTTCTCTCACTTTCAGATTTGTGAAGCAGTCACAAAGGTTTTGTGGTCTCATTTTATGTCGTTGGAGAATTGTTAAATTGGTAGAACACTCTGCCTTGCTTTTTAAGTTGCATCAAGATAGTTGAAATAAAATAAGAAATCCCCAATGCAAGCATGAGATGGGGATAATGTGTTAAACTGCTCAAGAACAATAAAGATTGTTGTTTAGATTACTTTCTGTATACCAGAGAAATTACCAAGGAATTAGGTTACTCAGTCATAAATTTGCAGAGTTGCAGAAATGGAAGCTGTAATAAGAGTGTCTGGTAGGGAAAATGAAACATCTCCAGTTTATTACTCAGTTCCTGGAGCTGAGGAGCAAAATGAGGTTGCCCTGTGAGTCCATCAATGGAAGACTCTGTGTGATCATGTTTTTGTATCTTGTTGGGGTAGAGAACATTTCCTGTTTTGCTTAATTTTTTTGCCACAGCTGCAAATTTAGTTTGATACATATTTGTGTCTATAGAAACGAAACTTCTGATCCAGCTTAAAAAGCAGCGTTTAGCAGTTATTTGCAGACTGACCTTGTGTGTGCGGGGATTTTGTCATTTACATGGTATTATATCTGTTGCATATGTGTTGGGGTTTGTTGTGGGATTTTAGCGGTATTAAGGTCAGATATTCAAATACTGCCTTAGGAAAAACATACTAATCTTGTCTGTGCCTATTTATCTAAATAAATCAGAAAGTCATTCTTTAAAGTATTTATAGAAATATCCAAATTCTTGTTTTGAGTGTGTAGAATATCTACATTATAAGAGTTKGTTCAAAGCCAGTGAGTGGGTTACAAAAATCTGAAGGAAAATATTTCTCAGTTGAGATAGACAGATATATTTGAATTAATAGACTTAGAAAAAAATGGCTTATTTAATGTTATTCTTTCATTGAAAACAATGTAMTGATTACAATTCAGGACATTTCGTATCTCTCACTTACAGACTTTTCTGACTCTTGTTTCTGCCTGCATATATCTTCTTTAATGGACAATAATTGATGGTTTCTGAGTGAACCGTCATATAATTCTCAAATATTTGACCTGTGAAAATTTTAAATGTACAACTTGATTTTTACTTTGAGATTAATGCTGTTTGGCTGAAATTCTTCTGTGGTGTTTGAAATGGCTTTCTTTATTATGTAATTTTTTCCTGTTCYGACAAACATTCTAAAATGTAATATAAAATTATTTTTCTGAATTGCTGCAAAGCCCTTTTTTTGCTGAGAAGAGTTTAAGGATTGTTTTTGTTTGTTTGGGGTTTTTTTTTTTRAAGGATCACTTAATTGGAAAGCTGTATGACAACTGTCTGAAATTTCAGGCAATGTTTTATATTAATAAATAATATGAATAAAATTAATATTATTTATGAATAATAAATAATTATGACTCTGCTCCATTAATAAATAATCCATTCCTCTGCTCTTTTGTGGATGACTAGCTGTTCTTAATTTATGTTATTCAGATTCTTTCACAAATCAGAATAAAATTTGGTTTTAATATATTCTGTTGTGGCATGGTAATATGTAGTAATGAGTAATAAACAGAAAAAGACTGCTAGACTCTAAAGCTCAGAAGAATTTGAAGCATTGTTAGAGAAATGTAGAAAACGTTTATGCATGCTGTTTGCAGAAAATAAAATTAACCGCCATTGTCCATCCTTCTTGTCATACATTCTATTGCGAATTAGGACTTCATGTGCTGTGTGCCACGTGAAGTACTGCACTTTCCTCTGTGTATCAGTTAAGATCTGTGTTTTTTCAAAAATTTCAAGTGTCTAGAAGGCTTTAATAGTGGAACATGTACAATTTCATAGGAAGATTCTCACTACATTATGCATGTGCTGAATTTTTCCAATTTTGTGCATCTCGAATATTTTTTTAAATGTAATGACCTGAAGGGGGTACACTAACCAAGGGTGAAGCCATTAACTAGTCCCTTCTATTTGTTAATGGAAGGCTAAAGATTGCTAGAGCATGAATCTAGCTTGGAGGCTATTTGCTCTTTTTCATTTGGTTTTCTATTTTCATCTATTTTCTATCTATAATCATCTATTTTCCAAGGAAGAAAACTAGGGCATCAGTTCCTCTTAGAAACAGAACGTTGTTTCTGGATTTATAAACATTATGTGTGATCCTTTTATCAGTTTCTTCAGGAACTCAGAAATTTGTGATTACTTAGGCGACTGAAGCAAGGGGCTTCTAAAATTCCTAGATTAGAATGTGAACCCCTAGTAGTTTGTTGTAGGAGATTGTATTACTTGACTGTTCTTCCAGTAACACCCTCTAATATTGTCACATAAAAATATGGATAGTCTGGTTTCCTCATTTCCAGTGTTTTAAAAAATGGATTTCATTTGTACACTGTTGCTTGTAAAATCTATTTTCATGTTTGATTGTACCTGAGTCATCTAATAGCTGTTATTTCCCAGTCCTATTTAATTTGCTTTATATTAGTTTGAAACTGTATGCAACTTAAATGTCACATCTGTGTTTATAATATTTCCCACTGCCTTTGTAATGAAATGTCATCATGCAATTTTGTCAATATTTCGAYGGTCTCCCACAGTCACAAAACTTTTCAGACACTTACAAGATTTTAAGTTAGAAAGCAGTTAATTGAAATGTGGCTGGATAAGTTAATTGAAATGTGACTTTTTTTGTCAGCCACAGGGAGAGTGACAGTTTTCCTTTTGTATTTTTCAGTCTTTGATAGGACTTTTCCTTTTGAGGAAAGTATTCTCTATGTTGTCTCCAGGATGCCCATACTTGTAACTGAGTACAGCACAAAAAAGTCAGTGAATGTGTTAACCACTCTGAACAGTAAACACGTTGATTTTTAAATGTCTTGAGGCTGGAAGGAAACAATTACAGAAGGAAACTTGTTGCATCTAGGTTACATGGAAAAAGGTAACAATGCATGGTGCAAAGCATGAGGTTGCGTGAGCACAAACTGAGGAGACAAATTGTGTTAACATCTTTTGACAATGGCTGTTTAAAAATAGGAAAACAAATTATGGAAGCACCATGTGCAGACAAGGCAGAGATAGCTCCAGGCAAATAGAAGTGTGTGGAAGAGTACAGGACTTAAATTTATAGGAGATAGAAGGTGGAGACAGATTGGAGTAGGGGAAGCAGGTGGCTTATGCAGGTAGCATTTGAAACAGAGACATGCACATCTATGAAAAGGAAATCTATAGAGAAATAAGTAATTCCATTGTGGCTGGAAGTGAATTTGAGAGGAGAGGAGGTCCCTGTGGCAGGCACACTTTTGTCCTCAGGAGCCTCAGCATACAGAAGGGCAACACATCCCACTGTCATGGCCTTAACTGAGGGTGCTTTTTATTTAGTCATCTGTTGGTTGAGTGATGGAAACCAAAACACAAACAACTGAATCKGCATGAGAATTCCTTATTAATTGTAAAGATAAGAGAACAAAAATTTAGTTTACGGATTGTATTATTTTCTAACTCTCCAGTCTTGACRCATATCTCATTTTTCCTGTGGGAAGCAGTGGGTCTCACCAGACAGTGGTGGTGCCTGGGCCATTGCTTCCTCTGTCCTTTAGAGTATGACCTCTGACAGGCCATGGTACTGGTTTTGGCTCAGCTGCTTCTGTGCAAAATGAAGATGATAGCAATACCCAGGCTTGTAAATTACCATGAGTTATATTCAATTCAATTTTGGTTGCCATGCTCTTTATGGATTAAATTGCCTCTTAACTTCTTAAAAAAAAGTTTGAACAAGGCATAGCATTAAAGTTTTCAGGGAGTAGTTTGGAGAAAAACAATTAGTTATTATTTTTATATAAAATGWTTTCATGTCCTGTGTAGTTTCTATTCAGTAGACATTAAAGAGCTAAATTCAAATTGTTTCATGTCAGCAARGGGTAGAGACTCACTTCCTGGTCCACAGCAGAGAGGTCTTAGTGCAGGACCAGGGTAGACACACAGAGGGAGAAAAATGCACAGACCTGACACCACTGTGTAGTGAAGCACCTTTGTCTGCTTGGAGTGGACTGTTTTAGGAAAACAGCTTTAGCCCCATGTTAATATTGACACAAATCACATTTCAGAAAAAAACCCAAGATGAAACTTCACATTAGCTGGATCAGAAGAAATGTGAAAACTCATATAGGATCTCCATATTATGCATCAGATAAAGGAGAAGAGACACATACTCTTGAGATTGAGGAAAACAGAAGAGATTGTTACCTAAATATCATGTGTAACAGTAAGATTTGATAAGGCCATAGTTATCCAGTGACAACACACAGAGGAAAACCTYTCTTTCAGTCATTTGGGCATTTGTTCTTTCTACTGTAGCTCTGACTTAATTGAGGGAATTAAGGATCAGAGCTCTCTTTCTGTGGGCACTGTGCAACGATACAGTAGAATACTCACATTCAGATCCATTTTCAAATTTGAGGTATAAAAAAACACAGAGTGTTTTGAAATTTTATATGTAAATGAATATCTGTTATGGCATTATTGAATCCATGGAAATATGATTGCTATTAATATATTAAATCTTATAAATTTGGAGCCATTAGAGCAGCATGAGTTTTCCTGAGGTAGGAGTAGTAATGATATTTTCTTAACCAATCTATGAATATGGAGGGAGTGTATTTATTGATCATTAATCTCTTGAATCTTTTAGAGAAGATAAATGGCTAAATGCTTGTCCTCATCTGAATAACAACAAATTTCATGTGCCATTTTCCTTGACACTTTGCATAGATTTGTAGACAGCAATTTCAGAATGTTCAACATAATGTATAATTTCTTTATCTTTTTACAGAGGGAAACCAAAGGTCAGTTTCTTATAGATCACATCTGCAACTATTACAGCTTGCTGGAAAAAGACTATTTTGGCATTCGATATGTTGACCCTGAGAAGCAGAGGGTATGTATATAATCTCTGACTAAATTTGCTGTTAAGTAAAGTTAATTGATTTTTTTTTTAATAAGCATGTAAATTCTAATGCGAAGTTATGTTTCTCTGAGTACTTGGGCTATAAGCCATAGAGGTTCCAAAAGTGGCATTATTAAATTAATTTTCCCCTCATTTCATGCATTATTATTATTATTATTATTATATGATATATTCTGATATTATGATATATTCTGGGCATTTAAACTAGAAAATAATCTATAGGCAAGACTCAGAGTCAGGACAGTGCAGCTCCAGGTTCTGACAGTGCACTGAAATTTCAGATTTTTAGTTTTCTCTTAGTGTATAATTTTGAGATGTGTAAGAAGAAATCCCACTATGTTTATCAGGTAAAAGCAGTCATTCGGTTTCACCCATCACAGGCTGCATGGATTTAAAATCTGTAACACAGAAAACAGATGTGATATTTCAAGGCTTGTGGGGTTCTTCAGGTTGGTCCTCCCTATAAGCATCTTTGCATTTCTGCAATAAAATTCTCAGGCCTGTGCTGTAGGCATTTTTGTGTAGAGTAATTAGTCATCTCTCCTAAGTGTTGGGTGGTTCTGCAGGTTGTATTTTATAGGTGATTTGCTACTGCTACTCCCTGYGTGGCTTCAGATGATTTTTATTGTATGAGAGTAGGAGCAAATGGTGAACACAGGAAGCAGAAGTCCTCAGACACTGAAATTTAGAACTGCTTCTTCACCATATTGTCCTGCTGGTCTCAATATTAAGACTTAGATATGTGACTTTAAATATCTTGGGTACATATAATGGCATTAATCTCTGGAAACAATTACCAGTTTGAAGCTGCTTTGATTGAAGAGGAAAAAAATAATTTGGCTGGATATCTCTTGCTACACCTTAATTAGTTTTGTCAAAAATCACTGCAATTGGGGTATTACCATCAGCTCAACCTTATAAAATTAAAAAAGCTTTGTAAAGCTACACCAAATAATTTCCATTGCATCCCCTTTTAAAGTAAAAATAATTAGCAGTTACTCTGACCTSTGTTCTTAATTCTTCACAATCATAAAAATTATAGAGATATTCACCTGTTTGGAATTGATAGGAAAATTAGGTGGAGCACTGGATTGGGCTACAATTAAGTAAGATTTAATAAACACTTACTTCTGTTGGGCATTTCTCTGACTCAAAAAAGCTACACAAATGTTATTTTACTTAATGGAAATAAAGAGGGTCTTTTAAATAAAACCCTTCTTTTTTTGTGAGAATACTTTAAAATAGTGATGCTTCAGAAAAAACTCCAAAACCCCAAATCCATTGTGATGCCCATTATATCATACCAAATACAGTTCCCGTGTTTCAAAGAGCTGTTAGCTATACTGTTAGCCAAATTCGCTGCACTCTCTTATCCATCTTGGCCATCAGTTGTTGTTTTACATGTCGTGGTATAGCTAATTTAGTGCTAAGTTTATGGAAGATTATGCAGAAGCTAAAATTTTCTCTTGCTTAGCAGCACAAGACAATTTGAGAAAAAAAATTATGTTCTTACCTAAAAGGTCTTGTGCTTTCATTTCCCTTTGTATCCCACAACTAGAGGATGTTGTTGCCACCACCTGTACTATGGTGGCTTGTATCAACTGGTCTGCTCTGCAGCTGGATTTTTTTAAACACACTTGCCAACCTTATATTTTTCATAAGGGCATTTTTAAGTGCTGATTTGCAATTGCTCTCATTGTTTTCAAGCATATCAATAACTTCTCTAATTGGGTATTGTTTCTTTATTTTAAATTCTGTCATGAATTAAGATATGATTTATAAGGGACTCTTCTTTGTACAGACTTGAATGCTTTGTTGATGATTGGAAAGCAACGTACATTTTTTTCTTACMTTACAATTCATCAAAATAAGCTATTTTTGTATTAAGTATTTTATATTGTCATGAACATTTTCCTGGAAGTCCAAGAATTCCTTACTTCTACACCCGAGCAATGAGGTGAATATATAATAACCCAGACATGCTCACATASCTCCAGGCTTTGCCACCTTATGGTTACTGCAAAAAAGTTAACTCTGTTCTGGCTAAAACCAGGACAGCTCAGTGAAAAACTAAGGAAATTACGGTTTTGAATTTATGAGGTATGTGACAGTTTTCCTCACTTTTTTTTTTTAGCAGTTGTGAGTTTAGATGCCTGGAATTCATCTAACAAAAAACCTTCAGTATTTGTCTAGGTATGCGGTTAAAGAGATAAGCTATAGCAAGTATAAGTGGGTTTGTGTCGTAAGATTGTAGCCGCTGTACAGATAAGAGTACTTATAGTTCTGTAGAAGAAATTTTCAAAGCTCAGTGGAATAATTTGGTAGAAGAAATTTCCAAGATTCAATGGAATTCTGCCAAGTCCCACCAAGGAGAAAGGGAGACACATTTTCTGCAGTACATCATTAGGGATTGGTGAGATGTGTCACAAAACACAAACAGTAGCCCAGTAAAGATCAGTAGGTGGATTTCAGCCACAGCTTCTTTCTGAGTCTAAACCTTGTGGTTTGACCAAACACAATTACTTTGAAGGAAAGCGATAGTTCATGCTGTACCAGTTAATAATGTGTGTGACAGTGTACTTCAGTGCCCCCGAGGCAAATAAAGTGATGTGGGAAAATTAATAAAATGTGTATTGACTAGTCTGATTTTAGTGCATGACATGGCTATGGTAAAAGACAACACTTTGTTTGCCTCTTAGGACTCTATTTGCAAGAAGGTATTAATATCATTAGACTCTAATGAGACCCCAGCTGCTCTGATCTAAATATCGGTATTCAAGAAAGACTAACTTAACTGAAGAATGAAAGAGGAAAGAAGGATATTAGAAACATAGAGTGGAGAGCTTGTTTATGAGTTGATTTTAAGAAGGGCACACTCTTGTAGTGTAGGAGAAGGGAATACAGGTGACCTCATCCCTGATAAGTAACAGCTTTGTTAATTACCCAATACAGCCCCACCCCTGATGAGTCACAGCTATATCCAATAAAGATAT